>OZ030023.1:4285000-4597500 GCA_964023405.1 Apodemus agrarius
AACTCACGCAATGTACACTTATTTATGCCCCATAAAGGTACGCAGAAAAGCCATACAATGGTCTTTTTAAAAGGTGATAACACGTTCTTTACACTAAACCGTAACACCTACGCACACAGTGATTGAGTTATAGTCAGAAAGGCAAGCATAAATGACATTTCCTCCCACTAATTTCACATTGCCTGTGCAGCTCTGGGGAGTAACATTACTCTTCAACAGAAAAAAATGTCCTATCCCGTCCTGGCAACGCCGCATGGCTCTTGTATTCCCGTCAGTCTTTTTTTCTTTCTTTTCTTTTTTTTTTTTTTATCAGCTCTACTTCCCCCATTTCTTCAGGGGTAACTTGTTCTCTGATGCTAGTCTGCATTTTATGGAGTGTGGAGTCACGGCAGTTTCCTCCTCCTGGTCCCATTAACTTCCTGGTACTATTGTTTGGAGTCTTCAGACCCTGATGTGTAATCCAACTGTTTCCCCACTATGTGGGAAGCGGAAAGCTGCCGGGCCTAAGTCTTGAACAACCCGAGCTACAGCTTTCCTTTCCCATGAAGAGGCTGGCGAGACTTTCTGGGATGCAGCTCACACCCGTTGTGTACAGGGAGTGTGTCTGATGTGTCTGGTCAGGGGCTGGAATGTGCTGGGAGCATGATTTCTGAGTTAAGTCTAAAACTTAAAGGAAGATCTCAACAGTATTTGGGTCTGTTTCTTGGTGGGTTTCAACTTTTTGCATGGAGTTATGTTTTTTTTTTTTTTTCATTTTTTTATTCTATATTCTTTGTTTACAGTCCAAAGGCTTTCCCCTTTCCAAGTTCCCCCCCCCCACCATATGTCCCATAAGTCCTCTCCCCCTCAACTATTCCCCAATCACCCCACCACCACCACCACCATTTCTCTGTTCTGGTACTCTCCTACAAAACTGGATCCAATCTTTTCAGGCCCAGGGTCCTCCCCTTTCTTCTTCTTGGGAATCATTTGACTTGCTAATTGTGCCTTGAGTATTTAGGGCTTCTGGGCTCATTAATAACCACTTATCAGTGATTGTGTAAGATCCGAAAGAAAAAAACAGGGGTACTCCTGCACCCCATGCCTCAGAAACCGGCACCCCGAAACACTCACGAGAGACAGACCTGATGCAATTTTGCAAGAGGATTTTAATATCCAGAGCTCTGGGGGGCTACAGTCTCCCCAGCAGGGTAAAGAAGTAAGCCCGGCGAGGAGTGGCTTGCCTTGGCCTTTTAGAGACTTATAACAGAACCCGCCTACCACAAGCTTCTAAGCCAATCAGTTCAAACCATCCGAACTCGCGCTCTGATAACCTATCAGCCTCTCACAGAGGCCGGAAGAACTAGTTAAGTCATTTCCGCTTACGTGGCCGCCACGCAGTGTCGCGCCCACCCTCCCCCACTGGTGTTGGGGATCCAAGTGCTCCCCCACGTGCCCAGGCATGGGGGATTCCTAGCTTATAACCTTATCCTTTCAATTGCATTTCATGTGTATTCTTTTGTGATTGGGTTAACTCGCTTAGGATGATATTTTCCAGATGTAACCATTTGCCTACAAATTGCATGAATTCATTATTTTTAATTGCTGAGTAATATTCCATTGTATAAATATACCACATTTTCTGTATCCATTCCTCCTTTGAGGGATATCTGGGCTCCTTCCAACTGCTGTTTTCAAGTTCTTGATTCTACACTCCCCTGATCGATTTTTTTCTCTCTTTGTTGTTGTTCTTCTACTCCTCCTTCACCTTCTTCACTGTATTGTAATGAACTCACATGTAACAATGCACATAGCTAGATGAATGTAGCCAGAGCAGGTAAAAAGAAACAGGAATTGTAAATGATAATGGTTTTTCTAATTTCAACCCTGTCATAGCTGTTCTTTCTTCCTCCCTCCCTCCCTCCCTCCCTCCTTCCCTCCCATCCATCCATTCTTCCTTCCTTCCTTTTTCCTTCCTTCCTTCCCTCTCTCCTCCTCCTCCTCCTTCTCTTCCTCCTCCTCCTGCTCCCTGTCTTCTTTGTGGTGGGTAAGTTCATAAAATCTCACTGTCAGCATAAGTATAAATCCTGAGGCTCAGAATGCAGAGTTCTAGACTGGGCAAGCACGTGCTTTGGTAGTTCCCATTTCATGAGACACGTTGGCTTTTGGTTTATTGTGGAAGAAGTCACCTGGCTCCCATCCCTTCAATTTCTCTCCAGCTCCAAATTCTTCTATGCAGCTCCTGACTTTTCTCCTTTGACCCAACCCAGAGCTGGTGTGGGCTTTCTTTTCATAGACAAGTGCCCCTGCCCACAATGCCGCTTAGCACATCCCTTCTTCGCGCTGCAAGCTTCTTCTTTTACAGAAAGAAGGTGAAAGAGTTCATTTTGTTTTGGTTTGTTTTGTTTTTGAGATAAGAGTTTCTCTGTGTAGCCCTGGCTGTCTCGGAATGCTATAGACAAGGCTGGCCTTGAACTCAGAGATCACCTGCTTCTGGCAGCAGAGTTCTGGGATCAAAAGTGTGTGCCATCGCCACCCAGTGAGAGAGTAATTTATAAACAGTAGATTGTATGGAGCCCTTGTCCCACGAAGGAGGTGATCTCTCTGTCTTTGGCCCTTTGGCCTGTTGCTGTCATTGTTTTCCATGCCAAACATTTTCACTTTGGAGAAATCACCTGTGGAACCCGTCTTGGTGTCCCACTCTCCCCCTTGAAGCACAGTAATCTTCCTCCAAATTCCTCCACAAATGTGCAGAGCTTAGATTCTGTCTTATTATGAAGCAGGAAGCAAATGTGGGGGTGGAAAAAGCGGAGAAGGACTGGAGGCGGGGACACCTGTTAGAGGCAATCAGGAATCAGGAGGTGATGAGGATGGGCTCTGGGTGTGTCAGGCAGAACAGAGCTCTGGGAAAAATGTCACACTGGCCTCATCTGTAGGCAGCTGCTGCTTCACTGACAGTGTATGGGGTTTGCAGGGTGTTTAAACAAGTATGGGCCTTGTTACAGATAGAAGGACTATGGGAGGAGAATTACATGATGGGGTGGGGGTTCATAGGAGGTGGATCTTAGGCACATTGGTATAGGATGCTAGGATGGCAGGAATCTTAGTTAATTTTTTGTTGCCGTTGGAGAAATTACAGTGAAGACAACATGACCAAGGCACCTTGTCAAAGAAAGTATTTAACTCAGGCTCGTGGTTCCAGAGGGTTAGAGTTCCTGTCTGTGATGGTGGGGGGCATGACAGCAGCAGGCAGACGCTGGAACAATAGCTGAGACCAGTGTGGTGCACAGAGAATTAACTAGCCCTGGCTGGCACGGTCGTTGGAAACCTCAAAGCCCACCCTCAGTGGCACACCTCCTCCAACAAGGCCATACCTCCTAAGCAGACTACCTTCAAATCTGTGAGCATATGGAGACCATTCTCATTCAAACCACCATAACTGGCTTTGTAGCTTTTGGGCCTAGGGTCAGGAGAGTGTATAAGAGCGGGTAGAGCTGACAGGGCAAAGTCCGGAGACTACAGGACAAAGAGAACAGGCTGGAGTCCCATTTACCCTTCCCTCTGGGCCCTTCCTGCTAGGCCCCTCCTCTTAAAAAATCTCATTGTTTACTAAACACCCGCAGGAAGCAGGGTCCACCGCACTGACTTTTGGGTGACATTTCACACCCAAACTGCAGCTGAGGTCGTTGGACCCTGCTAATTAAGGCCCAAGCCTTCCATTATCCAGACCGCCCTCTAAGCTCAGCGCTAAATGTGGCACTCCCTTTATCTGCAGGGCTTCTCCTTTTCTGACCTTGTCTGGGTAGCTGGGAATCCTGACTCCCTGCAGAAGTTACAGGTTCAGCTTCCTTCCTCCTGATAAGAACCTGTCTAGTAAGTACCTGGGATTCCTGGAATGCCTCTCCATGCAAATGAGGCATAAAGAGAACTTTAAAACTCTAGCCGGAGATTTTTCTTTTACCCGGAACACTCCTTCTCACGTTCCAGAGTCCATATATAAACCCTGGTTCACGCCCAGATAAAGTGTATGCTCACAAGCTAAGATCAACTCATTGAAGATCCAGGGAGAAGGCCTTCTCTCGGCCACTCCCCACCCCCTCCAGCGCTCAGTCCCAGCAGGACTGAATCCTGTAGAGCTCCATCCATTCAGGACTCTGGATTCATCCTTCTAGCCCAGTGTGCAGAGGTGTCTGGACACCCTAAGAGGAAGGAAGCAGCGGACTCTGAACCACAACTAGTCTCAAAAAAACCTGCATACCACACAAGGTTATCTATTATCTAACACAAGAGGACCACAGGGTAGAGAGGACAAAGCCCTGTTTTAGGAACCAGCCCGTAGATAAAGATCTGCGAATCTGGCTCCTGCCCTCAGGATGCTTGTTCTCACAGTGGAGGCAGAACAGCAGCAGGGAGTTGCCATCCGGTTCCCAAGAGTCATCACAAAGGCGAAGCAGTCTGTTCTTGTCTCCAGTGTGGAGTGGGTGGCGTAATAGCCTGCAGTCTCGCTCTACCACTGAAGGATGTGGATCCGGCGGCCATAGGCCTGGCCATGTAGAGCTATTTGATCTAGAACATTCTGTGCCCTGCTTCTGTGTATTTTCATCACCAGCTGTGAGAAAGGGTGTGGTCATAATCCCTTCATGTGCTTCATAGGTTCCTGGTGAGCATTAAATACGTTCGGACACGTCACACTGGGCAGAGAATGCCTTGGAAGAAAGTACCAGTTGCAATCAAATATCTCTGGTGCTTATAGTATTCCTTGGAAATAGGTTCACATCTCTCTCTCTCTCTCTCTCTCTCTCTCTCTCTCTCTCTCTCTCTCTCTCTCTCTCTCTCCCTCTTTCTGTGTCTCTCTGTCTCTTTCTCTGCCCACCCCCCAACTTTCTATGAGGGTGGGCTAAAGTGTGTGTGTGTGTGTGTGTGTGTGTGTGTGTGTACATCAGAATCAACTTTGTGGAGTTGATTCTCCCTATCCATCTTTATGTGGGCTCGGGGACAAACTTAGGTCTCCAGGCTTGCACACAGAATGCACCATCTCATTAGCCCCTCACTTTTGTTTTTATAAATGAGGAAAAGAATACAGAGAAGTGAAATGCTGTTCTCAAAGTCACTTACCTGCAAAGGTCGTCTCACTCAGCTTCTCTCAGACCTGCCAGTGAGAAGGAGGTCTCCACACTGTGCTTTGGGGAGATCCACGCCGTTGGTTCCCGACACTGGTGGGAGGAGGAGACCCGTGGCAGCTCATCTGTCACAGGAGCTCACAGCTTGGGAGGAAGGGGACTGCAATAGTACAGGGTCAGGGTGGACCTTCAGGAATGAAGCAAACCAGCCAAGCAGAGTCAGGAAGACTTACGTACGGTACTGTTGCTGGAAGGTGTGGATGGCCTGTTTACCTAACTACAAAGGCTGGCAGGGTGCCAGCCCCTACCCACCAACACGCAGGCACTGTCTGTCCCCAAGAGTGTTGTTTGTCCGAGGGCCTCTAATAATTCAGAACAGAGAAGGGAGGAAGCTAGGTTACACCACAAGGTTACACTTTGACAGGGTTGTCGGTTACACCACTCATGACCTCTGGTTTTGTCACCTGTCAAAGTAGCACTAAACCTTGAATCTTAACTTTAGGCTTCCACTTCTCTGCTTTAGAGGTGATGGGGGGGGGTGTCCTGGGCCCTCTCTGTGTGTGGAAAGGGTACACCAGAAAATCTTGGAAACACTTAAGATTGGCTTCTGTTTTCCAGTGTTTTAGTTGGGGGACAATAATAACCTCTTAATAATATTTTTTTTCCTGAAAAAGATTACACAGTTTAGAAAGTCTACAGCAGGTAAAAATAAATGAATGAATGAATGAATGAATGAATGAATAAATAAATAAATAAATAAATAAATAAAATTCTCTCTCTTTCAAGGAAATGGAATTAAAAGATGAAGTTAGATCCCTGAGTATCACCTGCACAAAAAGCAGTTAAACTGGATCAAAGATCTTAACAGAAACTCAAAACTGCTAGAGACAAACATTAAGAAAATACATCAAGATAGGGGCATGGGCAAGGGCTTTCTGGAAAGGACTCCAGCAGCCCAGGGAAGTGAGTGCGTGAAGTGACAAATGAGGCCCCACGAAAGGAAAATGTTCCACGGGGCGGAGTAGTGAGAGCCCACAGACTGGGAGGAAACCTGGCATTGTCTCTCAGGGACTGGTATCTAGAATCTCAAAATACCCACAGAGATTGAAGATGACGCGGACCTAGAAGGGAACCATGTATAGAGAAGAAGAGGAAGGAAGACAGTCTAAAGGGAAGGAGGAGAGTGGAGTAACAGAGGTTGATGTGGGGAGGGGAGAAAGACAAAATAAAATATGTTCTCCTTCATATATAGATGCAGTGTGTGTGTGTGTGTGTGTGTGTGTGTGTGTGTGACGTGAAAGCAGAAAATGAGACAGTTTGGGAGGAGGAATGGGCCCAGAGAGACGGACAGAGGAACACAGAAGGGTGGTTAGTAGAGATGAACACACCTGAGGTAAAATTGCCTGTATATATGCATATAATTCCATATGCGTTTGGAAGTGTAATGAGAGCCATCATTTTCATAGCAACTAAGATTTCTTTTTCTTTTCTTTTTTCTTTTCTTTCTTTTCTTTTCTTTCTTTCTCTCTCTCTTTCCTTCCTTCCTTCCTTCCTTCCTTCCTTCCTTCCTTCCTTCCTTCCTTCTTTCTCTCTTTCTCTCTCTTTTTTTTTGTTTTTTCAAGACAGGGTTTCTCTGTATAACCCTGGCTATCCTGGAACTCACTCTGTAGACCAGGCTGGCCTTGAACTCAGAAATCCGCCTGCCTCTGCCTCCCGAGTGCTGGGATTAAAGGCGTGCACCGCCACCGCCAGCCTAAGATTTCATTAAGAATAATTTCCTACCTTTATGCAACGTGGATTTCTACCAAGCCCTCTGTTACTGTACCTCTTACTGCCCTTGGTCATTCTCTGGTCTGCGCTGTGTGGTTCCTGCTGAGCGCAGTAAGTCCTCACTTGCTCGGACAGACAGTGCTGCATCACCTCCTCTTGCAGGCTGGGATGCTCCTGTGGGCGGAGCCTCTGCTACCTGGCAAGCAGCTGAGAACTTCCGAATTCACTGTAGAGTATGTTTAATCCTTCTAAGATCATTATTAACAGGGGGAAGCTATATGTCTGTAGCTGTTTGCAGAGGTCTCATAGATGACAGAAAACAGAGTGAAATAATAAACTGAGTGGCTCTGTGAGTGGCTGTCCATATGCTCTCATACAGTAAAACTTGACTGCACAAGTGAGGGTGGACCAGTTACTAAAGATGACTCCGGACTCCCCTGGAGTCCAGCATCACAGGGTAGGTGTCCTTCTGTTCACCTCCATCAGGCGTGGGTTTGCTGGTCCACGTTTGCAGCTGGTTTTGTGAGTGGGTGACAGGAACACACACGCAGTTTTCAGTTTGGCTGTTATAAGCTAATGAGGGGCCAAATATCTTAATGGGTAATGCGTTTAGAATCCCCAGAGGTTTGCTTGTTTGTTTGTTTGTTTATTCTTTATTTCAAATGAGGAAATTGTAGCCGGCAACTGAAGTACATATTGAACGTTTTATCAAATAAACAACCCCACTTAAAAATAATTAATTCCCTATACACTTTGGGTTAGCGCATGAGGGTTATTTTCTACCCCGTCACTCAGCTTTGAGAAGGTATAATAACATCCACAAGGCAGGGGTCCTCTCCCGACTTCCCCCACGGTTACATTCTCCAAAGCTCAGAGAGTGCTGGGCTCACAGCAGTGTTTGCTGAACGCAGGTGAGATGAAGGAAGGAGGCCCGAGGCACTGCAGGCCACACAGTTTCCCCTTCTGTAGTCTGTGCTTCTCCTCCAAGGGTTTTGATGTTTAGATTCTGAGCTATACTTTAACAGCTGAGCCATCTCTCTAGCCCATCTTCTCTAATAGTTTAAGCTTAGTTTGCCGTGGCTTAGATGTACAAAGTCCTACAGCAGGAATCATAAATACGATTCAATCATTAAATAAGATCAAAACCTTTAGTTAGTTCCTCACCCCTCTTCATTAAGCTATTCATTTGCCCGCTCGAACATTTGTTCTTCTCACAAGGGGAAAAGGGTCACTACCAAACTCTGCTGTGTTAAGACTTAGTCCCATGTTAAGTTGGGCATGGTGGCGCACAGCTTTAATCCCTGTAGTCAGGAGGCAGAGTCCAGCAAATCTCTGAGTTTGAGTTCTACAGCCTAAGTTTCAGGCTGCACAGAGAAACCCTGTCTCAAAACCCAAACCTAAAACAAAACAAAAATTAGTCCCACGTGGATGGTGTGTAATTTTTCTCACATGCAAGATTTATATTTAAATAAATAACGAGTACAAGTATGTGTGCTTGTGACAGACAGGCCAGAAGGAGGTTTGTTTGAGGGGAGGAAGGGGAGCAGAGGTGGTAGGGTGGGAGAGACTGACAGGGGTGTATATTGAGGTTGTGAGTAAGAGCAAGACACCATGAGTCATGTGATTGAAAAGCACATTGCACTATTTTACACGCTAACTGTAAAAATAAATGAAAACAATCACTTAAAAATAAAGAGTCACCATCAGGTCAAACCTCTAATTCAGCATTCTAGAGGTGAAGGCAGTAAAATATATAAATATATAAATAACAATAAATAAGATTAAAATATTCTTAGCTTGAACTTTATCTTCTAATGAGCCTTACAGTTTAGACCCAAAATACCAAGTTGTAAAAAAGGAAAAAAAAAGTGTAAAAATCAAACTGATCACAAGGCTTAATAATATGGGTCATTAATTCCTAAAAGTTGAAGATTCCCTGGGGTGTTTGAAGGTCTGGAAAGAGCAGGACTAATAAATATCACCTCGGAACTGCCGGAGAAAGTAGCTCATATCAAATCTGCTAAAGGAAGATTTAGTCCTAAGGTCTTCTGAGAATAAAAAGTTTGAAGGGATAATGTAAAAATACAACTTTTAAAGTGATCTCATTGTGGTAGCTAATATAAATAGGGAGACAGAGTCCCATAAAACAGAATCTTTGAGCCTTTGAGCTTTGGGTTACCTTTATACGCTAATACACTTAAAAGCTTAAAACATCGGGCTTAACCAGTACCGATACTTCTTAATGAACATAAACCATTCAGGAAGAAAACGTGAATCCCTATAGATCCCAATTTGAAGTGGGAAGGAATATTAAAGCCATTTTGTCCAAATCCTATCTTCTAGGAAGGAAATTGAGGTCAAGAGAGGCCAAGTGAGTGGAAGCGGTGCCTGAGGAGAGCACATAACTTCTGGAGGCGCGCTCTGTCACACCACTTGGCCACACGTGCCCTGTGAGATGAGAAGTCGTCTCCCTGCAATGGCACAACAGTGCTCAACTTCGAACAGTCCAATTTAACGTGGTGAATTTGCAAGTGGCTTCCATATGGACTCTCAAGACCAGCACTGTCCCAGACAGCTGGCATCCACATGAACACCACTGTGTGAGCGCAGTCAGTGGGCTGCTTTGCTAAGGAGCTGGATTTAACCTATCGGTTCAGCTAAGCCCCAAATGAGATTTGTATATATTATGGCTTCCAGTTTAGTGTTTCTGTGGGACTCCAGAGTGTGTGTGTGGGAGTGAGGGTGGTGGAGGTGGTGGGAGTGGGGGCTCTGCCCCATCTGCCTCTTGTGTCTTTTCTTGGGCTTTTCTTGTTCTGTTTATCTGTTTTGTCCTATTCTGATGTATTAGTTTCTGTTTTACCCTATTACATTTCATTTTACTTAAAAAAACTGAAATGCAAGTAAAATAATAAATTATTTACTCAAGGAATGACATATGTCCTTATTATAATGACGTCATTGGTGGTGGTGATTTCAGTGTGGAAGTCAGAAGGAAACCTAGTTCACCAGGCAGATATTGAGTTTCACTCTTGAATATTCTTGATTTTTTTGTTTTAATTTTCAAATGTTTGTTCATAATATACTTATTTACTAATATATTCCTTCTTTACCCTCTCTCATACATCCCTACAAAACATTTGTTTCCCTTTTTAGTGTTGCAAGGCAAAGGCTCACTCTGTAGCTCAGGCTTGCCTGGAGCTTACTCTGTAGCCCAGGCTAGCCTCAAAGTCATGGTCTTCTTGCGTGTAGACCCTGAGTAAATGGAATTATAGGATTGAGTCTCTGTACCTGGCACTTGAAGTGCTCACACAGTGCATTTATTCTCCCTTATTTGATGTGGAGTATCATGTTACAGAAACAGTATCATGTTACAGTATCATGTTACAGGAAACTGAGTGCTAGTGGCAGGCTCAGGGCATACACTTGCTGATTTGGTTTACCCTGGTTTGGGTTGTCCTGTGATGGTCAACTCCATGTCCATGAGGTTGGTGAGAATGCCCAGTAGCTTGGTGACATATGAGGCTAGTCTTACTGTGAACACACTTCCAGGATGTGATCAACTATTGAACTGGTGGATTCTGAGTAGGGCATATGACTGTGTGGATGGTAGACCTCATACACTCGGTTCCTGGCTTCAGAAGAAATGATTTTTATGTTTCCCTAAGCAAGAAAAGATTCTCAAAGCTGAAGTCCAGAAGTCTGTCCAAGGCCCAGTTTGCTGACCAGCAAAATCCAGATCTTTGAGGACAGCTCTTAATTCTTCCTTACTTCCTGTCCTGCTGGTTTGCTCTGCAGGTTTTAGTTATTTCAGTCTTCTGACCCACAGTCATTTAAGTTGAGGCTCTGAGAGTTTTTGTTTGTTTGTTTTGATTTTTCTTTGTGGAGTATCTTGAACACTTCTCCCTTCATCCCTTCACCCTGTTCTTTTTGCTGTCTATCCAGTATCCTATAGTAAGGCTTTGGAGTGAGCTGGGAGTATGAATTCTTGAGGTTGCCAGAGTAAAGAAGGTACACTTCCTCTGAGAGAGATGTTCTCAGAGGTCATGTCATGTGGAAGGATCTGGATGAGCAGCAGAGTAGTTTGTGACACATTACCTCAGCTGCCCAAGGGGGCTCTCATTAGATCCAGGCCTGAAGCACCACCAAGAAGTGTTTTTTAGGAGAGGTTCTGCTTGCTCCTATAACTGAAACAGAAGATGGATATAAAGGTAATCTGTAGAACACCTTTTTAGAGAGAAAGAAAAACCATTTGGACCCAAACTGAGGTATTAACACTTTCTTGAATAGGAAGAAATTTTGATTCTGAATTAAATGTTTTCAAGAGGAACTGATAATAAGTGTGAATCGAAACTAAGTTATATTTCAGATCACTGGGCCACTTGAAAAACCGTTTGTGGTTAGGTCTGAGTAAGTGTCCAGTCACGTTTAAATGCCTAATTAACCATCTTGACCCGGAGAGGAAAACAGTGGCTCTTCTGCCGCTGGGCCGCACTTAGGCGTGCGATTCAACTGACAAGCTGGACAGAGGTGTGTTTTTGTAGCTGAAGCAAAAGCTCCCAGAGGAGGTTGGTGTAGGTGGCCCCCAGACAACGACACTGTCAAACGTGGATGTGAACGCTGCCTTAACCTGAGCACTCGGCATGCTAGAGAGAGAGCCAACGGATCCTTGTTGAACAAAGGAAAGGCACCGAGACTAGGTGAGGGGTGGCTTAACCGTGGTTTATTCATTTTCTTTCCTTGCTCTGGTAATAATAATTAAAAGCATAGAGGACTTAAAATAATTCTGCTCTTAGTGCTACAGGATTGCTGGAGGAAGTGCTTGCAGCAAACGTGTCAAAGGATGCCCGGGTTTGCACCTTGCAAGTCTGCTTCACCTGGGCTGAGGCCCCTGGGTTTGATGGTTTCACAGCAAGGACATTATGAGGACAGCAGAGAGAGACGGAGGGCTTTGGGGGGGAGTCAGGAAGGCTTGCTCGGGCTCTCATCCATGGAATCGTTTTGCTGGGCTTTGAGAGTGAAGAGCTATTCTGGAAATTGAGTCATTTCTTAAGGGGGTGTGCCCAGGAGTGCTGCATTGAGGGCAGAGAAGGCCTATAAAGCATCATTTTCCGGCTGCCTCCTCACGGCTCCCCTCTCCCTTCCGCTGCAGTGGGCTGTCTCTCTGCAAAGCCGACATTCCACAGGCCTGTTGTGGTAGACCACATCACCCACAGCTTCACAACCCTAAAGGAAAGGTGTTTCTACAATTCGCTTTTCTAAATGTCTCTAGAATATGGGCATGAGGTAAGGGGAAAGGCTTGGTTCTGTTTTGATTCTGGATTTTGTTTTTGTTTGTTTGTTTGTTTGTTTGTTGTTTGTTTTCTGTAATTAAACGAAAGAATGCCAAAATGCCAAAATCGTCCTCACAGATATTAAGGCAGACATAACATTATTTGCAGTATTCGTATCTGGATGAGACCTCTCAGTTACTTGTGAAATTCTCATATTGTGTGGCAGCAGCATCTGGTGACAGAGAGTTATTCTGAGAGGGGGACAGACACAGATAGAAGACCTGGAGGCTAGAAGCCAGCTCACTGCAAAGAGTTAGGAAGAGGAAAGAGCCCATAATCAGTCAAGGTTACACTAGAGTGTGCCAACCATGTCTCTCCTTCCTTTGCTTCAAACTCTCAGAAAAGGAAAATAGAGACAAGTTGGGCCTTTGGGATGATCAGTCTATCACACTGTGTCCTGTGGCTATACAACACGTTCGTACGTGTGTGTGTGTGTGTGTGTGTGTGTGTGTGTGCACGCGTGTCACATGTCTATCCATTTCTTCTTGTTCTTTTGTTCCCTTCCTCCTCCTCCTTCTCCTCCTCCTCCTCCTCCTCCTCTTCCTCCTCCTCCTCCTCCTCCTCCTCCTTCTTGACAGGATCTCACGGCTGGTGAGGTGAGGTTGGCCTAGGACTCCAAATCCTCCTGCCTCCAACTTCTGACTCCTGAGGTCACAGGTGTACATCACCACTTCTTAAAGTCATTTCCTTCTTTATCTTATACACAAAGCAGCCCTTTGCTTCAGACAGCTTTCAGGATTTCTTGCTACTTGAACTGATTCCTGTTGAGCAATGAAGGTCGACAACCCTGAGGCCACATTTCCTTGAAGTCAGTGTCAGAACCTGCTGATTGGTTTTCCTTTCTGAGATGTGTTATGTTGTAGGTGACTCATGTTCATCTCCCTCTCCCTCCTTCTCCAACTCCTCCTTTTCTGATGGTACAACATGCTAAATTCCCAACTCAACTTCTCTGGAGATGCTCAGTCCCATCATTCCTGATCATATCTCTGTGAGTCCACACCTGCCCAAATGCCTAAGCCAACAGACCCACCAGGTATAATTTTTCTCCAAGAAAGTCCAAGTCCCTCAGACATGGGTATTTCCCTAAAACAATTCCTAGGACAAAGTTTTTCAAAGTCAGAGTTTCAGTGGTATTCGTTCTGAAACTTTACTTCCATCTCTCCTGTAGTCTAAGGTATGCCCCAGTGAGAAAAAGATAAGCCAGGGGTTAGTGGAGATGGATCTCCTGCTTCTGCATACAGAACAGCCTTGGCCTGGTCTGACAGGCACTCAGGGCCTGAGTGGCATAGCCCTTGAGAAACTCCCAAACACACCAGACCCTAGTCTCAGACCACAGTGGATGCAGACTTTCTAACTGTATGGCCACTTGTATCAGAAATAGTCTAAAAGTGTGTGATTTACCTAAGCAATTGTAAGCAGAAAAGGAATAAATGGCTACAAAAACTGTCATGAATTAAAGAGGACAGAAGGTTAGGAGGAGTCACCTCAGTGGTGTTGTGATTCAACCCTGAATCTTTTGTACATTGGGCAGATGGGTGTGGGGTATTTAAACGGCTTCTGTTTGGTCAGGAAAAGGATTCCTCCTTCAAGTGATACCTGTGTGCATTCATCACCTGAGCAGCATTCATCCATCCACTCAGCCCTGCCTCTTCACTCCTGCCTCCCTGTTCCCCACTGGCCTCATCTTTCCTGCTCTACTTTCAGACATCGTATATGCCCAATGACTTCCTTCCGTGTATGTTCTGGTCCCGATGAAGTCTCACTCTATGCCCGATGAAGAGGTGAGTACGTTTATTTAGTAAATTGTTAAGATGACAAATGGCGTTTAAAGCATGAGTGTCTCGACGTGATGACTGATGGTGGTGTCTCCCAGATGAGAAAGAAGTGCCAGCCCCGAAGGAGTTGTGTTGAGTAAACACCATCGCGACTGCTGCAACTACTTCAAGGATGGGTAGGTGGTGAAGCAGACAGGAAAGAATTCCACATGAAAAATAAAAATTATTTCTCACATAGTTTTAAAATGTTCAAACCATCTTTATTTATAAACTATAAAACCCAGGGCAAATGGTTTTCATTAGCTTCATGGCCATTTTCTCATAGTGAGAACAACACGAAAACGTGATTGTTTACCTGGGCAATTGTAAGCAGAAAAGATAAACATTAACCCAAAGAGGATGGAAGTTCAGTTTGGCTGTCCCGTGGTCAAACACTGGAAGGTGGCTGTTAGAATCTCTAAGCATGTCTGATTTCTAAATATAGGATCAAAATGAGCTCGGAAAGAATAGAGCATTCCTATGATAGTTTTGCTATTTAAACATATACTATTTAAGTCATACATAAGAACAACAAAATATATAAAACATGAATCCTAGCCGGGCAGTGGTGGCGCACACCTTTAATCCCAGCACTTGGGAGGCAGAGGCAGGCGTATTTCTGAGTTTGAGGCCAGCCTGGTCTACAGAGTGAGTTCTAGGACAGTCAGGGCTACACAGAGAAACCCTGTCTCGAAAAAAACCAAAAAAAAAAAAAAACAAACAAAAAAAAACAAAAACAAAAAACAAAAAAAAACCAAAACCAAACCAAAACAAAACAAAAAACAAACAAAAACAAACAAAAAAACCCCATGAATCCTAATCTGAATTTCTGATCTGAAATGGTAAGAAACTGTACTTAAAAATTCAGTGTAATAAAAACAAAACAAAACAAAAACGAGCATCGAGAGGTGAGGTGGGAGCAAACCTCTCAACCCTAGCTGAGGTGCTATGGGCAACAGGGAGAGGAGGAGGAGAGAATCAAGTTCTCTGAAATGTGGCCCATGGTAGGCCCACCATGTTCCAGTGGAAGGCCACACATGCAGGAGTATGTGGGTTGCATGAATTGGGCTTGATGGGTTAAATAAAAGGCATGAAGTCGAGTGGTTTGGAAGGGGGCTTAAGTCTGAGAAACATTGGGAGAGTATGAATATGACCAAAAAACATTGTACAGAATTCCCAAAGAACTGCAAGAACATTTCAGCGTTGTAGAGAAATTTCATTTCAAAGGTGAAGTTAGAGAACCTTTTTATAGATATTAGAAAAATTTTTAGGGATGCTGGGTAAGGTGGTGTTAAATATTCATGAGACTTAGACTTGATAATGCAGTCATGCGGGGAGCATTTTTAAAACATGGAAGAAAAAAAAAACCCAGGGCAAATTGAACCTGTCACACTTTATGCCACCGTGGCACCCCCACCGAGTAAGCTGGATCTGCAGCGTGGGGTTCCAAGCCTGTTACTGGCTGTTCCACACCAAGTAATTCAGGCCGTGCTGATCTCAGTGTCAGGAAGCCAAGAAAGTAAGAATTGGAGCAAGTGCCATAAAGTAAAATTTATTTCTACTTTTTGAAGTTTATACTCAAAAGGAGAGGGACAAGAACTTCTGGTCCGCAGGTGCTGGGAGAAGTGGCTGCACTCCTGTGTCTGTCACACCTGGCAGAGACGGTCTCAGGAAGGCAGGTTTGATTTTGGCTCACCGTTTCACGGGGCACAGTCAATCACAGCAGAGAGAGCATGGCAGACTTCAAGTCTGCAGAAACGTTGGGTGGTGGCCCACACTACTAAGAGCCAACGAATGGAGCATGCTGGCTAGAAATGGCTGAGCATATCCCTCCAAGGCCCATCACTGGTGACCTGCCTTTGAGAATCAAGCCCTACTTTCTGAAGGTCCCACAGCCTTGGGCATCATACTACACACTGGGGGTCCCAGGGTCCAGTGCCTGTGGAGGGTACTGCATATTAAAACTACAACAGAGGCATAATTTCTGCTTGTGCTCAAGGAGATCAAATTCTACAGAGCGCTGGTCCAGTCACAAATGGAGACTCATGTTCTGATAAGCATAATGGATGTGATGATCTTGAGATACCAAGCTTGGGTAGTTCCCCCTCACTATTCCCTTGTATACGTCTAAAAGATTTAGTTTTAAATGTGTGTGTGTGTGTGTGTGTGTGTGTGTGTGTGATCACAGTTGCCCATGGAGGACAGAGGTATTAGATCCCCAGTAGCTGGAGTTACAGACAGCTGTGAGCTGAGAACTGAACTCAGATTATTTGCAAGTGCAGTATGAGTTCCTAACCACTGTGCCATCTCTCCCACTCCTCACTGCACACTTTTTATAGTGTGAAGTTCTCCTGTCCGTCCCTCATCTCCACCCCCTGCAAAGCTACAAATGGGACTATCCCACCCTAAGACAATACACACATCTCTCCTTTGACAGAAGTTTCTAATTTTCATAATTTTCTTTACAGCTCATTAGTGGATGCTCAGTTACTCATGATTAGTGCTACTCTTTCGAATATAATTTTCCCTTCATTATATTTTTCTAATTATCTGATTCCTGGGACACTGATGATGTGTGCATGTCTGTAAGGTCTGTGTGTAGGGTTCCTTCTCTCAGTGCAGGGTCTAGCCTTGTGGATGAGAGGATAGGTTTACCCTGATCTGCAAGGTGCCCTTCTACTATGTGTGTGCGTGTGCATCAGCATCTCTGCTACCCTCTCCTGACTCTGCACCTACAATCAGGGGCCTCGTCTCTCCACATCAGGAGGTTGCGAAGGACAGGGACAGAGGAACACTCATGGGCCGCTCCCTCTCTCTTGCATCTCACTGGCGAGTCAGTCAGATTTGTCTTCAAATGATCAAGAGCCTGTTCTCTACCCTCACATCTCACTTCCTTGGCCAGTCTGAAGTGTGTGAGCAGCGGTGTAGCTTTGTGCAAGTCCTGTGTCACTTTCCCATGGCCTCGATTTGGCCAAAATGGTTACAAACGGTCTCGAGAGTTTGGATTCTTATCAGCTTTCTCATGTCAGCAGATTCAATGTGCTATGAAGACGGACATGCTCTGTCCCTGGAGCTTGGATCTTCACACACACGATAACAGGGGCTTTGCACATGTGCGCTTCTTGTAACGGGAGCTCTTTGGGTTGTCAGGGATCTACACTGAGCCCGCCAGTCCTCAGGAGCGCAGGACTTTCTGAGATGTGGAGGCTTTGACTACAGATGGCTAGATGATTACAGAGCCAGGGCTTGAGAGATGGTCTACCCACGTCAAAGATGGAGACAGAGCCAGGAACCAAGGGACAGGAGAAGCAGGAGGCAGGATGTTCACTAGTTCCTCTGGAGAGAGAAGTAAGTCCATGGGTACCCTGAGTCAGCCCAGTGCACATTTCTGGGAGCAGGACTAGAACAAACATGGACCTCCCTACATTTGGACAGTCTGGATATGACAGCAGTAGAAAGCTAGGGGAGTGGTATGTCGGGGCAGTAGAGTTTGTCCTTACTGAATCCTGAAGACCAGTTTCTCACAGTGTGCCACTGAGAGAAGGACAAGAGGGCAGTAGGGGCCAGCTCTCGTGAGGGCGCTCTTCTTTTTGGCTTGTAGATGGCCGGTTGCCCATCTTCTTCCCATGTGGACTATGAAGGAGGGCAGGAGAGGGAATGGCAGATCTGCTGTGTCTCGTGAGGACATGGTTCCTATTGGACACCAGCATTGCTTCAGCTTAGACTCCCATTGACCCAATTACCTGAAAACACTCTTTTCAAACACAGAGACAGTGGGGTTGGACTTTGATGAAATATTTTTTAGGCCACAGACCTTGATTCTTTAAAGTATTTTTTTCTCTTCATTTCAGTAGTGTGTGCATGTATCTATGTATGATGTGGGTAATGCACAGCAGTTAGTGCTTGGGATAATATTGCTGTTTTTAACATCCCTATTGGCAGGCTTGGCCACACAGGCCCTGTAATCCCAGCTCCTTAGGATGTTGAAGTATTGTGATGTTTAAGTTCAGTGCCAGCCTGGGCTGCAGAGTGAGTTCAAGGCTAGCCTGGGCTATATAGATCAGTGAGACCCTCAATCAAATAGAAGGTAAAAAGAGGGTGGGAGATGTATCTCAGTGGTAGAGCACCACAAGCTAAAAATTAGCCCAGTGGAAAACTTTTGGTTTTAACTCCTTTATCTAAAGAACAAAGACACTTTGCACAGCTCACTCCAGTGGTGTCTCCTAGGCTTTCCCACCAGCTTCCTCTCTGTTGGCATCTTGTATAACCTCCAGCAGGGATCAATCAGGAAACTCGGAAGCGCATAGTACTATCATATCAGCTGAACCAGAGAGCATGTTAGAACCCACCAGCTTTTCTATGGACTCTTGTTTTCTGTCCCGTAATTCCACAATTCAGTCTTATTGCTGTTCTAACTTATGATATAACCTTGCCTCAGTTTCCTTGTCTGTCCAGTTCTTGATGTTTTGAAGAGGTCAGGTTCATTGTTTGATCAAGGGTCTTCAATTTGGCTCATTATTCCTTTTATAGAACTCACCTTAAATTTTACGTTAAACTGAGGATTGGGCAATCAAACGACCTGGGCGTTTGGGGATCTCTTACCCGAGAGGGCGACTCCAACCTCTATATACCTCTACCAACCCAGGGTCCCCATTTACACAGCTCTGTTGCAGCTCTACCATTTAATACGAATATTTCTAAGCAAATTTGAAGCAGCTGGAAGTAACTGCACAGCAGAGAGTTAGAAATCGCTGTAGTGAGCTGACCACACCTGGGTCTGATTTGCGTGTGTGTGTGTTGGGGGGGGGGGCGCCTTTGTGGAGACAGTGATTTCAGCTCTGGCATTCGGTAATAATGACTAATAATTATGACTATTATTTAGCAATTACTATGCGTTCTCCGTACCAGGGTTTGTGCTTAATTCTTATGTAAATTGTTTAATCTGTTCTTTACAACCACCACTGGAGAGAGGTAGGAAAGCATAGACCCGAAGGCTAAACAGTTTGCTTTTGGACACATGGTTTGCAGGGTACAATAGCTGGAAGCAGGGTGGTTTGGTGGTTATCAATTAAGTGGCAGTCCACCAGCTGGTCTGTCAAATTAGGATATGTTCTGAGATGGTTCCGGGAGGCAAAAATCTCCTGAATTAAAGACCCTTGGAGTGGAGCTGGCCATGGTGGCTCATGACTGTCATTCCAGGATTTGGGAAGCTGAACCAGGATAACTACAATGGATATGCAGCCATCCTGGGTAACACAGTGAGAACTCTTCCCAGAAAACAAACAGCAAACAATCACCAAGGCTCTTGGAACTCAGAGATTCCAGGTATGTCCACGTATAGTTCCTGTCTCCCCAGCTGTCATGTTCTTGTATTATTTCTCTGCAAACACCTGGCCTTCACGTAGCTCTTCATCAGACACTCCACTGTGTTTCTGTCCCATTGTGGCTGTGCACAATTTCCATTTTGAACATCGCCACCTATCAGTTTAGCCAAGTTCTCTGGACCTATGAAATCATTATAAATGAAAGTTTCTCAATATTCGAAGATAATGAACGTTCTCCTTGAGAATTTCCAGTTTCATTGCCTAGTTCTTCAACCTCTTCCTCATAGATGTGATTAACGGTCCTTACTGAACGGGGTCACTATTCTTTGTTTAGAGGAGGCCAAATGCTGGGCAGCTGTTCAGTTCAAATGCGACATGAGGAACAAATAAAACCCACTTGACAATTGAGGCAGCTTAGAGGTTAGGAAAACCCACCGGGCCAACAGTAAGCCATCGGCTGAATGTGAGAAAGTAATCCGTGGGAGGATCTTTCGTGCCTAGAAGTCTGGAAGAGCTCAAGCCGCTATCATTTCAGTAATTACTCCTTTTAAGATTTCCCTTAGAAGAACACGTAGCTTACACTTCCCAGGAGCGTAATCTGGTGTACATCTGAACGTTCACACACCGGCTCCTGCCTGGCAGTTAAAATGCCTTCCTGTGGAGGGGATTTGATTGGCAAATGAGGCTTTCATCTTTTGACGCCATGACTGACGGCCTGAGGAGGTGGATGATGGATGTCTCTGGAACACATGGGCCTTCTGTATGGCCCTCTTTGGGCTATTCTCTCATGCTTCACTTGTAATTGATTCCTAAAATAGATTTCATGTTGTCAGTGGTGTTCTCTGTTCATTCCCTGGGCCCTGGGAATACTATTCCCGTGCCAACCCAACTGTATGTTCACGACAAGAGTCAAAGTCGCTCAGCTGAGAAAATGGCTCTTGTCTAAAACTCTGGGTGTTCACACTGCCATTAAAAAAAATATATTTGGTAGGAAAGACATCTCCAAATAAGGAGTAGCGAAGCCATTTCTATCTGCTTAATTGTACTTAAACAATCTGTGACTTCAGTACTACACGCAATCGAGATCTGGGGTCATCTGACATCATCCCATTCCATTATCCAGTGTCCTGTTGCCACGCTTCTAGAGTCTTCAAATACCACCAGCTGTAGCTAGTTGTGGCTCTCCTGTTTCTCAAAGATATCGCCTGCAAGATAAAACAACAACAACAAAAATTCCCACAGCTGCTATTAAGACAGTGAGTTTTATCCACCTCAAGACATGCAGAGAGCTTTGAAATGGTTTTCAGATTTAAGGAGCCTTTATAGGAACAATGGATTTGGATTCTTTAAAAAAAAAAGTTTTTAAAACTCCTTGTTTATGTTTCCTGTGTTCACACGTGTGGGCCGCACCTGTCATGGCACGTGTGGAAGGCAACCGGCAGCCTGAGGGGTCTCTTCTCTTTCACCACATAGGTCTTAGAGACTGAACTCAAGACTGTCAGGCTTCCGGGCAAGCCCCTTTGCTTACCGAGCTGCTCCTTAAAATTTGTCAATATTTATTTTACTAGAAAATTGTCTTCAAGTTACCCCTATAAGACGTGGGAATATTAGTTTTATCCGAACGCAGTTGGGATACAAAGTTTATCTTAGTAATATGGTTGGAGAGAATGAGGATTTTTCTGTTACATAAGTCCTTTGGAAGATTTATTAAACATGAAAAGGATTATTGCCTAAGAGCACTTGTTTCTGCAGGGGACCCAGGTTTGATTCCCAGCACATGGTATCTTCCAACCATCCTTAATTTCAGTTCCAGGACATACATGATACATGGACATACACGTGAGCAAAACACTCATATACTTAAATAAAATAAATAAATTTTAAAAATTAAGAAGACAATCTATTTTTTTTTTTACGTGTACCTCTAGCAAAATCAAGTGGTATAAGATTTAAATGTTGTTGTTGTTCTAAATTGATGGTTGATGAAAAACATGGCTTAGATTTGGGGTTAAAAATGGCAAATGCAGTAAAAAATATTCTGCCAAAATATGGTAGTTCTAATTTTCAGAATGATAATTGTCAAGGCCTACAGCGTTCCTATATCATGGTGGACCATATAAGCAGTCCGGTATCAGTAATACTCAGCCTGTCTTCCAGCCTCACAAACTCTCATTCCTTCTCCAACAGGAATAGCACACTGCTTCAAACAAGAGAGTCATCATCCTCGAAGAGCACAGAGCTCCACCCAGAAGTCGTCCACCCAGATTTGGTGAGGTATGGTTCCTGTGGTGTTTGAAGTGAGGCTGTGGGCTGAGGTGTCTGAGGGAAGCACAACACACTGATGGTCGAATGCGGCTGTTCAGGGATACTGATGCCTGTCTCCCCCAATGTGCTGTGGGCACAATCGGGTCTCCCCAGTACAGGAGGTACTCCATAGTCCCCCTCCTCCGACACCCAGCTTTTCCCTTTCCAGAAGGAGCTATTCATGATGGCTCTGCTCGGCATGCCGGAGGAAGGAGACCCACCTCAAGTTAACCCTTTGAAAAAGAACCTTTAACAGAGCCTGTAAAGGAGCCACAGTTTGGAGATGACTCTGGCAAGGACTTCAGGAAGCCTGCAGAGTAAACTACTTTCCCCATCACTGAGGTCTTCGGTCACTCCCTGCAGCTAACGGTCACCATGGTAACCTGCCTGCAGTTCCGTCCAACGGGTTACCTGCAAGGGAAGCCGGGGATGTATGGGAAGGTGGTAAAAAGAGAGCGAGACCACACAACACCTGCTGCTCAAGGTCTCAAGGTTTAATGGAGGATTCAAATATATAGGCAGGGGAGAACCCTTCCCCCAAAGGCTGGAAACTTCTCCACAGAACCGGTTCCGGTGCTCCACAGGTGACTAGTGTTTCTCAGGAAACTGTAGGTCCTTGAAGAGCAATGGGCTTCACCTTAGTCTGAGAGCTCCACCCTAGGTGGAGGGGATTATGACTGACACAGGAGTTCCTGCTCAAAGGCTGGGAGAGGAACTTCACCTTGGTCAAGTTCCTGCCAGGTGGCATGGCACCCCGATAAGGCTCTCTACATCAAGACTAGCTGTTGACTCTTCAAGGTTACGGTTGGCAGCTCTCTTCCCCTTCCCTATCACTTCTTTCTCTCCCTACTCAACTCTTTTTATCTTTCTCTCCTTCCCCAGATTTTTACCTTCTTTCTTTTCTTTCTCACCCCCACCCTCTCTCTTTCTTCCCCTCTCCTTTCCCTTCCCCTCCTTCCTCCCTCTCCTTTCTCTCTGTCCCCCTTTTCCCCTCCCTCTTTTCTTTTTTCCTTTCTCTTTGTTCCTTTCTCTTGTTCTCCAACTCTTTCTCTTTGTATTTATCTCCCCCTTTCCTCTCTCTCCCTTTCACCCTCTCCTTGTTCTTCTCGCTTTTACCCCCTTACTTCTCTCTCTCTCTTTCTCTCTTTCTCTCTCCCCCCATCTCTCCCCATCTCATTCTGTGTTCTCTTTCCTCTTTCTCCCTCCTCATTGACAAGTGATCAGATTAAGTCTTTTTCTCCTTAGGGCAGTTTCCAGTTTGTGAGAAACCCCAGAGACACTCACAAGGGTGTGGCAGGAACTGTTATAGGGAGATGGGTACAAAGAGAGCACCTCGGGCTCCCTCCGCTCCTCGGGCTCCCTCCGCTCCTCGGGCTCCCTCCGCTCCTCGGGCTCCCTCCACATCTCCCGGCTTCCTTGGCGTTGCATCGCCATAGCCAGTGCAGTTAGTCATCGAAGTCACCGGACAGTGAGTCTAGCTTTCACGCGAGGTCACCTAAATGGCTGCACCAAGATCCTAACCGAGTTACAGAGGCATGTTAAGACCCCCAAACCAAGGTGTCCAAGTTAGAAGCCTAAGCTCAGGTCACCTTTCTCGGTTGCTACCTTCCAAAGAGGTCCTGCCTCTGCTACAGGCTGCCTATGAGATGGGAGGGTGGGAGGGGGTGGAGGGGCATTGCTTGATGGCCTCCCACTGTTGCTGCATTTCCAGTTGTGTGGAGAAATCCAATTTCAGGTCATCAATCTCTAGAGTCTTACAGAAATATTTAAATGAGCACAATACTGCTCAAAGTGTAGCCGACATCCTTTTAAAGGGCTGTCTGATGCCTGAGCATGTATCCCTGCAGACTTGTCCACTGAAATGGGCACACGGTAAATCTGGGTTTTGTAATTAGGACTACATGATTCCTAACTCAATAATTAGGAGATAAAGTAACTCTGAAAAATAAAAGTAGTAAAAGAAAACACGGAAAACACTGCTTTGGGGAAAGCGTAATGAGTCCCATTTGAGAGAAAGAAAAACAGACAATAAATCAGTTGAAAAAATACAGACTAAAATCTGGACAGAATTATCTCAAATGAGTTAATAGGTTAATTCAAAATAATATTTTAGGCTTCCAGCCACAGGCTCACAGATTCGCTGGGCCTGTCCTCAGCACGGGCTTTCTGAGTCTGCTCTGTGTTTATTTTAGTGGAAATGAGTGGAGAACTAAGAAGTAACTAAATGACTTTTCCATGATGTACACTGGGGTGGGGTGGGGGGGACTGGTGCCATAAGACAGCTTCCTCGGCGTTTAATTCATCAATTAGACTGCTAGATTAAAATAAAGATACTCCCTGGACATACACAAATATACCATGATGCTCCCAGGGCACCGTGGGCATAGGATGTGTGAGTCACCATCAGCTCTGGGACCGGTTTAATGGAATGATGGCCAAGTCAAGCCATCGCTGGAGGACATTGCCCCAGCTTTCTGGTTCCCAGACTCAGACTCAGCAGACCTAGAATCTGCTTTTCATTGAACAAATTGGTTTTAGCAATATTTGTTACTGGGTGAGGGTACCAAACTATCAGTAAGTACTCAGTCCCATATCTAAAAAAAGAGAAAACTCTAGAAATGCCTCAAGCCATATTAAGTTACTGAGGTTAATGTTTCAAGAGTACCCTGTGTACTGGTGTGTGTGTGTATGTGTGTGTGTGTGTGTGTGTGTGTGTGTGTGTGTGTGTATGTGTGTGTGTGTAAGCCAGAGGTTGACATTGGGTACCTTCCTTCCTATATTGATTTACAGCTTACTGTTTTAGTCAGGGTCTCTCACTGAAGCCACAACTCATTGATTCTGCTAGAACAACTGACCATCAAGCCCTAGGGACCCTCTCGTCTTTGCTATCTTGGTGTTCAAGGACAGCACTGTTGTGTCCAGCTTTCTTATGTGGGTTCTAGAGGTCTGGAACCAGGTCCTCATGCTTGTACAACAAGCATTACCTGTAAACTGTGTCCCCCAACTCTTGGTTATGGCTAATGTTGAATGGAGAAGCAGTGAAGATTATGCTGAATGTATAAAGAATTATTGAAAGTCAATGAGATAAGTCTAGATTCTGGCTGTGGGAGGGATAGAGCAGATGGCAAAGGATTTGAGAGAAGCAGTAATCAAGGACTATCCAACCACACTGGGTTTGGAGAGAGAGAAACTAAAACAGCAGTCTCACAATTACTATGCCAGCCTGTGAGATGATAGCAAGGCTGCAATGTGGATACTCCTACTAGGGCATCAAAACCAATGGCTCAGGGCGGTGGTGGCGCACGCCTGTAATCCCAGCACTTGGGAGGCAGAGGCAGGCAGATTTCTGAGTTCGAGGCCACCCTGTTCTGCAGAGTGAGTTCCAGAACAGTCAGAGCTATACAGAGAAACCCTGTCTCAAAAAAAAAAAAAAGTACTATATTGAAAAGATATGGTGAGAGGGGGCAGCCTTGTCTAGTCCCTGATTTTAGTAGGATTGCTTCAAGTTTCTCTCCGTTTACCTTGATGTTGGCTAATCGGTCTGCTGTAAATTGCTTTTTACTATGTTTAGGTATGGGCCTTGAATTCCTGTTCTTTCCAAGACTTTTAGCATGAAAGGATGCTGAATTTTGTCAAATGCTTTTTCAGCATCCAATGAGATGACCATGTGTTTTTTTTTTTTTTTTTGAGTTTGTTTATGTAGTGGATTACGTTGATGGATTTCCGTATATTGAACCATCCCTGCATCCCTGGGATGAAGCCAACTTGATCATGGTGAATGATCGTTTTGATGTGTTCTTGGATTCGGTTGGCAAGAATTTTATTGAGTATTTTTGCATCGATGTTCAATATCATTAGTCATTAGAGAAATGCAAATCAAAACAACCCTGAGATTTCACCTCATACTAGTCAGAATGGCTAAGATTAAAAACTCAGGTGACATCAGGTGTCAGCGAGGATGTGGAGAAAGAGGAACACTCCTCCACTGCTGGTGGGACTGCAAGCTAGTACAACCACTCTGGAAATCAGTCTGGCGGTTCCTCAGAAAAATGGACATGATACTTCCGGAGGACCCAGCCATCCCACTCCTGGGCATATACCCAGAAGATTCCTCAGCATGCAATAAGGATACATGTTCCACTATGTTCATAGCAACCTTATTTATAATAGCCAGAAGCTGGAAAGAACCCAGATGTCCCTCAGCAGAGGAATGGATACAAAAACTGTGGTATATATACACAATGGAGTACTATTCAGCCATTAGAAACAATGAATTCATGAAATTCTTAGAGACATGGATAGAGCTGGAGAACATCATACTAAGTGAGGTAACCTGGTCTCAAAAGAATACCCATGGTATGCACTCACTGATAAGTGGATATTAGCCTAGACTCTTGGGACACCAAAGACACAATCCACATATCAAATGATATCCGACAATAAGGAAGGAGTGGACACTGGTGCTGGAAAGGATCAAAACATCAGTGTAGGGGAATACTAGAACAGGGAAGTGGGAAGGGGTGGATAGGGGAACAGGGGGAGGGAAAAGGGCATGTGAGACCTTTGGGGGATGGGGAATCAGAAAAAGGGAAATGAAATGTAAATATAGAATATATCCAATAAATAAAAAAAAGGAAAAAAGAAAAAGAAAAAACAGCAACAAAAATGGCTCACCCATAAAGAGAAATGATGTCACATAAAGCTGGGGAGGGGACCTGCATGCTTTGATCCCACAGCATGGCTTCTGGTCTATAATGGAGTGCAAAAAGCAGGCGGCAAGCATCAGGAGGTCGTTTCTGTGAGTTCTGTGACCCCGAAGTTCAGTTGCACACATTTTTGTATGTGCAAGCGCATACAGATAGCTTGGAGCAGGTGTGGGAAGGATCCCAGCCACTGTCAGATGAGGAAGAGCCTCTGCAGAGAGGAGGAGAGGAGGGATGCCTCTGCTTCCCGATGAGATGGGTGGCACACACTGCAAAGTAGGGATTCTTGGCTCTGGTAGGTTTTAGCTGTCTGACATTCCTTGGTACTTTCCTACAGGCTTGAAATATTTTATAAGTAAGTAGTTCCTGTGCTGAGTGAGTCCTGGGCTGGAAAAATAGGTGCTTGGGGGAAGGTGACAGCCTGGTTTTGGGACAGGGTAAAGTTTGAGGATACTTTTCCCTCTCCCTGCTCTTCTCTTCCGTTAATACTAAGTCATAGGCTGAAGGACTGTGGGTAATTACAGCTATTACCTAAGAAGAAGATCAAAGGATGCACTTAGTTCTGGTGAAGAGGGGCCTGGGTGGGGGTGGAGAGGTGTGGTATGGTCTTCTCAGGCAGATCTCTGAGGTGTGCTGCCTGCAGAAAGGAGCGCCAGTGAATTTGTACTTTCATCTCTGAAAGGACAATGAATTTTCAAAATGCCAATTTTTTGTTCTGACTTCACAAGGCTAGAGACGTCGTCCTCTGTTAAAACCAGAGGTGGAAACAAGCGTAAAAATTGACACTCAAATGTATTAGCAAAGGACATGGAACTAAGAACATTTACCTGAGAGTTTGATGCTTGTATGTCCGGGAAACAACAAAGGGAACTAAGCCTGAAAAACTCTTAAAGACACGCCAGTCTCAATTCCTACCCCAAAGACTCGCATGCCTTTCCTTTCCAGCGCGCTAACGAATCCGTTTAGTTTCCGCATGCGCAGATCAGCCAGCTCATGGCAGACCTGGGTAAGCTGTTCCATGACACCACTTCTCTCTAAACCGAGGCGTAATGTTCTCTTCGCCTGCATCTCAGAAGGTAAACAAGTGCAGGCGTTTCTTTGAAGACTGCCTGAGTCTGTTGCTCGTTAAGCCTTGCTTGCAGAAATCAAACACGGTTTCCTGTTGCATGTTTACCGAGCCTCCTTCCCCATAAAGCACCCGACGCAGGACTGCAATTTTCCCATTTGTTAATTTTTCCCGTTGAGCTCATTTCTGCCTTTTAAACATCCCCTTTCTTGTAGTCCACCTCGTTTAGCAGTAAATACAGAGGATTACAAACATTCCTGGGAGATATGAAACATTCCAGGAAATTTAATTTCTCCAGTCATGGATTTTAGCAGTAATGATACTGTGCAATTGTATAACATCTCCACGAAGAGAAATAGGAACTCCTTACTCATTATCTGGAGACAAGCATTATTATCATAATCTAGCATCCTATGTAACTGAGTCACAGGAAATGAACCAGAAATAAATCATACCTGGAGTGTGTCTTGCAAAGGAACGTAGCAGACAGGAAAGATGGGTGCCTGGGCACTTGCGCTCTGGCCCAAGGGCGGCTGCTATACCTACCATTTAGAGGGGAGAGATCCATTGTTTAGGTGGGAAGATGGGAGGAGGGGACAGCGAAGGTATGTAGAGGGCCAGTCCTGATGCTGGGAACATGGAAAGACTTTTCTTTGTCTTCTCCCAGGGTTCCTGTGCCTTCGGGCTGCCCCAGGTCACATTTCCTGGGCTAGGGAGGTAGGCTGGATGCCAAGGCCAGGCCTAATTCTCTGGGGTTTGGTCTCACAATGAGTTGTTCACAGCCCATGGGATACGTCTCTGGATCCATCAACCTTCCCAGAATCGTGACAGTTCAAACCTTCACTCCAGTTTCTCTGAGAAACCAGTATTTAAAATAGCTTTTTTTTTTTTTTTTTTTTTGATAGTGAGTGCTAAGGGGAGGAGGAAGACGAGGTTCCTGGAGTGAGCCTGGCTAGTACATTCCTTGTCCTGCACGAGGACCTGAGTTGGTACCAAAAACCCATTGGGGGAAAAGGATATTGATATACCATTGTAGTCCTTGTACTGGGAAGTCAGAAAAAAGTATCCCTGTGGCTTGGTAGCTGGTCAGCCTAGTCTGTTTGGTGAGTGCCAGGATAGTGATGAGCCCTCACTCAAACAAGAACAAGAACAACAACAACAACAACAACGACAGCAAAGAAGCAGATGATTTTTGAGGAATACCTTAGGTTATGCTCTGACCACCACACACAGGTAGCCACCCACACACGTGTGCCTGAACACATGTGAACATCACACACACAGAGAAAGTCTGAAGAGATAGCTTAGTTGTTCTTCCAGAGAACCTGGTTCAACTTACAGCACCTACACAGTAGCTCACAAACGTCTTTAACTCCAGTCCAGGGGATCTAACACCTTCTTCTGGTCTCTGGATACCACACAGATGTGAGGCATAGACATGCAGGCGGCAGAACACCCATGGAAAGTGTGAGACTTGAGAGATGTTCTACCGCAGAGTCCAGGAACCATGTGGATGTGCAGAGTGTACCATCCGAGGCAGAGAGCGAGGCCCTCTGTCACTATTGTGCCTAGTTGTATCTGTCAGGTGTGTAAAGGTAGAACGCAGTGAAAGAAGTCTGTCCCCACACAGAAAGCATGACAACCAGCCCTTAAAATCCAAATCCTTCCTGCTCCAGCCAGAAGAACTGCTGCCCACCCACCGGTCCTGTCCATTAGGGACCTGCATGGGAAGAGTCTGAGTAATACCCCAAGCAATGCCCTAAAGGCTAGGTGCTTGGGTACAGCACTACAACCTTACTGACACATAGCACAAGCAGAACGAAGTGCCCAAGCACATCCTCAAGGGGTGTTTCTGCACCCATGGTGCAGGTGCAAGGACTCGGGACCTTGTAGGACTGCCCCCTCCCCCCCATCCTTCCTCTGTCTCATTCAGTGAGTGGTCACACTGTTACGATGGATGGCCTGAGAGGCAGGCAAGGTAGAGGCAGGAAGCGGAGATCTGCCAACAAGCTGCCTTTTTTGGTGCGTTCGGAGCCCAGTACAAAAAAGTCTCATGAGAACTTCTAGAAAGGAAACACACTCTGTCTGTCACCAACAGGGGGAATAATGTCACAGGCCCTGTAAGCACCCGACTGGAACAATGAGAGCTTCCTGGTGCCAGGAGTCAGAACAAATGTGTGAAATGGGATGGAGGGGCATTGCCACCCAAAGCTCTCACAGGAAATCGTGCAGTCAGTGGAGGGCTCCGTGTCAATATTTGGGTAAGGAAGCATGTCTCAGTCGAATTCCAAGGCGCCCCACAAGCAAAAATTCCTAAGAGACATACTGTACTTGGGTTCTGGGGTGTCCACTCTCATACCAATGTCACGTGTGTGTGCACAGCGGTCTCTGTCTGTAAGCTCAGGGGTTACATTTCTCCAGATCTCATCTAAAGGAGGCTGGCCACTTGGCCCGTACCGTGTGTGGCACAGCTCCAATGTTCTCAGCTCCTCAAAGGCAGGGAGGCCCACAGAATTAGGGACCATTGCAGCTTCATTTATGTTCTGTGCAATTTATACACAGCGACCATATTACTCAGCTCACATTTTATTTGTTAAGGTTTTTTTTTTTCCCCTCCTCAAAAGCTGAGTATATAGACCCATGTGCAAGGCAGCTGTGCTTCCAGTGAGCCCAGTAGGGAGAAAATTGCAGGCATGATTGAAATGCAATAGAATGGGTGGCTGCCTTCAAGGGGCACAGGATCCCACCTGCTCTCCCCAGCCACCCAGCGTGGAGGTTGGCCATGTTCTCTCTTCTGTGTCCTGGCTATCAAGAGCAGACACCAGGGGCTGCAGGAATATGCAGTAATCCATATCATATGCATGGTCTCAGGTCTCAGTTCCCTCATCCTGGGACTCTGAAGAGGAAAGCAGAGAAACTCATTGAAAGAAACAAAAGCAGCTTTCTTCATCTTCTTTAGCAATAACAGAGAGAGAGAGAGAGAGAGAGAGAGAGAGAGAGAGAGAGAGAGAGAGAAAGAGAGGAGAAAAAGACTTCTATTTTAACACTTTACTGTATAATAGTGTATGAATAATTTCATCTTTTCCTGCCGTTTATTCAGATGTGAGAGAAATCAGTGAATAATAATAGCTGCTGTCAAAGGTATTTATATTTAAAAGGTTTTTATGTGAAAAATTTTTTTTGTCAGGACTGATTTTTCTCTGAGAGGATCCCTCCATCTCCTAGCAACCAATATGGCTATCCTTGTGAATAGATGCCACACTTACAGTGAGTGCGTAACCTTTATGTAGACGCGTTGGCAAATTTAGCACTTGGGGCTCATGCGAATTCAAAGCAGGTTGTTAATGTGGTCTCAGAGCCAAGCTTGTGGTGGAAGTCTCAGGGGGTCTCCTTCAGGAAAACCGAACACGTGATCTGCATGCATCCTGCCTCTGTGATGCCCAAGTCTCACATGTCCTACGGATGCCAACAGCCCTCTCAGTGACCTGTTCACAGAACTTCCTACCTATTCAGAAAGAACGTGCAGAGATTTTCCTTTGCAAATTATTATTCTAATGGAAAGAATCTCTTTCCAGAAAGAAAATGTCAGCAGGGGCTTGCTTATTAAAATCTCTCCCCCCCTTCCCTGGAAGAAGAAATAATGGAAAGGTTTGGAATAAATCATCCCACTTGCTTCTGAGTTTTGATTACTCATAATATATGAACGTCGTATTCGCTTCCGTTCAGTCTTACAGTTGGGACTTCCTACATGTTCTAAAAACATTAACTAGGGCCCTTCACCACTCTCTGAAATAAATACTGCAATAACCAGGTTATGAATGACTTATCAGATTTATAGAATGTGGGGAGAGATATGAAGACAGAAACTGCTTAGTTCTGAGCTGTTGTGTTTTAATGATGCAGAGCATCATTAAAATTAAAAAAGAAGAAAAAGATAAAGAAAAACAACTCACCAGCATGCACCCTGCCAGAAGAGTGTGGGGGTCTTAAAAGAAGCACATTTAAACAATTTTTTAAAACCTCTTTAAGAATGAACCTCATGGCCGGGCGGTGGTGGCGCACGCCTTTAATCCCAGCACTTGGGAGGCAGAGGCAGGTGGATTTCTGAGTTCGAGGCCAGCATGGTCTACAGAGTGAGTTCCAGGGCAGCCAGGGATGTACAGAGAAACCCTGTCTCGGGGGGGGGGGGGGAGAATGAACCTCACGAAACCATGCTTTTGAAACATCCCAAATACATAAAAGAAAACACGAGAATCTAAGGCAACCAGCAACACCTCCTGCAGTGTGGAGCTGCCAGCCAGCACCAAGGCACATTGCTCATCTGAGTCTCAGACCACCAGGGGCTACTGATGCTGACGTCACGCAAGCTTGTCCTATCAGCAAAGCAGGACACCAAGCCGCCCACCTTGGCCTTGTCCTGTGTCCATGTGTCTCTGCCATCCAGCCTGGAAACACTCGATCAGATAGGGTACTTCTTCGTTTCCCAACTCATTTTAGATTGCATACACTAGCTCTCAAGTAACTTTACAGCCTCTTTGGTCCTAGAACATGGCCCATGTTAAGTATCTACAGGCATTTGTAAGAGGGTTCTTAACAACCTCCCAGGCAATACTGCTTTTCTTAGTAGTCTTCACAATGACCTTGTACAATGCTTATATCTTTAAACTGATGCCACCACATTTTTCCACGTGGAAGTCAAACGACATGCTGTCCCGATGGTCCCAACTGTTCCTGATGTTCCCGACTTCTTAAAAAGACTAACACACGCTCTTGAGGGCAGGGGGAGGTTGGTCGGCTCTAGAAACCATCTACTCTTCCATGGTTCCTCTTACTTCTCACAAAGGACTGAAGTACTTCCGGGTCAGCCACCAGTGTTACTGGCTGCCAGCTAGAGGGATCCGAAAGGGCCTCTTTTCATCCTTTGGAGTTTGTGGAAGGTTGAGAAGAGCACATCTCCTCTGCCTATCTAGACAGTATTCTACAGGAGGCTGACTGTGGCCAGTAACCCCAATCTTATAGTCTCTTGGGAGGCTCCCATCCACCAGGGTCATGGCGGTTCTAGTACTGTAGATAGTACTATAGCTGGTAGATCTTTCCACTGTCGCTGAGGGCATCAGTTTCATAAACAGGCACAATCTTACCTGGTACAAAAGACTTATAGTTTACAAAAAATGTGTATGCGTGTACATGTGTAGGTATACATGTGTATACTTATCCATATGTTTTTGCATGGATGTGAAGGTCAGAGGTCAACTTGAGAGGTCATTTCTTGGGAACTTCATCTTTTGAGTCAGGGTCTTTCTCTCTCTCACTGAGGCCTGGGGCTTGCTGATTCAGCTAGACCTGCTGTCAGGAGTCATGGGATCCTCCTGTTTCTTCTTCCAAAATGCTGGGATTACAGACATGTACCACATGTACAACTTGGCTTTTATTAGGGTTCTGGGGGTGAGACTATAGTCTCTGTGTGAGCTGCAAACCCTTTACTGACCAAGCCACCTCTCCAGATCCATTTCATCAGTCTTTCGGGAGATTCCTTACCATTCAGGGCCACCACTGTCAAATCAGTCCCCGCGTGACATCGAGTGGGACCCCCATTTTTATCATCAGAACCTGTACCCAGCCGACTTTTAAAAGTGCATTGATTTTGCTCCCATTTTTTATTATCTTTAATGGGAAGTTTCTAACTCTGTGTTAGAAATGAGCAAATCCCTGTTTCTGAAAGATAATGTTTACCTCCTCAGAACAGACATGAAAAGAGAAAAGAGAACGTTTCTGAGAAAAGAACCAAAAAAGAAATTGCGTGAAATAAATTAGGGAAGAAACTGTTTTGCAATGCATGTTAGATATAGGTATTGATTTGTTCTGGAAATGTCTGCAGTTCCTCCAGAGGACACAGAGGGAGGATTTTAGAGGCCACCAGAACCGCAGGGCTGGCTTCGGCGCCTTCCTGTAAACAGGAGACTGTGGATCAATTCAGTTAAGAAGGCGGTGATGTCAGAGAGCAAAGTCAGGAGGTTATTTGTGGCCGGCTGTCAGGTCAACCTGCTGCCTAGAAAGGCACGAGTCCCCTCCGAGGCCCCGGCTTTGCTGCTCTGGAGAGGGCTTTAAAACGATGTCAGGGTGGACTGCAGTACTGTGTGGGTGGGTGTTCCTTCATCAGCAACACTCTAGACATGGCTTTAAAGCACCCAGGCCCGTTCAATATCTAGAAGACATGATGTTACGCCCTTCCGAGCAGCATTTGTGGGCACACTCAGCCAAACTGGGCTTCTCTCACCCCCAGCTGGGTCTCAGATCTTTGTCTCTGAGTCTAAGGGAAATAAGACATCTTTTCCTGTTTGTCTCTGGCTTGAAAGCTTTTTCTTTTTCTTTATTCAATTTACACTCTACTCACTGACCAGCTCCCAGTCACCCCCTCCCACAACCCTTCCCCCATGCTCCCTTCTCCTCTGAGAGACTGGGCCTCGGCTTGGGTATGCCCCCACCCTGACGCATCAAGTCTTTTCCGGGCTAGGCCCTTCCTTGCCCACTGAGGGCAGGCAAGGCGGCCCAGCTGGAAGAACATATCACAGACAGGCAACAGGATAGCTTTTTTATTTTTAAATGCTTTTTCACAGGTGACAACAGATGGGAGAGTTGAACTTTGAGGAGCTCCAGAGAGGAAACAGAGTGGCCCATCAAAGATGCCCGGTGTGAACAGTCATTTTTTTAAAAAATATTTTTTAAATTTATTTTTATATGTATTGGTGTTTTGGTACGTGTGAGGGTGTGTCAGTTGTATCTTGGAATTACAGATAGTTGTAAGCTGCTATGTGGGTGCCGGGCTTTGAACCTGGGTCCTCTGGAAGAACAATCAGTGTTCTTAGCTGCTGAGCCATCTCTCCGGCCCTGTAAGCGGTCATTTTGATTAAGTGTCCGGGTTCTGTCTAAAGTTCCTCACTGATATAACTGTAAGTGGGCTGAGAAGAGATTTCAGCGCACTTGTCTCTAGGCTAAGTGCGTAGCTTTGCAGTCGGGCTTCCGGTCCCGCTCGGTTCGGTGTCTCTGGGCTGCTCTCTTTAAAGAGCTCCATACGGAGGCACCGAGGCGACATGACAAATGGGCCGTGCGCAGACTCCAGCGTTTTCTCCTCGGTACCCATTCATTCTCTCTGTCAGGTTATCAGTCTCATCCCCAATTTCCCCTGCCAATTTATAGTATTTAAACAAATACATTTTTCATTTATACCTAACTGGCTTTGGCACTGGAAATAGCCAGACCGACACGAAGAACTTTTTTCTCAAGTCGCCGCGTTTTCTCCAATGAGCAGAAGCACAGACTCAAATGGGTTAGGACGTTGCAGAAGTCGGTTGCTGGAACGCAGGGCGTATCGTTGTGTTCCCCACTCCAGATGCATTTAAAAGCCTGTCTTTGGTTTGCAACAGGCCATCTTCCTTTAGCTTCACCTTGTGAGGTGCTAGGTTTTGTTTTTTTTCCTCCCTACTTCTTAACGTATGGAAGTTTCCAAGGCCTTTTATGAAGGGTAGTTTTATCTTGAATTTTTTCCCCCAGACGATCTGAGACATTTTCTTTGTGGGAATAAATTTAAAATACTTGAGCTGAAATGAGCCCATTGTGGTGTTCAGCTTATCTTCATGCTGGCTGCGTAGAGACAGCCACTTAGCCTATTCATGTGCTACTCCTCAGTGCGAACTCTAGTTTCCGTCCTCAAAATGAAAACGACGCTGCAGGCTATTAAGAAAACTTTTCTGGGGAAAATGATTTAAAAATTAAGTAAAACTAAATGCTTGCCAGGGTTATAAGGTGTATCAAGGTTCCCTGACACCTAATGTAATTGGTGAATATTTTGCAGCCAATATTTTAGACCGGAAGTTAACACTAAAACTGAACCTGCAATGCTGCCCCCTACCCCACTCCTCCCACGGCCCTCCTGGCCATGTATGTTCCCGCTATAAAAACCAGCAGCACGGGTTGGTTCCCAGACATCTTCAGGTAACCCTGTGTCCACAATCTCTTCTTTACTGGCATTATCCCAGGTTCTACACTTGCTATTTGCCTGTGGTAACAGCTTGCTGCTGGAAGTCAAGAAGCCTGGGTAAGAGCAGACGGGCTGAGGCTGTGAACATAGCCAAGATGTGCCCTTGCCTCAGATTGCGAGGAGCCGCCTCATATCACAATTTATGAGGGTTAAAATATAGCTGTTGGGCTATTAGGAAAGTGTCTTAAGAGTTCTCTGTGTACTCTGTTCTCTTCTTGTTGTTAGCTCCTATGGGCACTGGTTGGTGAAGAAATGGTGATGGCGCCCGTGTACCCCGGCCATGCTGGGCATCCAACTTAGTGACTTCTCATGAGCCTGGCCCCCTAACCCTCATCTCCCTGCCACCATGATGGCTGCCCTGCTAGCTCCATCCTGAGGAAAGAGCTCAGTTCCTGTCTCATGTATCGAAAAGAAAATCCTGGGTACCCAGCATGACCAGGTTATTGAGGGCACAACAGTGGGGTTTTTGAAAATTGTCTCAGAAGAGAACTCAGAGAGGAAGCTGGGAAGTCCACGTATACAAGGGTCTTAGGCCAAACGACTCAACATTATGAAGAAAATGATACGATATGGATTACCAAATGAATCTCTCAATTCCATATAAATCTTGTCGAAATCTCAGTATAATATGTCCTATTTGATTTAGAAATTGTTGCTATAATTCCAGAAACTACGGAGAAGGACAAATTACTAGAATTGCCAACACATGAGGAAGAAGAAAAATGAAAAGGGGTGAGGTTGTCCAGTGTTATGAGGAAACACAGTGGCACCCTGGTTTTCATTGAGGCCCTCTCCTGAAGTCAGAGTAACTAGGATTATGTGATAACACCACAAGGCACGGCACATTGGCCATTGAATAGATGTAAGCACACAGTCACCCAGGTCTTCTAGAAAGGTATGGGAACAGACCAGGTCTGACACTAGAGTCGGAAGGAACAGAGACCCAGTGTGTGCGGATGTGGTGGGCTCCAGCGTGCACTGGTGGCACCAGTGGAGAAACACACAGGACCGATTCAGACACGGTGCAGCCCTGCTCGTGTCCAAAAGTGACTTGCCCAGTCACAAAGGCATGCAAGGCTGTGCCCTCAGAGCTCGGGAGAAGGTGGTGGTGGCTACTGATGGATGGAATGAGGACCCAAGGGACAGAAGGACCTGTGGCTTTCCACCTGCTCAGGAGTCTGAGCGAGGATAAAGGGAAGGCTTCAGCTGTGACAGACAGTCTGCTTCTTCTCCATCCTCGCTTTGATCCTGGATATGGGTAGATCAAAGGTGGTTAGAGGGGATGCTCTGGTCAACCCTGGATGGAGAAGGAATGGACGACAAGAACAGCCACGTGTCTCACCGTTGGCTTCCCTGTGGCTACCAGAAGCTTCCAGGCCGTTTTCTTAGGCCAGTGTGGCATCCCTGGGAAAACAGTTCTTCATTAGTTCCAGGGCTTATGGATGCTTATTTGTGAGCTGTGTTATTTGTTTGAATTGCCACAGATACATGACTGCGTTCGTGCACCTTCTTATCTCTGTTTCCCAAAACCAAACATGGAGAGCAGTACTCATGGTTCCAAGGGGCCACTGGCTTCCTGTTTACTGTCACAGTGCCTGCCCGATGCTTTCCCACTCAGCTTTGAGAGGTACAATGAGTCTGAGGAAAATACCAGGAACTGGGACTTCAAAACAAGAAGCCAACAACAAGCGAGTTCCCTAAACGATGGATTCTGGGAAGGTGGGAGTGCTCGGCAGATGCTTCAGCGCTGCAGAGATGAGAAGGCAGGTCTCGGGGACTCCCAGCCTCCTCTTGAAGGGGGACAGACTCACACCCGAGATGTTTCCATGTCTCAGATTATAAGGAACTGCCTCTATCACAATGTTGGCAAACGTATGGACAGATGAGGTCCAACTGGACTTTTGACCCCTCATTAATCTGTAACAGAGTTGATGGTTGTCACTAAATAAAAACCAATCTACCTGCACTTAGAAAGGAATTGGCTTAATACATTGGGTGACCACAGGGCGTTTGTCTATCCCACTTCCCCCAAACCTTGTAAGTAAGATCTGTGCACAGAGAGCACATAGGAGAAGCGCACACCTCGTGGGAGCAACCCTGCAAAACACACCCAGATCTTAGCCTGTTCCTTCATCCCAGCACCAAGCCCTGCCCCTCAATTCCCTTACCCCCAAAGAGAAGGGAGGGGATTTATTAGAAGAGTCTTGGGCTGTCCCTGCGCTAGCAACAGCATTTTCTCAAGCACTCCATGTATCCGAGATTTGTCTCGACATGGTCCATTTATTTTAATTTGGAACTGTCAGTGGCGGAGGGTGGGGGAAAAGTAATTAAATTTTGACCAGCATGGAAAAACATTTGAAGTCTTAAGGCAACAACACGTCCCTGGCCACAACACATCCCTGCCAGCCTTACTCCAGTTCATCTGCTTGTCAGATCAAAGTCTCAATCCTGGAAACCTACCCATGATTACATTAATTACTTCATACGATGATTTTTTTTTTTTCAAATTATGGTCCTGTGCGAGTGTATGCCAACTTTAGCTTCTACCTGGGGGTAGTCATCTTGGTTGCTCTATTCACTGAGTATGTCAGCCTTTGCCTTGGAGAAAGACTGTTTTCAAAGCCACATTCCAGTATTTTTACCCTCAGAGGAAAGGTACACAGGGTTTTCAGTGGCGTCTTACATTTGAATATGCTATAAAAAGTACCCCACACACCCTGCCATGCCCAACCTTCATCAAAACTGCAAAATCAATAAAAACAAGTGAAGCCACACCTTCCCAGCTGCCGCTGAGCCCCCGCCTGGCACCTTACAGGCACCGTATCCTTGACCCGGGCTGTAGTGTAGAGCTTGCAGCCGCTCTGGACTGCTGTCCTCAAGTGGTTTTCTAGTGAGGGCTATGCTTGCACCTTAGAGTCTGGGGTCCTAGCTTTTGGGTTTGGAAGGGCTTCCAGGAGGAGGCAGCTGTCTCAAAGATAGCCTCCAGGCAAAGTAGGAAGGGAAGAAACCAAACAAACCCACAGGGAAGCTCTGTCAACCACTATCCAAGCCCGAGGCTCCCTCTTGCCCAGCTTACGGAGCCGCGCACCAAAAACTGAACAGAACCCAAGAACACGTCTCTCAAAACAAGCACGGCTCACTTGGAGCAGCAGACCTCAGCACAGATTTGACATAAGCATGACATAAATTTCATACATATTAATAGGGTCCTTTTCACTCAAAACAGTGCTCATGGCAGAATTGTTATTCATGGGGCCCAAAGAGAATTGTATCGCCAAAAATTTCAATAAAATACTTTTATTACAAAAGTAATACAAACCATATCACAGTGAATGTAGGAAGAAGTGGGAATGGTATCTTGGTTTCATCTCCCCGTGTGTCTTCGCTCTGTCTGTGTTTCTGCCTCTTAAGTGCAAACACATGCAAAGCACTTTTATTTATTATTTCTTTTTATCGTAAACACATTATATTATTTCTGGTTTGCACAATTCTTCTTAAGTGAATAACAATACAATTTAATTCCTTTGATTCCTTTTTTTTTTTTATCCCCGAGGGTTTTTTTTTCTCTTTAATAATTATAAACAATGCTAAAATAAACAGTTTGGTGGCTACAAATATTTTTGGTTAGTTTCTTAGGCTATATTCCCATATGTATAACTAACAGGTCAAAGCTATGGGCTACATCTTCTGCAAAATTATTATTTCTTTCCTTTTAAAAGGATGCATCAGTTGGTAACGTTAAAAGCAATATATAAAACACAGATCTACCACACATTGGCTGGCGTCTTGTTATTATTAGTTGAGAAGCCAATTTATTCATTTCTCAGTGAAAACGCCCCTTTAATCTTTGTGCGGCTGACTGTTCTCGGGTCTGTGTGTTTCAAGTGTAGACTTGCTGGTTGCAGCTCTGCCTTCCGGAGATATCCATTCCCGATCTCATCATTTCCAGATGTGTTTCATTACTGCCCTCCCTCGCTGGCTCTGTGACTGGCTTTTAACCCCCACCTCACGCACTCGGTCGTTCCTCTCCCGTATAGCATTTTCTCTGCTGTTTACGCAGCTTTCTCTCCTTGAATGTTCTGTGTCTTATGGGCCCCTTCCCCTCCGTTACACCTCAAGTGTGTGAGCTCTCTCTGCTATACACACCTGTCTGATGCTTAATCCTCTTGCTGGAGGGCTCTGTGCTTTTTCCCCATACTTTTGCATTCAATTTGTAGATGACCGCTAAACATCTGGTCTTTTGAATGCCATTTGGAAAGAAAGACTGTTAGAGTTTTGGTGGAGTCCTGCAAGAGGGATTCCAGAAGTACATAACCAGGCATCCCATGAACCAATGGGCATCCGAGGCTAGAGGTGATGAGTGTCCAAAGTGAGGAGATAAGATGCCTCACATGCTCAGCTCGAACCCAGGGTCAGCTCAGCGGAGGCCATTCAGCACCTGGACCGGGCACTATGCAGAGGCAGATTGCTGACCTGACGGGAGCCGCAGAGGGGTGGTTCTGCACTGGGTGAGACGGCCGAGGCAAACACATGCTGAGTATTTCAGGTTTCTAACTCTGAAAAGAAGAGAAACAGGGTGGTAAGGATGCAGTGTGGGGTTGAGGGAGGGGCAGCGGGCATACTTAAACTTACTCTGTGTGAGAGCAGAGACCTAGTAGAAGGGTAAGAGGTTGGGCATAGAAAGAAAGAGGCCAGTAAGTGAGCAAGCCCAGTTCATTTGCATGTATGTGTGGTATAGTAGTGAGCAGTCTAGTTGCAGACAAAGGATTGACAAACACTTTTTCTTTTTTTTAAATTTTTTATTAGATACTTGCTTTATTTAGATTTCAAGTGTTAACCCCTTTCCACGAAATGTTACCCCACCGAAAATCCCCTATCCCATCCCACTACCCCTGCTCGCCACTCCCCCCATCACAATTTCCTGACTTGTATTCCCCTATTCTGGGGAATCAAGCCTTCACAGGACCGATGGTCTCTCCACTCATTGATGTCTGAAATGGTCATCTTCTGCTACATATGTAGCTGGAACCGTGGGTCCCTCCATGTGTACTCTTTGGTTGGTGGTTTAGTCCCTGGTAGCACTGGGAGTACTGGTTGGTACATATTATTGTTCCTCTTGCAGGGCTGCAAACCTCTTTAGCTCCTTAGATCTTCTCTCTAGCTGCTCCATTGGGGACCCTATTCTCATTCTATTGGTTGACTGTGAGCCATGGGTGTTTTGATCCACTTTCCAATAAGGATCAAAGTATCCACACTTTGGTCTTCCTTCATCTTGAGCTTCATGTAGTCTGTGAGTTGTATCTTGGGTATTCTGAGCTTTGGGGCTAATATCCACTTATCAGCAATGTGTGTTCTTTTGTGATTGGGTTACCTCACTCAGGATGGTAGTTTCTAGCGCCATCCATTTGCCTAAGAATTTCATGAATTCATTGTTTTTAATAGCTGAGTAGTACTCCATTGTGTAAATGTACCACATCTTCTGTATCCATTCCTCTGTTGAGGGACATTTATAATAGCCAGAAGTTGGACAAACACTTTGTCTCGAGACCAAAGCAATGGCTGTGGAAACTGCCAAGGTCCCCCTGTTGCTGTGAGTGTTGTTTGTCTTCCTTGTGAATGTGGGGGTTAATATGTGAATACACAAAGCGGGGTTTTAACTCTCTAAGGATTCTTCACCCAAACTTGATCTCACCTTGGAGCTCACATTGGCTCGCGTGGCTGAGGTTCTGTTACCTGGGAGACCACTTCAAGGCCACCTGCGCAGCGTCTTTTGCTAATGAGCCAGGTTCCCCAAACACTGTTAACAGACATTTCCACTCTCAGAGTCTCAGCATTCCACAGCTGGGCACTATTACAGGCGTCTCCATATCAAAGCATGTCTCCAGCCAGTGCCCACACTCTGCAGCTGAAATAGACTGGCTCTCAGTTTGGTTAATTCACCAAAGTGGGAAGGTCACTCTGAAAGGCTGAGGGTGGCTTTGCTGTTCTTATACCTACAGCAATGACGTAGGCCCTGACCTCACGTCTGCTCTTGAGGACCTTTTAAAGCTGAGATATGCTCCCCTGAAGCACCATGGGTATAGTTAAAATACAGGGAACAGGGTGGAGCCACAACATAGCTGGGACAGGTGACGCTTCCCTGTCTTCACGTCCAGCTGTATAATAAGTTCAGGGTCCAACAAAATAGTCAGCTAGTCTGCCTGTGACCCTAAATTCTCCATGCGATGCTTTTAGTATGGGGAGAAACCTAGCACAGAGGTTCTTGTTTATTGTGTTTTCCCTGAGTTTTTGTGGCAGAGTGAAAATTTGTTCATACCATGAAAGTCCGTTTCTAGAGACAATATGCCGAATTAAGTTGAGTGATCTCTGGTTAATCTTGATTCACTGGTCTGACAGGCTGAGCAGGCTCGGGCAAGAAAGGGGCAGCTTCAGCAGAAAAGATTCTTTAAACGATAAATTTTATCACAAAGCATGTGAAGATATTTGTTGACATAAGTGTTTCACAAAACAAATAGACCGAGTCTATACTGTATTTCATTAATTCTATTTCCTTATTTCTTGAGCTCAGGGACATTTTCTATTTCTCTCTGCTTGCTTGTAGCTGGACTCTGGGAGATACATGCAGACTTGAGGTTGGAGTTATAGGGGTGCACTGAGACAGCTGAAGAAACCTAAAGCTTTGTGATCAACAACACGAAGGTGAAGGTCTTCAATAAAGACAATGTCAGGATTCTGTCTAAGCTCCACCCCACAGTTACCTGGCAATAGCCAGGTGAAGGGGGCTGCTCAGCCCCTCCTCTCTCTCTTACATCTCTTGCATTCTTGCACACTCTCTCAGCTTCTCTCTTGCCCCCTCTTGGGCTCTCCTCTCCTCCCCCTTCTCTCCATGTGGTCATGGCCAGCCTCTGCTTCTCTACTCTCTTCCTCTTTCTGCTTTTCTCTGCCTCTACTACACCCTTAACTCCCATCCCATGCCCTGAGTAAACTCTACTCTATACTATACCCATACGTGGTGTGTGCGGCCCTCAGGGGGGAAGGGATGCCTCGGCATGGGCCTGCTGAGGCACCCCCTTTCCACTACACGGCCGCAGAACATATTCTCCTAACCTCTTTCTCTTTTTATGATCACAGCATGCCTACAAAAGCTTGGATTATCAAGACATCTCAGAATTGCCAAGCGTAGGATTCCCCAGGCAAATGGAACCCATCTGTAAGCTGTCTTAGAAAGTAGTGCCTACTCGCAGACCACCATCGGCTCACATGCACAACTTGCATTCGTCTCTTTAAAATCCACTTGGTAGCATGATTTGGTAACATGGACAGACCTGAATGTGGTTACTTCATGCTAAGAGAACACCAGATATGCACAGCTGCATCCTGTAAGCCAAAGGCACAGCAAGCAGATAGCTCAGGGCCAGTAAGGGCCTCAGCATGTTGAACCCCACCTCTGCTTACGGGTTATGAGCTCATTTTTGTGGATCACTGTGATACTCAGTAGAAAGAATGACTTTTGTGATTAATGGCTGCCCCATAGGCTGGATCCTCAGTCTCAAGTTCACTGTGACTTAAAGGGATTCTAAGAAAATTTAAGCTAGAGATGCACACTGTTCATTTTAAAATGTAATTATTTATTTAGTTGAAATAAGTTAACACAGGTATTTTGTCATTCTTAACAACTTAAAATATTTTTGTTAACCATGTCATAATACAAAGGAAGGTAAAAGGTCGAAGTATAATTCTGTGGCATGTATCTACCTCTAGACCTTGGGTCCTTGATTGTGACCCTTCAGTGCTCTCAGGGTACCAATCAACAGATGAAATATCAGTACCCACTCATGCCCCAGTTTGTCAACAAATCATTACTAGTGGTTGTTATCTGTCAGAAAGTTTTCTACAGTCAGTTTGCTGATGCTTGTCCTTTCTTTTTTTAAAAAGTTTATTTTGATTAGTTTTGATTGCATGTGTGTTAGGGAAACAACATGTGCTTATGAACATGTTGCCCCGTATGTTGGGGAGATGATGTGTGCTTGTGGGCACATTGTCTTATGTGTTGGGGGGATGAAAGGTGCTTTGAGCACAGTGGCTCGTGTGTTGGGGGTATGGTTTGTGCTTGTAAGCACCATCATTCTCCAGTGTAGGATATCCTGGAACTTGGGTTACCAGTAGTTGTAAGCCACTTGATGTGGGTATTGGAAACTGAGTCTTTTACAAGTATAGTAAATATTATAAACAACTGAGCCATCTCTCTAGCCATTTTCTTTTTCTTAATTAAAACACGTGTGTGTGTGTGTGTGTGTGTGTGTGTGTGTGTGAGTGTGTTGTGTTGTGAAAGACTTTTGTGTGGTTTGATCTCATGGGCCTGGACTGCTTTAGCTCCCTGATGACTCTGGTGTACAGTCAGAGTTGAAGGCCGTGGACCAAGACTCTCCAGAAATTAACCTGCTGCCTCGTCATTTTCTATTTCCTTCTTAGCATATTTCCCACTTGTGCTGGATAGGTTTAGGGTAACCTAACAGAAGCTGGTGTCATTCCACAGGGGGGAAAGTCAACTGAGAAAATGTCTCCATAAGACTGGTTTATAGGCATGCCTGTAGGGCATTTTCATATTTAGTGATTGATGTGGGAGAGCCCAGCCCATTGTGGGTGGTTCCATTCCTGGACTGATGTTTCTGGGTTCTATAAGAAAGCAGACTGAGCAAGTCACAAGGAGCAAGCCAGCAAGCAGAGTTCCTCCACGGCCTCTGTGTCAGCTCCTGCTTCCAGGTTTCTGCCGCCAGGTTCCTGCTCTGTTTGAGTTCCGGAGTCAATCCCTGACTGCCTAGGATGATGGACTATAATATGTAAGCGTGAAACAAATAAACTCTTTTTTGTTTGTTTGTTTGTTTTTCAAGACAGGGTTTCTCTGTGTAGCTCCGGCTGTCCTGGAACTCACTCTGTAGACCAGGCTGGCCTCGAACTCAGAAATCTGCCTGCCTCTGCCTCCCAAGTGCTGGGATTACAGGCATGCGCCACCATGCCCGGCAAATAAACTGTTTCCTTCCCAAGCTGCTTTTGGGTCATGGCATTAGAAACCCTAGCTAAGATACCAATGTTCTATCTTTCCACAAAAATCAAATGTGGGCCCCTGGGAGTTTGTGTATGGATTCCAAAGCCAGGCTGCTTGGGTTTAAACCCTGCAGTATATGAGTGAGTCTCATTTTTTTTTTTTTAAGATTTATTTATTTATTATATGTAAGTACACTGTAGCTGCCTTCAGACACACCAGAAGAGGGCATCAGATACCATTACAGATGGTTGTGAGCCACCATGTGGTTGTTGGGAATTGAACTCAGGACTTCTGGGAAAGCAGTCAGTGCTCTTCACCGCTGAGTCATCTCTCCAGCCCCCATGAGTTTCATTCTTTTTTGATGATTTGATTGTCTCTGCCATCCATTGTCACTTAGAACATTGGCCTAAGTGTCTTCATTAGAAATACTAATATGTTTGGTAACTGTAAAGTGCAAAACCTAGTATCTAGTACATTATAAGAATGAGAGAACAGATTTTTAAAATTATTCTTTTCGTTGGTTTATTCCTTCATCAAGATTAGATGAAATCAATGCACAGTCTTTCCCAAGTGTTTACTGGTTTGTACTTCTCACAGCCTCACAGTTCAGGGGTGAAGCTGACGTAGAAGGAGGAGTCAACTCCATCGGGACTCTTGAACACGACAATGGAGTACAGTCTTCCTAGCTCCAAATTCCACTGAAATTGTTATTTTTAATCTCAGGGCCCCAGTAAAATTTGTCTTCTGACTTTTGACACCCATGCAAGGTGGTCCTGAGGCACATGTAGCCATGTTTTTGAAGTCAGCATGACTTGAACGTTAGTAGCCCATACTCATTTGGTCACTTCTCTGGATCCTGAAAAATCAAAAACAAGACACTGTAAGCTGCTTTCCAAATATGTGTTATCCACAAGTTCAGTGTGCATCTGCAAACTTCCAAAGGGCTTAGTATTATTGCAGGCATGAGAAGGTATGCAAAGTATGCCTTGGCCATTACTGCAAAGGCAACCTAATGGTACCGAGAGGAAGTCTGTTTACAGGGTTCAAAACTGAGCCCTAGCAGCAGCACAGAAAGCACCCCTGGACAGATTGGGTTCTCTCACTGATAGCCACCTGATGATTACACGGTCCTCTCTTCTTCCCATTTCCCAAGAGGCCGCATGTCGCCCTCAGTTGAGGGCAAGGAGTACAGCTTATGGCGATGTAAGTGAACTTAGCTGAATTGCAGCAAAAACAACAGTAAAACTTTTATGAATTCACTTCAGAGAGGAGTCTAGACATCTTCTTCATCTTCTTTGCCTTTATCTACTTTTGATCAGCTCTTTTGAGTCAGCCCACCACACACAGCTTGCTTTCAGGGATGATAGCATCAGCCAACACAGGACAGACTATACTGCAGGTCATGCTGGCGGCTATGAGGACTGGGACATCACGAGTTTCAGTTGGTGAGTCTGTACTACCTTTATTTCTGGGGCTTCTGTGTCCCAAAGTGCTTTAATAGTGAGTAAGTCTCTTCAGAGGAGACTTGGTCCAGTTTCTCAGTGCTGTGGCCATCTAGATCTTGATACATCATTGTTGTTGTCTGTGATGTCTTCTGGGACAAAGATGCTTTCAGTATGCATCTTGGAATGCTGTCCACACTGCATGTTTTTTTTTTTTTTAAAAATGTTGTGAATATCAGTTATTAAGGGCAGAGCTGTTATAGTCAAAAGTGTTCATACTTGCAAAGGTATTGAGGGGTTTTACACTAGAAGGCACATCCACTGTTGAGTTAAAAGCTTGTTCTAGAAGAATCTTTTCTGAGTGAGTGAAAAGCCCTTTAAAATACTAAGCAACAGTAACTGCATCAAGCAGGTTGTTGAACCACAAATTCTGCCTTCCATTTAAAGGAGGGGACTGGACCTGACTCTATCAGCATAGTGTTGAGTCAGACTTCTTCCAGTCATATTTAACTACTGTGCAGGGCAGCCACCCGAGTATCCTTTGGTACAACAAGTGTGTGCTGATTAAATTTCCGCTCATGCAGCTTCTGTAAGTCTTCAAGCTACTCCCAAGAAGCAGTCCAAGCCTTAGGAAAGCCCTTCTGTCTGGAGTCTTCTTCTCAGGGAGAAGCACTGGGGGAGGGGTGGGAATGGAACAATTATTTTCATAAACTGCTAGGCTTCAGGAAGCAGCCTGTTACAGCGAGTCACGTTCCTCTTGTTTACTGGCAGGGGACATTTCTGTTGCGTAGTTCTTTTGTTCTCCCCAAGTGTAATCTCTGTTGCACATGGAGTTCAGACAATGGAGATGACCCTGTCTTCAATGCACACAGTTCTCTCTCAAGATATTGTTGTCCTTCCCTGGGCCCTCATCCCGTTTTAGTGCAAAAGAGGAAAAAAAAGAGAGAGAGAGAGGAGAGAAAGGAAAGAAACAATGGAGATAAATTTAGACACGGATGGGAAAAGTCAAACGGCTCACTGTCCACCCTTTGAAGCCACGCCCAGCAAGCCATTTCCTCTGACCTTCCCAGGGATCCCCAGCCACACAGAGTCACTCCTAGGAGCCAAGTCAGACAGATGATTTACTTAGGACTCACGCCTTCCATAGAAAGCTCATGCCCCAGGCATCCCTTCTTTAAAACAACAAAACAAAATAAAAACACCAACACATGCACACATTCTCCCTTATGCACACACATGCACATGTATACACCAGCACACACAGACACAGTCACACACACATATACACATTCATACATACACACACATACACACATATACACACACATGCCTATATGCACACTTATGCACATGTATATGCCAGCACACACACACATATGCACATATACACTACACATGCCCATATGTACACCCCCCCACGCATACATACATACACGCAGAGCAAAACAATTGCACCTAGCCTGAAGTTAATCTCCCTTGATCATCATCAACTGCTTTTCCTTGCAGTAGAACATCCTGAGCTTTTCTGACTTCATTACTCTGGGTCCCCCAGTGGTCTGTAAAGAGGTCTTTATCAAGCCTGTCCTTCCGTCATTCTCACTCGGAGCCAACAGCTTCCTCCAGTGCCAACCCATCTATGTGTGTACTCTTTGCTCCCCCTAATTCTAGACGATGTAAATTGACCCAGTGGTGTAGAGCGACATTTATCAGCATCTAAGGTGGGTGACAGATTCTGAAAGTATCTAAACGGTGCTCTATTTGTGTCAGGATCTGTGTGTGTCTGCTGCAGTGGCCCAGATAATAAGTGCAATCTCTTCATGGGCTGTCCTGTTAATGAACTGTGAAACTAGATGGATACAGTCTGAAACACATAGCACTATGTCACCAGGAAATAATGCAGGCTCGAGGTCCTCTACTGCACCCCTGGCAGGTCTCCTGGTTTGTCATCACTGTCTCCTGACTTCCAGTGTCTTCAGTGATTATAAACATACTGAGTAGGAGTTATAGCTTAAAATAGAGGACAGTAGTATAAGCACATTTCATAGTTAGTTTTTCCATGTGAATGTAAGAAACTCATAGCATTTTCGTACATGCACATCAGACTTTGTTATTTAGACATGTGTATGTACCGATACACTTTAAACATACCAATACCCAGTTAAGTGGATACAACGACTCGAGGACTGTTTTCTAAGCCTGCCAGGCTTTGCCTTAGCTTTGGTTCCTGACAGGGGAGGATTCCCTTGCAGTATTTCTCTCCTTAAATCTCCCCTTCCCAAACAGAAGAAAGAGAACAAGGTAGAGGCAAGAAAAGCAAGGAACACTCAATAGCACACGATTGGACGCGGAACTTGTGAGGCAGAGCCGAGAACAAGCAGCCTTGTGACTGCTTGCTGCTTAGTCCCAAAGAAAAATACAGCTGGCTAATAGCCAACAAGCCCACAGTGACTGTGTATAAAATGGTTTAACAGGGAGATGTGGGAACATGAAAAGGCACAGTCGTGTGCATGAAACTTTTATAATCTCACAAAGTACAAATGGCTTTGAAGTCCTTTAGAAAAAATAACACAATCCCACCAAAATCCTAGACGTATTTTGGAATAGAACAGGGCACTTTCACTTGACAGACACACACACACACACACACACACACACACACACACACACACTAGACTTTTGACTTCTGAATTTCTTTACAGTTTTCTCCTCTGATGCCCTGTGTATCTCATATTATGCCCTAACCCAGGAGCATCTTGCCAGGATGGCTCAGGGCTATCTTGATGGTGATGCTGGCATCTAGAACATGTCTCTTCATGCTGACCAACACTTCTCATCTCCAGCCCCAACACCATCATCCCTTCTTCCTTTCACCTTGTCATTTTTATCTCTTTGGGTTGCTATCACCCCTTTAGTTACTGTCGTGCTGTTTGCTGCCAGCTGTTTGCAAACTGGGAGTAATGATGTTACATTAGGACAGACGAACCTGTGCTGTGTGTCTGGTTAAGGGGATATGACACAGAGGAGCTTCAATGTAGGCGAGGGATGTTCACAACCCAAACTGACCGTTAGGGTGTTAGGGCGGTGACAAGCTCATGCTGAAGAGGTTATTGTGTGCCTCTTCTGTAGGCTGTGCTTTTCTTACTCACTATGGTGAATGTTGGCTGAGTACCCTACTCACAATTGCTAGTAAATGCTTACTCTTCCTCCTCCTTGTCCTCTTCCTTCTTCCTTCTTTCTTCTTCTTCTCCTCCCCCTTCCTCCTCATGCTCCTCCTTGTCCTCCTCCTCCTCCTTGCCCTCCTTCTCCTCCTCCTCTCCTCCTCCTCCTTCTATTCTCCTTTTTTTCTTCTTTTTCCTCTTCCTCTTCTTCATCTTCTTCCTCCTCTTCTTCCTCCTCCTCTTCTTTCCCTTTCTCTTCTTCTTCCTCTTATTCTTCCTCCTCATCCTCTTCCTCCTCTTCTTCTTCCTCCTCATCCTCTTCTTCCTCTTCTTCTTCCTCCTTCTCCTTCTAATTCTCCTTCTTCTTCCTCTTCCCAAACTTCTCTTCTTCCTCACAGGGTGCCACCGGAGGAGAAGGATCAGTGTGAGAGAGTAGACAGGAGATTGTGGGACAGGACTTTTCATGGTGGGCATGGGTAGTATCTTGGGCTGCATGCCTCTTGATGGGGGACTGCCCCATGCATTGTAAGCCGCTTAGAAGCACCCCAACCTCTATATATCGATGCCAGAAAAGCATACAGCTGTGACTCACATATGCCGTCAGACTTTGTCTGGTCTTCCTCCAGCTTGAGAAGCGCCTAGTTCAGGTCTTATGACAGCGACAGGAATGTCTTCTCAGTTCTACTCTACCTCAGAGTGTCAAATTGGATGTCATCCTCACCCTGCACAGGCCTTTCCGCAGACTCCACAAGCGTCATTCCTGATGTCACTCCGCTTGTACATAGGTCACCCCTCCATGGACAACAGTCCCAGGACCTGCTCCTCTTTCCTGTCTCACTTTGCATCACAGTTCTCCCCTGAACTGACAATCACACTAGTCAGTTGCTTGTGTTTGACCTCACTAGAACCTACAATCCCATGGAGCTGAGAGTTGGCTTTGCTCACTGATGTATTCTATATAGAACCTGACATGTCATGTCTGTGAGTGATGTCAGAGATCTGCCCTGTTACGGGCAAATCCAGAATCCAGGTCTGTCTGAGGAGGAGCAGCAGGTGGGAGGACTTCTCTCATGGCCCTGGGTAGACCGACCACACATTCTTTGCTCTGCATTTGTGATTATTTAACACAACAGATTCTTCCCACCGTGGAAGGATTATAAAAGGGTGATAGTTCTCATATGCAAGTTGAATAGGTCCTTGGAACTTAATTTTCCTTTCCGTGGAAAAGGACATTGTGAAGCTATTGTTCCCTTTCCCTTTGCTAAGGCCAAGAAAGTGAAGCTAGGAATTCAACCAGTGGCTTCATGCCTGACTCAAAGGTAAGTTTTTATTTATTTATTTATTTAAATACATAAAATGCATTTTTCCTTTCTTTTTTGTCTTACTGAGATAGCTTCTCATTAAGAGGGATATAAACTGAGAAGCAAGCTAGACTAAAATGTGCCAGAAATATCTACGCTGAGCAGCTCTGAATATGTCCTGTCTGCAGAAGGATTCTGTGTTCACAAACAACTCCAGGGCTCCCCAGAAATGAGTGGGTGCAGGCAGGCAGACTATGAAGTGTCTTGTGAACAGTATTTTGTTTTTTGTTTTTTGTTTTGTGAATAGGTGTATTTCCGAGGGTCTTGAAGCAGTGATCATCTATGTGTCCGTCTCATTATGCTGAAGGAAATGTGACTTTGTGTTCCGGGTCATTATCTATAATCCAGACAACCTGGGTTCAAGTACAGTGCTGCCATCATTGGCTGGCACCTTGGTGAACATGCCTCACCAGGGCTCACCCTCAGCCTCCTCATCAGTGAACTGTAGACACACATCGTGTTACTCGTGGAGTTGGGTTTATTTAATGAGAACACTTGCAGGAAGTCAGGGGTGGCTTCTGGCTCTCAGAAACCTCTCAGGCCTGCTGGTCTTGTGTGAATGCTATGTTGTCCCTCACCCAATATAAGGAAACCCTGAGAATACTGGCATGGAAGGTTTCCTGGTTTCTCTGGGCTCGATTCTGATGCAGTCTAGGCAGGAAATTTGAAAAAAAAAAGAATAACTTGTTTTCTCATTTCTATAATACTTATCTCATTCATTTGCATAAATATTTATGGTGGAAATTTGAGGAAAATCATAAGGGGAAAACAGAATTCTGAATCTTCAGTGTGTGTGTGTGTGTGTGTGTGTGTGTGTGTGTGTCCGTCCAGGAAAGGGAGGGCCTGTGCTTACCTCCTTCGAATCAGACTGATTTCATTATGTTTGAATAAGAATTAGCTATTTTTGCAAAGCCAGCATAGACACACTCATACAAAAGTGTAAAAATCCAACATCCTTCCCTACTGTTCCCAGACCACACCTTCAGCATACTGTTAAACTTCTTTCCAGAAACTGTCTCACATAAGATTTTGGGATCTGTTCTAGAATCTAATTTTATACTCTGAAAATTTAATTATGAAAGAAATTAAAAACTTGAAGTGGGCAGCATATAGAACACTGGCCTAGAATGGCTCATGGGTGGAATAAACCTCTCCTCTCCCAGTATGCATGCCTGCCTGCCTATCTGTCTATATGTGTGTGTGTGTGTGTGTGTGCGTGTGTGTGTGTGTGTGTGTGTGTGTGTGTGTGTACCACTAGGAAGGGATGCCAGGGCCTTGCCCATGCCAGGCAGGGACTCTATCACTGAGATGTATACCAGTCCTTGAAATCAATATTTTGTAAAGCAGTGCAAACTGGTTCTGGGAACCAGCTGTGTGATTTTTCAGTGTTTAACTCCCAAGGCTCAGTTTTCCTACTAGAGAAATGGGATAATAACACATATGGATCAAAGCAGTAAGTGCACCTGTCACAAAGCTGTGTCCTGACAGAGCCTTGGTCTGGGTTAGCTCTCGACCATCCTTCCCTATCCAGGGGCTCTGAGAAAGCCCACACAGCTTACAGTTTGCTAGCTGCGAGAATCTTCCCTCCCATCCTCTTGCTTTGTCCTCTCAAGCCTTAGCGGGAATCTTGGAAAGGCATTTCCAAATATGTGGTTGACTGACTTCAGGAGCAGCTCAAGACAAATCCTACCTATCCAACGAGTATATACTACCAGGGGGTCTACCGCTCAAGGCAGGAAGGCCAGGGAGGCTGACCAGTTCCAACCTCTGGAGAATGAAGATGCAAGACTGATGTCACCAGTGGCTTGGTGCCCGGCTGACTATTTGGAGTCACCGAGCTTCAAGCCTACCCTTCACAGAACTTTCCAGTGGAGCCTCTGATTTGGAAACCAAGACTCTTTTGCTAACAAAAAAGTTCAGAAACAACAGCTGTAAACAATATTGTTGTTATAAAGAGTTTCAGAGACTTGAAAGCATTTCTTATGGTCTCTGTTTAATAATGCTCAGAGATATTGCCTCTCTCTGCATCCTCAGATGACGATCCAATATGCTGTCTGTCTCCAGTATTTTATAGATCCCTCTGGAGCTCCTGCTCTATTTTAATAGTGTGTGTGTGTGTGTGTGTGTGTGTGTGTGTGTGTGTGTGTGACTGTTTCTAGAGAAGGACTAACTCTACCTGGTATTTGCCAACATTAAATACAGGTCGCTCTTTTTTTCCCCCTTATCCACCATGATGGATACGGACAGTCACGATACTGAGGCACAAGTTGCTGAAAGAGTTCTATATCTGAGGAAAGCTCAGGAGTAAAGTATGATGGTATCCCTTGTCCATGACAAAGTTAGCGCTCTCTTATACATGCATTCAAAAGTTCCTGGAAAATTTGCCATTTGAGTAGATTTGACTACTTGCATTGTTGTTGGGTGGAGTTGTGAATATTCACCATGCCATTCTGAAGCTATCTAGTGTTTCCTATAGTGAACACTCAAAAATGTTGGGAAACAATGTAATGCTACAAAGATCCAATTTCTCAGATGATCCAGTCATGCCTACATTACTTAAAATTATATCCCTGGGCCATTATCTGCATAACACAAGGGTTCTTTGCTTGGCTAAGTTTTTGGATATATATTACTTTGATAGATTAGAAACGACTCGAGGTCAGGCATGGAGTCTTCCATTGTTGAGTTATACCTGTCTAAAAAAATATTCAACTATTGTCCGTGAACCACTCAGCTGACCATAAGGAGAGATGAGCCGGGATTAATAAATGATACTTCCCTTTCCCCATCACATTTATAGTTCATTGTTATATATAAAATTTACAAAGTCCACTCTGACCAAGCTTTTATTGGATTGTTAATGGTAGTACTGATGTAAGAAAAGTTTTATGTGAAAAAGAAGCAACTTCTTCCCAATCACATACAAAAACAAACAGTTCTGGTGTTTTCATGCACTTAACACAGATAATTTTCCTTCTGTGCTTCTGCTGGTTGCCACTTGGATGTGTGTATGATAAAGCTGATCCAGTGCCAAACACCTCAAACTATCTCCAGCAGTTCTTGCCCCTGGAGAGTCCGACTTGCTGTGGAAAATCCCTTCAAAATCAAGGCAACATCTGTGATCTTAAGCCCATCATCTGTAATAGGTTTCTGTTAAAAATATGATATAAATGATGGAATTGAGGACCTCAGACTTGATGCACAGAACTGCCAGCTGTGAGAATAAAAAAACCCCAAACACCTTGCTTGGCTGGTCAGAAGAGATGTGGAGCTTGGGAATAGAAAGAAGGCAGTTAGGCAGCTGTGGCTGGAGAATCTCGGGACTTAAGGTGGACGAGTTAGAAATTCTGGGTGAGGGGCATCCTTATTCTTCTCAGGCTTGAAGGTGCTTGCACACACGTCTTCCTTCTTTCTGAGGCTTCCACACTGTTTGGATGGGACTGGTCCCCAGGGCACAGTGTATATGGTCAGCAGTCTTCAGCCCAAGGAATGCTCGAGGTTACTAGAAGCACTGAGAAGTCCCTGAGGCCCAGGGCCTCTCTCTGCATCTGGCAAGAGAACAGTAGTGCACGCCCTTTGCCTCACACACAAGGACAATCCTCCCTGGGAGAATGGGAGGTGAGCCAATTTGCTAATACGAAATGAGCAGAGGTATTATGAGCACTCCCTGAGTAATTAGGTAAGGTGATACGAGCAAATTGGAACCTCAGATGAACTCCCTCGGAAAGATGTTCACAGGCTGAGCAAAGCTGAAGTCTGTGGGAGCGCCCTTAGAGTATGAAGTACACATGGGTGGGGTGGGGCGGGATGAAAGGAAGGGTGGTTCCTAAGGATAAACTGTGAGGGGATGATATTGGTGCTGCAGGGTTGGGTGTGGCTATCCACCCACCCAGAGAAAACACTAGGGGTAAATAACAGAACTCTGAATAAAGTAGGTTATTTTGAAATACAGCAACACATTTCTGGTTATAGGACATCCATTCAAAGGCAGGACTCTCTGTTGTAAATGGGATCACATAGCAAGGATTATCTGAGTGGACAGAGGAGCTTCCCACAGACATCCTACACGTGCATTTTGTGGAGCTATCAAAACCCTATTGTTCTTACCTTGTGCCCATCTTCAAAAATCAGTGTTTCAGCTCTTGCTGAAGAGCCTGGGCATGCTGCCTGACCAGTGGGCAGGTCTTTGTCCAAGTAGCTGGATCTCACTCTTGCTAGGGAAGAACACTGTTTACTAAAATAGTTTGTCTTTCGATGCCAAAGGAAATCAAATTGCAAACAAAAACTGAGAACAGGCTGAAGTCATCAAGGATGTCTACTCCAGATTTGGCATCTCCACATGTTCCCAGGCTTATTAACTACGTTACATTTACAAAAGGGAAAGGCTTTATTGCTTTCAGAATTTGTTTTAAATAATGGCCCAACGAGCCACTGATGCAACAGACAGCACTGGCGTCTACATGGTTCCTGTGGTCCTCGGGAACACAGAGATGCAGGGAAGGAGAGAGGTTTTATTGACATGGCTCGATAAATGTGTTTAGCTGATCTTTGAAATCACAGGAGAAGCTGATCAAGCTACCAGGGAGACACTGCTGTGGTCCGTGTGTGGTGCTCTGCCAGCGATGTGGAGAGATGCTGGCTCAGTGGGTAAAGGCACTTACCGCCGAGAGGGTCCACCTGTGCTCCATCCCTGGGACCCACTTGGTAACAGAAGAGCCAATTCTTATACCACAAGCTTTGGCTTCCCCCAATTCATGCCATGCTATAGCGCACGCATGTACCCCCATACATAAATGAATAAGTTTAGTTTAAAACAGCATAAACCTTTCTCTGTAGGTTCAAAAGGCATCTCTGTGTTGACTTAAGAATTTAATTGAAGGGGCTAGAGAGATGGCTCGTGGTTACCAGCACTAGTTGTAATTTCAGAGGATCCAGATTTGGTCCCCAGCATCTACACAGTGGCTCATACCATCTGTAACTCCATTCCTGGGGCATCCGATGTCTTCACCTGGCTGCCATGGGTCCTGCATGCACGCAATACACAGGCATACATGCGGGCAAAATACCCAAACACATAACATTTAAAAAATGATAAAGAATTCAAGTTCAAACTAGATTCAAGGATTAAATGCTTATTCAACAAAATTGGTCTTTTAATATGTCATTTAATTTAACCCTTGGGCCAAGATCTAAAGTTAAGTTTGCCTCACATTGTGAGTCTGCAACCAAGGCTCTTCTATTCATGTCATTGGCCCCAGGCTGACTCAGTGCCAGGGAGTTAGGGATACAAGACGCAGCTCAGGCTCTTTGAGGCCTACAGCAATGCATTTTCCCATAGGCTCCCCATACTAGACAAGTCGATTGGTGTCCCTATAAAAGGAGGCAAAGACAGGACTGACTCCATCATCGTCATCGTCATGGTCATCGTCATCGTCATCATCGTCAGGTACCTCCCCTCAGTTTCCGTGGGACTCAGGTTGACTCCAGGTCTCTTGCACGGTACTGATTTGCTCCACTCCGTTTGTTTCTGTTTGTTTATCTGTTTGTTTTTGTTTTTTTTTTCTTTGTTTTTGAGATAGGGTTTCTCTGTGTAGCCCTGGCTGTCCTAGAACTCACTCTGTAGACCAGGCTGGCCTTGAAAGCAGAAATCCTCCTGCCTCTGCCTCCCAAGTGCTGGGATTAAAGGTGTGTGCCACCACCGCCCCACTGGTTTGCTTCTGTTAAGTTCCTCACAAGCAATGAAATGGAAACAAGGCTCTGAACCCCACAACACAGTGTGAGTTATGTTGGCTGTAGATTGAATATGTAAATTAAGTGGACCCTTCCAGGTTTGGTGGGATAAAGAATATAACATGCAGAGAATAAGGACTGGCTTAGTGGGGTGGTATCAGTAATCCTAGCACTTGGAAAGTAGAGACAAGAACACCAGGAGTTCAAAGGCCATCTTTGGCTACAGGAGACCTTGTTTAAAACAATGAAAATAGAGAGTAAAAGGGACGTCTTTCCGTTTCCAGTATATACAGAAGAAAGCATTTTCCAGAGGGTAGAGCAGTGGAGAATATCTGATATCCTGCATATCAGATATTTACATTATGATTTGTAACATTAGCAAAACTAGTTATGAGGTAGCAATGAAATAGTTTAATGGTTGGGTCACCACAATGTGACTTAATGTATTTTTAAAAGGGTTTCAGCATTAGGAAGGTTGAGAATTACTGGTTTAGAGAATAATTCTGGGATATCTGATTTATTTTAAAGGTTTTGTTGTTGTTGTTGTTTTGTCTGTTGCTTTTGTGGTTTTTGTTGTTGTTGTTGCTTTGCTTTGTTTCCTGACAAAAAGAACTGATTTTTTAAAAATGGAAAAAGATAGAGGGACTTGTTCCTCTCTGCTCTCAAAGCCTGGTGCAGTTCCTCTCTGCCTCCTGGGCTTTCTCGCGACCCTCATTAGCTAATGCTGGCTCCTCTTTCTTGGGTGATTGTTTTGTTTTGTTTTGTTTTTTTAAATGAGAAAAAGAATTGAGTAGAAGTCACAGGGTAGGCGGACTGCACCTCCACACTCCAATTTATTTATTTATTTTTAATTCCATTTAGCAAAAAGTCAAGCACCCCATTCTGGCATGCAATTCCCCTAAATTAAAAAAAAAAAAGAAAGAAAGAAAGAAAGAAAAGAAAAAAAAGAAAAACAAAAGCACGGAAAGCTTTGAGGACTAATGGGCCAGCCGGCCGGGGCATCTCACTGTAACATCTCAGTAAGGTTTATGTACGGAGTTCGTTTTCCGCCTTGGCACCGATTCATGAGTGCTTCAAGCAAGCTACTATAAAATAAACCCTTGCCTCAGCGTGGCATGGCCGAGCTGTCTTCTCATCATGCCACGGCTTTGTAGTATTTGAGTTAGTCGGGGCCAAGGAAACAGAGGAAACGATTATCCCACCAGAGGCTCAGAGGGGAGAATTAAAGTCATCAGAGCTGGCAAAGCTGAGCCTTTTCCTTTGAACATAGGATCGTGCTTTAATTCATCATGACCCCTCGTGGAGGGTAGCGGAGAGGGGACACGCTTGGGCTCTTCCTGTACCAAAGGAGTCATTTATAAGGACTCTTCTCACCCTCCAGAAATAGGAGAGGCTTGCTTTATGGCAGAGGGAGATGAGAGGAACGTGCGAAGCAGGGTGGAGAATCTACAACGGGGGTCTTCAAAGCTAGTCTAAAATGCAGCAGGAAACAGATCCAAAACCACCCAGGGCACTTGCAGAAGCAGAGGTCGGAGGTCAGGGAGCCAGGGTGGTGCTGGGTCAGGGTGCTTGGCCAAAGGGAAGCAGCTCTATTTCCTTCTGAGGGTCACCTCTGACTCCTTCTCATGCTGGAGGTGTGGACCACTGCCTCTGGCCCTGAACAAATGTTGTGATCTTCCAGGTGTGCCCTGGTGCCTGGTGGAGATAGCCACTTGGGGAATTTGGGTGATCTCCACCACCGAGAGGGTCTTTCTCGCCATACCTTCTCTTAAAGTTTATAGGCAATGGCCTGCATTGTGATAAAGAGAACAAAGTGTGTCGTGCCTTTGGGAACATTCCCAGGTCCCTCGGCAAAATGTTTGCCCCTATTTTTGTAAGGATCACTTCCCATAGAGAGACTCCTGGGCAGAGATTTAATCCAAAGTTTAATAGTAGAAGAATAAATCTGAGTAAAATGCCAAAATACTGTTTATAGACACACACTAGGAGCTTTTCTATGTCTATTAAAAACAGCCAGGAAACTCTACCACCACAAACAGACATTTTCTAGAATCTCTCTCCTTGGATTTCTTTCTTTCTTTCTTTCTTTCTTTCTTTCTTTCTTTCTTTCTTTCTTCTTTCTTTTTTTAATGAGTATTAATTTTGTAATCCTATGAAGTCCTCCAGAATGTCACCTGAAAGCTGCTAGTTGTTACTCAGGTAGAACCACCATAGCGAGGCATTAAAACTACAATACAGTACATGAGTGTTATTGCTGGAGGTCACTCAGCTTCAGGTCTCAGCCACTATGCAGCCACACAGCACTTCCTTTGGGGGGTGACCTAATGTAGGGAACAATACAGAACACATAAATGGATTTCCTCCCCTTTGGTGACTAGGCTGTCCCATTGTGTATGTCTTTATGAGGCATTGAAAACTGGGAAGTGTCTTGACAAAGGGCCACTCTGGCCTCCAGGATCGAAGGCTCTTTCTCACTATTCTTTGTTCCTCAGATAAGTTCATAGATTGTTTTCTCCATACAACCACGACTCTGACTAAGCTTGGGGTGGCCACCACTGAACTGGACACCAATAGTTGGACTGGCCAGTGGAGAGACCCTTTGGAAATGTCCATTTGTCGTCATAGAATGGACTGGTTGATGGGACCTCTGTGGTTGGTCAAGAAGACTAAAGCTGGGGGTGGGGTGGCCTGGGGCAGGATGTAGACTTTGCATAGTTACAGGCTGTGCAGAGTAAGAGCTCAGAGTCGGAGTCTAGTTCAGCATGGGGTTTTGTCTGATACGTGTGAAGGACTGGGTTCTACCCCTCAAGTGAGAGAGAAACAGACAAACTGAGGTAGTGAGAGACTGAGAGAGTAAGAGAGTCTAGAATGAACCCTCTTTTTTTTTTTTTTTTTTTTTTTTTTTGGTCCTGTAACCAGAGAATGCTCAGTCCCTGCTTCCTAAACTAAGGAAGGAGGGCCTTAGACAGCTCGCTCACAGTGCTTCCTGGGGACTGAGTGGGAGAAGAGAGGAGCTGTCGTCCAGCATAGAAAAGGTACTTCTGATCCATCCTGCCAGACAGACACCAGAGGCCACCCTGTGGGCTGGCCTGGAATTAAACTGAAACACAGAGGCGTTCATGGGCCATAAATATTTACTATGAGCAGAGCATTGTGAAAGAGGCAGATGTGTTTAAGGCACACTCCCACACATCAAGGTTACATCACTGCCAGTTTTAAGCACACATAAGGTCTAAATGACTTCATCACAGAAAGGCCATTGTCTTGGATCCTATTATGTCGCGCGGCTCTTCTCTTGAGCATTCTCTGCCTGCCGCCTTGGCGCTCTCTGCCTCTGTTTCCTCTTCTAAACCTGGGACACACTTGGCCAAGAAGCCATTGCGTGTTCTTGTGAAGGGCTCCTTCACATCATGGCTCTCATGCCTTTGTCCCTCAGATGAGGGTGTCTCCCTGCTGAGGCTGTGACCCCTCTGGATGTCCCGAGAGTGGTCAGAGCGATTGTGTAGAGGCTTTTTGCTGACAAAGCCATTTTTGCTTCCCCGTTTTACGTCGCTCCTCAAGACCAGACTCCATCACTCCTCAACTACTCAACTCACAGAGTTCCCAGGATGTGGCGTTCTAGGACCTAACCATGGGCTGGAAATTCACTAAATAAGAACGTCTAGACAAGGCAGCCCAGTTGGGGGAAAAGGGTCCAAAGGTTGGGACCAGAGTCAGAGGCAGCCCCTCAGTTGTTAGTGGTCCTGCTGCAATGGGGATATAAAGTTGATTAATAAATAATAATATTAGTAATAGTAGTAGTAATAGTAATGAATATCTAAACTGAGCCAGACAATGATGGCGCACACCTTTAGTTCCAGCATTCAGGAGGCAGAGGCAGGTGGGTCTCTCTCTGTGAGTTTGAGGGCAGCCTGGTTACCCTGAAATTCTACAAGGGCAGTTGAGGTTTTCTGACATCTTACTTTATTGTTCTATAACTTCACCTTCCCAGACGACTCTGCAATTCAGCCAGGCCTGACCAGCTCTGGTTTCCACATAAACTCTACTCTCTGCTTTAGATCCTGGTTGATACTTTGTTGTTTTTGTAGTGGCGTGCATCCTGCACCACCTCTCTCTCTCTAACCAGTTTGCTACCATCTGTCCTGTCTCTCTTTTGACTGCTCGTCGTTTTGTGCAAACAATCTAGGAGTTTTCAGTGTGTTCACAGTGTCCTTCAAGCCAAATTCCAGAATGTTTTTTCACAAACGACTGAAATAATCCTGGACTCACCAGCAAATACTTCCCCCTCCTCAGCAGGGCAGAGGGAGCCTACACTGAAAAATGCCTCTGTCACATTGGTCTGTAGGCAACTCTGGGGACAGTTTCTTGACTAATGATTGATGTGGGAAGGCCCGGCCCACTGTGGCTGGTATTATCTCTGGGCAGGTGATCCTGGATTCTCTAAGAAAGCAGACTGACAATCCATGGATTGTGAACCAGTAAGCAGTACGCCTCTGTGGCCTTTCCTTCATTGTTTGCTTTTAGATTCCTGCCTTGAATTTCCTACCCTGACTTCGCTCAATAATGAACTGTAAACTACAAGCTGAAATAAACCCTTTATAGAAATCTAACTAATACAGAAATTGACGCCGTAAATTGCATATTTCAATGACAGACCTGACTATGTTGCCTTTGGGAGCGTTGTAGTGACTTTTGGAACTTTGGACTAGAAAAGCCATCAAGCGCTCAGAGTCGAAAGGATTGTTCTGTAGGAACTTGACAGATAATTCGAAGAGCACTGCAGACAACAGAAGCTTGGATTGTGATGTTTCAAAGGGAAACAAAGATTATTGTCACACTGTGTGATCTTTTGGATTGAGAATCTGTAGTTTCTGGTCAACTGGAACTGAAGAGTCAGGTGTGATTAACAGGACACCAGCATCATTGAGGAGAAATCTTCTAGAAAGTGTTTCCTCAGAGTCAGTACGCAGAAGCTGTGATCCAGAAAGGGCCAGGGATACCTCTCAAGCTGCCCGCCAAGCTTGGTAATATGTTTGTGACACTAGTTTTGGTGACACGAAGGCTGCAGGGTTGAAAGGGCTATGCAGAGCTACTGAGGCTTTGTGAGAAGCAAGGAGAAGCCCTTGGTGAAGGTGCAGTCTCAGTTGCCATAGGAACTGCAAGATTGAAGGGTCATGGAAAGAAGCTAAGGCTTGACACTGTATAGCAGGATCTGAGATCCCCAGGAGAGGTCAATAGGCCATTGGTGCAGGTGCAGCTCCCTGTGTCAGTGGAGACCCCAGCATTGTCAACACCACGATGTCTAATCTCTTCCTCTCCCCTCCCCTCCCTTCCCCTTCCTCCCCTCCTTTTCCCTCCCCTCCCCTCCCTTCCCCTTCCCCCCTCCTTTTCCTTCCCCTCCCCCTCCTTTTCCCTCCCCACTTTTTTGCTCTCTTTTCTCCTCTCCTCCCCTCCTCTCTCCTTTGCCCTCTCCCTCCCTCCCCATTTCTTTGCACTCTCCTCTCCTCCCCTCTCCTCTCCTCACTTTCTTTTGCCCTCCCCTTCCCTCCCCATTTTCTTCTCCTCTCCTCTTCTCTCCTCTCCTCCCCTCCTCTCTCCTTTCCATTTTCTCTCCTCTCCATCTCTCCTCTTCCCTTTTATTTCATTTGTGCAGTACTGGGGATTGAACTCAGGATCCAACACATGCCAAACATTTTTCCTTTGTTTTTTTTTTTTTTCTTCTTCTTCTTCTTTTTTAGTTTCCATATTTTTTGTTTACATTCCAAAGGCTTTCCCCTTTCCCAGTTCCCCCCCTCACCATATGTCCCATGAGTCCTCTTCCCTCCACCCTTTCCCCAATCACGCGCCGCCGCCCCCCCCCGCCCCGCCCCCTACATTTCTCTGTTCTGATACTCTCCTACAAAACTGGATCCAGTCTTTTCAGGACCAGGGTCCTTTCCTTCCTTCTTCTTGGGAATCTTTTGATTTGCTAATTGTGCCTTGAGTATTCAGAGCTTTTGGGCTCATTAATATTCACTTACCAGTGATTGCATTTCATGTGTATTCTTTTGTGATTGGGTTAACTCACATAGGATGATATTTTCCAGATCCAACCATTTGCCTACAAATTGCATGAGTTCATTATTTTTAATTGCTGAGTAGTATTCCATTGTATAAATATACCACATTTTCTGTATCCATTCCTCCTTTGAGGGACATCTGGGCTCCTTCCAACTTCTGGCTATTATAAATAAGGCTGCTATGAACATAGTGGAGCATGTGTCCTTATTGCATGCAGGGGAATCTGCTGGGTATATGCCCAGGAGTGGTATGACAGGGTCCTCTGGAAGTGTCATGCCCAATTTTCTGAGGAATCGCCAGACTGATTTCCAGAGCAGTTGTAACGCTCTGGAAAACACTTTTCCTTTGAACTGAGCTATATCCACAGCCCTCGTAGAAAGCTATTCACTTTGTGACCTGAGTCTGTCAGTTTCCCAGGTTGGTGTGTATTTGCAGCCCTCCTGCCTCAGCTTCCTTAGCTGGGATGAGACAGGCACCTGCACGGCAGATGTATCTTCTTATTCTTTATCACCTTCTGGACCTTGTCAGTGCTTAGTTTTAAAGAATATTTGTTCATCATTCTCTTCTTTTGTGGCCTAATTCAAGCTCAGGAAGATGTAGAAGGTTCCCATTAAGAGTTCCATGATTTATAGCCTGTTAGGTATTTGATCAATTTTGAGTTACTTTTTTCTTTCTTCTTCTTCTTCTTCTTCTTCTTCTTCTTCTTCTTCTTCTTCTTCTTCTTCTTCTTCTTCTTCTTCTTCTTCTTCTTCTTCTTCTTCTTCTTCTTCTTCTTCTTCTTCTTCTTCTTCTTCTTCTTCTTCTTCTTCTTCTTCTTCTTCTTCACAGCATTTGAAGTCCCAGGCTCTGTGAGATGTGGGTACCTACCTAGCTACCCCAGAACCACTTAATGAAAATGCCATACTTTTTCATATTGAGTCTTCTTGGCAGTATCGCTGGTGATCAACGGATGACTGCAGTGTATGGCTGGACTTATGGACTGGGCTGGTCCCTGTGCCTCCCTCCTTACAGCACATCTTGCTGTTTTCATTACCGTCCTGCTGCAGTGCATTGTGAATTTGGGAAATGTGACATCCCTAACTTTGTTCTTTATTTGAGAGATTATTTGGGCTCTTGTGGTTGCCTTGCATTCCCTTGCATATGAATTTTGGGATCAGTTTGTCAATTTCTGCCAAAAAATAAAAATAAAAGAAAGAGAAAGCCAGCTGGAGTTCTGATGGGCCACGTCTTGAAACTAGATCAACGCAGGATTTGCCATCTTTACATTGTTGTCCTCATTTTAAAAACATGAGATGTTTTCCCACTTATTTATATATTCTTTGATTTTCTTCAGTGGTGTTCTGTGGTTTTCAGTATCTGTCTTGCATGTATTTTGTTCAATTTTTCTCCTCAATATTTTATTCGTTTTGACATTGTGTTTAAGTGGAATCAAGTTCTTGATACTGCCTTTGAGTTGTCCATGGTTGGGGTATAAAATAAAATTGATAATTTCATATTGATCTTTGTAGTTCTAATACTCTCTCTTTACCTATCCCCCAATTTATCTCTTTTTTTCCTTTTTGTGTGCATTCTTGGACAATTTCTCTTTTCTCTATCCAATATTTCCCCCTCCTCCTCCCTCTCCTCCTCATTTTCATCGTCATCATAATCTGACAATGGAAGCAGTTTTACTTTTTCTCTTGCTAATCTAATACTTTGTACTTAAATTATTATATTTTAGCAGTGCGTGTGTGTGTGTGTGTGTGTGTGTGTGTGTGTGAGAGAGAGAGAGAGAGAGAGAGAGAGAGAGAGAGAGACTGCACATGGTTGCATATGCCTGTAGAGATCAGAAGCAGGCGAGGCGTCCGGTTCTCCGGAAGCTGGAACTACAGGCTGTTGTGAACTGTGCAGTATGGGGTGAGGGTGACCAGTCCTCTGAAATAACAGCATATGCTCTCAACCATTGAGTCAACTCTCTACCCCTTTTCCCCCTTTTCTTGCTAGAAGTAAACTTGGTGGCTGGAACCTCCCAGGCAAAGCCACTTAAAGTGGCAAGAGTTTCTCGCAGAGGCCCAGGCTCTCTCCTCACCATCTGGGATAACGTGATTTGCTATTTCCTGTAGGTGCTCTGAAAAGGGTGTGCAAGTTTACTTCTGTTCTTGTTTGCCATGTTAGTTTAAACCCTTTCCATGTCTTCTTATCGTTGTTGAACATCAGACATTTAGAGTGATATAGCACGGCCAGCACAGAGCTCAGCTCCTCTGCCCTAAGATTTGTTGTTCTGTGGTGTAACACTATATATTTTGTTTTGAAAGTCTATAAATAGACCATATTTGTAGCTTCTAACGTTTTCATTGGTCCATGCTCAGTAAGCCTAAGATTAGGTGGAGAATAGCTGAAATGTCTTAGATCAATAATTAACCCAGAAGCCAGAATGCTCCGTGCCTGCTTATTGGATCATACGCATCGATAAAGTTCACTTCCCAACTTTCAGAAGCTCCAGATTCCCCAGCAGTAAGGTTCTGGGTTTTCTTGGGCCTTTTCTGAACCCGTTCATAGTTTTAAAAAGTACCCTTCCCTGAAACCTAACAGCACGTGGGCATTCCTCAGAGACTGTCTATATACCTCTCTCCCTAGATTGTGCTTCCGGTTTCTTCTCTTGGTGGAGGACTGCGGATGGAGCCCAGGGCTTGCACAGGGTTTAGCAGAAAGTGCTTACAGCTAGCCCTGCCTCCAGCCCTCTGAGTCAGCACCTTTTCAGGTGTGAACTGAACCATTGCTCTGGCAGCCATAGTGTAAGCAATCTCTAGGGACTATTTTTAGACAATACCCTTGGGAGTCAACTTATTCATATTTTGATAACAAGGTCTCGTGATAGATATGTAATTTTGGGAGAATAAATAAAAATCTTTAAAAGAAACTAATAGTGTTAAAACCTGCCTTATTTAGCTTAGTCCAGATGGGCCGCTGTCATTCAGTGTTTTAATCTTTGTGAGTTCAAGCAAATATAATTTGAAACCATTTGGGGGGGGAGTGCATCAGTACTGACTATGCACAGATTCTTTTTATGCAATTACTCCATGAATATCAAAGTTGAATGGTTATAGGTCATTCACAGTGTCCAGGGAACTGCAAACGCCCTTGAGTTGCTATAGCATGGGCTGTGTTCATGGTTTAATAGAAGGGACTTGAATAGTTTAGTGTGCCATTTGGGGGGTGGGCTGCTTCTGGGAACGGTTCCTTAAAAACTACCAAGTAATGACTATCAAGAATTGGATATATATATATCCAATATGACCCATGTAGAAGATCCCTCATAGGCATGTCTATTTGTCCCAAATGCATAACACAACACATATCAATTTGTTTAGTGCTTTTTTAAAAAAGATTTATTTATTTATTATATGTAAGTATGCTGTAGCTATCTTCAGACACACATCAGAAGAGGGTGTCAGATCTTGTTACGGATGGTTGTGAGCCACCATGTGGTTTCTGGGATTTGAACTCAGGACCTTCAGAAGAGCAGTCAGTAACTCTTAACCACTGAGCCATCTCCCCAGCCCTTGTTTAGTGCTCTTTTTGGGGAAACAATCTATTTTTATATTTCACAACATTGAAAGATTCATCACTTGAGTTGTTCTAGACATACCAAAAGTTTTCCAATAACTAAATGAGGTTTCAGCTAATTTTTTTAACCTTTGTTTTCATTTTGCATATTGTTTTGCCTTTGTATGTGTGCAACATATATGTATGCAGAACTTGTATGCAGTGCCTACAGAGGCCAGAAAAGAGCATCTGATCCACTGGGGCTGAAGTTACAGACAGTTGTGAGTCATTCTTGTGAGTGCTGGGAATCCAATTTGTGTCCCCTGGAAGAGCAGCGAGGGCCTGTTGCCCCTGAGCCATCTCTCCAGACCTGACACTTCAGTTTTAAATTTTAAATTAATGAAAACTCATTACATCGAAGTCCCAGTAGCTGCTAGCCACGGTTTAAGTACTCCACAGCCATGCTATAGACAGCTCGGACCCCCGAGGGCAACCTTTGTAGGTTCCTGCTTGAGTTGGCAAGGTGCTTGGCTGACAGAGAGCAAGCAGTAAGCGTTTGTTGGGTGGATTAAATGAAGCAGCCGAGACCCAGTCAGGCTAAATGACAGGCTCAGCAGTTCCAAGATTCTAAAGTGTAGTGATATAAACTAGAAGCAGGCTCCCTGCCAAATGGCGAAACCCTAAAATAGGATCCAGGGTTTGTGTTTCCTAAAACAAACCAAGACTCGGATAGCAAGAGATCTTTCTGAAATGTTAGCAAATCTATGTGGTTCTTGAGAACAGAGAGGGAGAGACGACTCTGACAGGAAGAATTCATGAGATGCCACACCTGAGTCTACTCTGCTGAGGGGAGAGGGTACAGCAATGACAGAGCCCCACTGTAGTCCTGCGGGGTATGCAATATAAGAGTCTGAACTGCAGACCCATTTAAAAAAAACTAACTCTGGAACTATGTAAAGGTGTGTGAGTGTCCTCACTTCCGGAGTAAAGCAGATGTGATCCCAGAGTATTGTGGGACTTGGTCATGTGGTTCTCTGAAGGAGGAAAGGCTGGAGTTTGCTGCCTTCCTGGGAGAGTAGGAACTTACTCTTAGAGCTGAGTCTTTAAGGGCTGAAGAAAGGGACATGAGAATCTAGTCTATGCTGGGAAAAGATAAGATTCCTGAGGCTGTTGTTCAGGAGCTTGCTGTGTGGTTGCTCCCGCACTATAAGAGTTGAACTGAGAACTCTTCCTTTTAACTAACCCTTTAGGCAGGGATCAGGGAATGGAAGACCACAACCGAGTAAGCACAATGTTACTAGCAGGAGATGAGTCTTTTTTATTTACAAATCTGTACTGTTTGATTATAGGATTTCATCGCATACAAGCGAAATGAAAATGATGGCATGACCAGGCATTTTAAGTAAATAGGACCTATTAAAATGAAATATCTTGTATGAAGCCTTTAGAACATCTGTCAAAGGCTATCCTATTCATCTGCTTAGATGTCTGCTTGCTTAGCTTTTGGAATTTGCAATTATTAAAAAAATTACCGTGTCATAATGAATACAACTCTTACAAAAGAACACAGACAAAGGCTGCTAGGCTCAGTGGGTAAGGCGCTCCACCAAACTGAGGATCAGAGATCAGATCCCGCAACCCTGTGTCAAGCCAGCTGTGGAGCTAGCTGTGTGTCTGTGACCTCAGTTCTCTCACCAGGAGGTGGGAAGCAGAGACAGGGTGGTCCCTGGAAGACCTCAAGACAAGAGAAGACCTGGAGAACAACAGAATGCATTTTATTTCAAATAATACAGAAAATGACAACCAACAGCAGTAGCCTTCCTCTACATCACACATGTGGGCCTGTACAAACTTGCACATATGCCTTGCATACATGCACACAAAGATAAATAAAAGTTCTGTCCCAGGGATCATGTAGTCACGCCCTCCAACTCATACATCCCCACCAGGATGTTAGTCTCTTTAGCATAATCAAAGGGTTTAGTATCATGCAAAATCCTCACTGTTTCAAGAAAACTAGACAAAACAGTGGAGAGACCCACCATCTGCTTTTTGGTCATTCTTTAAAAACATATTTTATAACAACGTCAAACCAAGTTCTGACTTATGTAAATGCTGCACAGTTTGATGTAAGGAACCTGAGCAGTAAAAGATTTCCTTGGATGAAGCAGATGGTGGTGAGTGGTTGAAGGACTTCTGTATGCCTAACGCAGGACTTGCAGCATTAACAACTGACTAGTAAAGGAGTGTTTTCCTTGGGGAGCAGAATGGCACTACCGCCACCACCACCAATGGCAAGAGATCTTGAAGGTTGTTGTGCTAAACATTATTGTGACAATCACTAAAGGAACTCTCTTAGGGTTTTACTGCTGTGAACAGACACCATGACCAAGGCAAGTCTTAAAAATGACAACATTTAATTGGGTCATTACACTTTCAGAGGTTCAGTCCATTGTCATCAAGGCAGAAGCAAGGCAGCATCCAGGCAGGCATGGTGCAGGAGTTGCTGAGAGTTCTACATCTTCATCTGAAGGAAGCCAGGAACAGACTGGGCATCCTTAGGCAGCTAGGAGGAAGATCACCAAGCCCACCTCCACAGTGACACACTTCCTCCAACAAGGCCACTAATAGTGCCACTCCCTGGGACGAGAATGTTCAAACCATCACAGGCACTGATGGAAATGGCGGGTATTTTAATGAATGTCTGAGATGTTCAGGTGGAGGCTACATGAGTAGCTCCTGCTAGGGCCGGAGACACCCGAAAGCTTCTCAAGCATCCTCCGTGATTCTCTCCTAGCTAAATGGGTTCTCGCTTCTTCAGCTGTTTAAATGAATCTTTTGATTTCTAAGGGCAAGCTAAAAATAACGGAATGGCACACACTTAAAATAAGTGGTTGTCTTTTTAGCATAATTGAAGATATCAGTATCGCCCCAATTCCTCTCTTATTTCAAGGATACCTAGCCAAAACCATCTACTACAGAAAGGTGGATTCCACAGATTAGACTAATTTGCTAATATGGTTTTAGAAGAATAAAAATGTTATAACCTCAACTTGACATAGAAATCAGGCTTGATAAGGTCTACTGAAGTGAGGATACTTTACAAAGAAGCTTTCAGCATAGTTCAGGCCTGATTTCCAAGTAGAAACCGGTTGATTGAAGTTACGGCATATGTTTAGAGATAACTCCCTGTCTTCATGCTTCATGTACACTTTTGTCCCTTTTGTTGAAACTTTGTGAAGTGTGTTCCTGATCCATACTCCTCAGTTGGTGGTAAAGCCCAAGTGTGAGACCAATGGCTGCCCTCACATTTTGTCCACATGGACGAGTTCAAGAGAGAAACCCAGGCGTGGGAGCTAGTTTTAGAGTGAGAATACATTCTGCAAATATGCAGAAAAAGAAAGATGCTACGGTTGCTTTTAGAGTCGTTTCATTAATTAAAAAAATATTTTGCTTATAAGGAGCAGAGAATAATAATACTAGGCTAACTCTGAGAATAGTCCTTTTAATTTAAAAGCTCACAGATTTTCTTGACTATTTATTGTCTTACTTAGTCAGGGTTTCTATTGCTGCGCAAACATCATGATCAAGAAGCAAGTTAGGGAAGAAAGGGTTTATTCAGCTTACACTTCCACATTGCTGTTCATCACTAAAGGAATTCAGGACTGGAACTCAAGCAGGTTAGGAAGCAGGAGCTGATGCGGAGGCCATGGAGGGATGTTCCTTACTGGCTTGCTTCCCCTGGCTTGCTTAACTTGCTTTCTTGTAGAACCCAAGGCTACCAGCCCAGGGATGGCACCACCCACATGGGCCCTCCCCTCTAGATCACTAATTGAGAAAATGCTTTACAGCTGAATCTCATGGAGGCATTTCCTCACCTGGAGCTCCTTTCTCTGTGATAACTCCCACTTGTGTCAAGTTGACACAAAACCAGTCAGTGCAACTATGGGTAAGCATAACATTTCTCTAGCTTAGAAAAAAATGGGCACCCTTTATTGAAGAAAATCTAATATAATTTCAGGGTTTTATGAGACAGTGGGTAAAATTACACCTTCACATGCCAAGTAAATATTAACACAGAAATCCTTCAGCCAATCTCCCCAGGGACTGCATTGTTCTACATAAATGAATTTTCCTAATAGCTAAAGTCCTTTAAAACAGAAATAAGCTTAAGAGGAAAGCTTGCTTTCCCGACCTCAGTCTTGTTAGATATTCATTTGCAACAGTACTCACATCTCTCAGGTACTTTCCGCGCTGTGCCTTTTGACTTTCGTGGCGATTTAGAAATGCTGAGCAAGTGCCACGTGGCAGCAACATTTTTGGCATGGCGTGTCCAGAAGTTCAGTGCACAGGACCACCTAGGAGCTTGTCAGCAGTGTGACTTTTCAGGACCTGTCAGAGACTGATGCCACCACCTGGAGAATTAGAGTTTAAAACCAGGGTTCAGTCAGGTTCAACCACCTTAAGCACTGTACTAAAGCTGGGGATTATGCTGCACCCTTAAATATGCAGAGATAGGCACTCTTCAATGTTTTATTCATTTGCACCTTCAGTGGGAACTGTGCCAGGCTCTCTAAGACTCTGGACAGGTCACAGTAATCACAGGGACATGAGGTTTCCGTCAGATGAGATGGCCTCACCTGTGACAGTCACCTGCTGCCCAGAAACCACTCCTTCAGTCTCCTTCGCTCTTCCTCATCCCAGTAGTCATATGGACCCACATTCCATCTGCGAAGGAAGTGTAAATTCAGCATCAGCTCCCAGGCCCCGGCAGCATTTCAATCACTTCTGCCTAATGAGTCATTTCCTTAGAACAGTGCACAGTGCTGATTGTGTGATGACAATACAGGCTCATTGTGGGAAAGTTGGAAAATCATAAAAGTATGGGACAGATACCATGCATTGATCAGAGAGGGCACTACTGCCAATGCCGGGATCTTTTAAAAACATTTCAACACATTCGAGTATAAGTGAACAGATATAGGTTCTATACATTTTTAATTTTTTCTATCATTCTGCAGTAGTGTGTTTAGGTGCCATGTACTCACATCCTGATCCTGTGTCAGATGTGCACGGCCACAGCATCCTCTTCCCTATTTTATGCCTAGGTATCTGTGCACACTGCATGTGTATGCATGTGTGCATGTGTGCATGGCCACAGCATCCTCTTCCCTATTTTATGCCTATGTATGTGTGTACAGTGCATGTGTATGCATGTGTGCATGTGTGCATGGCCATAGCCTCCTTATATCTATTTTATGCCTATGTATGTGTGCACAGGTGCATTGTGTGCATGTGTGTGCATGCTGTGGTCACAGCATTCTCTTATTTTATGCCCATGAATGTGTGTGTAGGTGTGTGTGCATGCAAAGACCAGAGTAGGACATATACACGTCCTACTTTGTAATCCTCTACATGATTCCTTTGGGATTGTCTCTCACTGAACCAGAGCTGAGCTGGTGACCAGCAAGCCCCCATGTGCCTCCTGTCTTTGCCCCTTACAGCTCTGAGGTGTCAAGCACACATACGGTAGGTCACACCTGGCCTTCCATGTTAAGTGCAGGAATTCGAATGCATACCTTCATGCTCACACGGCAAACTCTCATCAGATGAGTCAGCCTTTTTTATTTTGATTTCTCTATTACATCAGCCTCCTTATTCTGACAAATAACAGTGCATACTGAATGCTTGGACATTTCTGATGATTTAAAGGCACCTTGTAATAGTATGACTTGGCTTCTTATTTACAAACTCTTAGAAATTCATTTTAAGTAATTACTGAAAACATAAATATTCCTGAGTTCAAAGTTTTGACAGCATGAGTAAGAATGAAGATTGGGTCAGACTATTTATAGGGATTAAATTTGCTCATTATTAAAGCTTTATAATTGGAATACATTTCTTTACTCAGTACATGGACATTTGATTTGGAAAAAGACGAAGCTGATTAACCAACTTCTAAAATACCTATCAATTTCTTACTGGCTTAGGTTTTACAGACCTACTTGAAAACCCTGTATGAATGACATATACATGCCTATATTTTTACATATGTGAATGCGTATACATGTATGTGAAAATGAAAGAAAGTTTTTTTTTAATTGGGGAAACTATTAAAGTCTTAATATTGACCTTGATAGCTTTAAAATATTTAAATAGAAAGAGCAAAGGAAAGAAGAAAAATGAAAGAACGCACCACAAGGAGAATAAATTGCTGATCGTAAAGACCCACTTTCAACAGAATGAATTACAGTATGCAGAGACGTTAAATTGACTCCTGGCAAGCACAGCCTGTGGTTGATAAGCTGGAAGGCCAAGGAAGCAACCCTGAGCCTCTGGAGGCCGGCTGACTTCTTCAAGGCAGCCCGCCCAGGGATCACAGCACCTCCACACATGCCTGTCTCCCTAGTTACGCCCTATGCTCCTGAAAGTCCTTTCTTTCCCTCATCTGCCGATGGTCCTTGCTAGGACCCATAGGTGGTAGCAACCTTCGGTTCTCAATCCTTCCTCTGAATGCATCCAACAGAGGTCAGCACCACAGGGCCGGTGCACAGGCAGAGCTGCAGGATGTGAGTTCAGTACTTACACTGCATTCGGGGTGGAGGAAGACAACAAAGCCAGGGATGCTGGCCTTGCTGCTCTCAGAAAAGCAAAACAAGTAAGCAAGAACACAAGCAGATAGACAGACAGACAGCACCTCCTAACAGTTCCATTCTGTATCACTGAGTGGATTCAGACAAGGGAGGCTCTTTTCTCAGTCCCCTCTTTCCCCGGTCATCAAGCATGTCTGCCAGGTGTCACTCATCCAGCGAAAGAATTTTAAGTGGGGAACAAGTGTGGGGAGAGCTGTGCAGAACCCCTAAACGAGGCCACTAATTAAGACGGCAGGCCATCTTTCTCAAACATCTGGACTCATATTTAGCATATTTGGAGTGTGGCACCCCCCTCCCGCCCCAGGAGCTGTAATTTGTGTACTGAGTCATATACATTCACATCTTTTTGGGAAGAGGAGGATAGCCTGCCAGGAGATGCACTATCTGCTGAGATGCTGTTCTGGTGGCTGCCCAGGGACCCTGACCTCCTGCCCAGTGCCTAATGTGCCTGGCGATGACACCTGCTTCACATTATCTGTGCTGGAGAGGTGGATAACATGGGTGAGCAGGGCTACCCATGAGTGTCAGGGAACTCTCGGTTCCCTGCGCTCTGCAGTAGGCAAACCGTGCTAGGGGAAGCAGGCAAGAGAGTGGGGTGCTAGGAGGAGGGATGGTGGAGCACTGGGGAACAGGAGGGTCCTAAGATGGTGTGGGATAGATGCATCATGACCCATTTCAGTGTGGACTGCTTGCTCGAAAGCCTGGGCAGCCATAGCCTCTCCATTCTCAGCCCCCCCCCCCTTCCTCCTCTCCCGGGTAGCCTCCTCAGCCTGTGATCCTGATCGTAAGGTTCTACAAGGCACAGGCAGGAATCTGTTCTTTTCCAGCCATCTCCTCTTCCATTATATTAACATTTTAGCTGATTGTCCTACATGCGTATTTTTTTTTTTTGAAATCCATGAATAAATCAACTAATCATTCATTAGTTATTTTCTGTTTTCTGGCTTCCCTTGAGTGCCTCCTGTCTGAATCATGCGTGATAATGGTCCTACTCATAGAGATGGGTCATTGCTTCTTTATCTCCTGGGCCTTCATGCCTGTGGCATCAACAAAGGGGTCCCCTCAGGTGCAGCCACTGAAAGCAGAATCCAATTATAATGAGACCCACAGATCTCCAGTGTCCCCTTCCTGCTCCCAGCACGCGGGCAAGGCCTTTGTGAGGGGGAGGTGAGCGTGCTCTGCAAGTGTATAATTGGCTTTGATGACAGCCTGGTTAGTCTATGTATGCCAGAGTCACAGAGGGGAGGGGATTCTTTTTTCTTCCTTTTTTTCCTTTTCATTTTTTAAAAATATTAATATTCTTTAATCTTTTTTCCCAGTCCAGTAGTTATCTCCTCCCAGTCTTCCCTCTGACTGTTCCTCATCCCATTCCTCTCCCCCTTTCTCCAAGAGGATGTCTCCACCCCCACCCCACCCCACCAGACCTTCCAACCCCCTGGAGCCTCAAGTCTCTCCAGGGTAAGGTGCATCTTCGCTCACTGAGGCCAGACCAGGCAGTCCTCTGCTGTATATGTGTCAGGGGCCTCATATCAGCTAGAGCATGCTGTCTGATTGGTGATTCAGTGTCTGAGAACTCTTGGGGGTCCAGGTTAGTTGAGACTGCTGGCCTTTCTATGGAGTCACCCTCCTTTTCAGCTTCTTCTAGCTTTTCCCTAATTCAACCACAGGGCTCGCTGGCTTCTGTCCATTGGTGGGTGTAGGTATCTGCATCTGAATCTTTCAGCTGCTTGTTGGGCCTCTCAGAGGGCAACCAGGTAAGCACACCGTAATGTCAGTAATAGTGTCAGGCCTTGGGGCCTTCCCTTGAGCTGGATCCCAATTTGGGCCGGTCACTGGGCCTCCTTTCCCTCAGTCTCGTCTCCACTTTTGTCCCTGAAGTTCTTTTAGCTGGGAATAATTCTGGGTCAGACCTTTTGACTGTAGGATGGCAACCCCACCAGAGAGGGGATTCTTTAGCACACACATTTCTGTACAGATGGGCTTCGATGTCAAGGTGGCGCACAGCTTCACAGCTTCCATCTTGTTTCTGGCAAGATACCTAAATTATCCAAATGTCAAACAAAGCTCATGAACAAGGATAGAAGTTTAGGGGGAAAAAGGTTAATACTGAAGTATGGGACCAAACCGAGCCAGCCAGTACCGGCAGGGAAACACGTCTGCTGAACATGGCAAGCTTTGCCTGTCACTGAGCCACGTTTGCCGTCTCAAGAATCAGGGCCGATTACCAAGATCATACAAGTGGCATTTTGTAGGCTCATGTTTATAATGTGCCAAGCAAGACCAAAGATCTTAGTAAACTGCCCTGTATTTTTCTATAATTGTATTATTCCAGCAGAGAACTTCATGTCCTATAGCATTACAGGATTTGTGGTAATCTTTAGAGGATTCAAAATTTTATGGTGTCTTATTTTTTTGTTGTTGTTCAAATTCAAAGCATTTACTCCTGGGGCTGGAGAGGTGGCTTAGTCATTAAGATCACTGGCTGTTCTTCCAGAGTTTCTGGATCTGATTCCCAGCACCCATGCATGGCAGCTCACAGCTATCTGTAACTCCAGTTTTGGGGGATCTGACATTTCCTCTACAGGTACTGCCCATATGGTACACAGACATAGGTGCAAAGAAACTCTCCTACACATAATAAAATAAAATAAAATAAAATGAAATAAAATAAAATAAAATAAAATAAAATAAGAAAAAATTCCAAACCTTTCAAAACATTTACTCCCATGGAAAAATAATAATTGAAGTGTCCATTTAGGATCTAAAAATCTAAGAACATTTTAAAAAAAAGTTTTTTCAAGAGTTGACTTTGTGGCTCCCACCTGGACTTTGTGGTCTTTCAAGGTGATAAAGGGTTGGCTAATCTGCCCATGAAAATATAATCACAATCCTGGCATCATCTCCAGATATCCTTAGTGAGTGTCAGTCCCACCCTATGCCCTACCTAATCCCCACCGCGCCTTGTGACTTGGATATATGTGATTGTGAGAAGAAAGGGGCATGCTTGACCGAAAGGTTGATACAGCAACAGGCTTGAGAGCCACCTCCAGGCCAGGTGACAAAGGGCAGACAAAGTGCACACAGCCATCCTATTTGTGGTTGACTCCTTGACCAGCACATGACAGAGAAACACTGAACCATTGGCCCACGTCCTCAGCTCCAACACAGTGCCTCTTCCCACCCCCAGGGCCACTGTAGCACAGCTCCGAGTGTCACTACGCTCTCGGTGCCACCTTTCTGTTCCTTGCAGAGGAGCGGTATTGGCCCTGTGAGGGGTAGGTGGCCACTGGAGCCCATAGCCACTTGTCTGCTTCTGTAATTGGCTTGGATGATAGCCTAGTCAGACTGCATGCAACAGACACAGTTGGGGATGCTGTTCACAGTTGGGGGTGCATGCCTCCGTTATCTAATCACCCAATAAAAACCAGAACTCCCACACATCTCCCACACCAACGATGAGATTCAAGTGAAAAGCAAATCCATCTAAGTCCGTGGAACGGGGCATGGATGGCGTTTCTGTGAGTGCTGAGGACAGCTAACACCGACAGAAATAAAGTAAGGCAAGGTACAGATTAACTCCAGAAGATGACATTTATAAAGTACAATATAGATACTTCCTGTTATAAGGACACTAAAGGATTTTCTTGTGCGCATAATCATCCATTCACCGTAGTAAAACCTACTTCATACTCCAGAAACACTTGGTGACCCCAGGTACCCTGCATCTTAATCAAAACCCAAATCCTCCAAGAAGCTGCCAGGACCACTTACAGAAGGTAGTTCTGGCCTCTGTTGAAGATACTATGTTTCTACATTCGTAATTGAAGTTCAGATAATGTGGTCACACAGAAACAACATCCAACAACACCATCAAACAGGTGGTCAGTTCAACAGGAAGGCTAATGCGGTGTTATAGGTGAGGTAGACTGCTAATTAGCGCTAAGTAGCTATTTGAGAGACTAATTATGAAAACAACCTTTTAATTGCTGTGTTAATTTTTACTGGAAATATGTTCACCTTCTCTTTACAGTACACTTGTAAGAAATGGGTCTCTGTGTGTGCAGCTGTCTGTGGAGGAAGTGTCACTTACAATTTCAGATTAATTGCCAAATTAGTAACCTCGACAAACACTATTAATATGTCTCAGAGGCAGGGAGGGATATCTTTTCATGCCTAGGACAGTCAAGACACAGTAGCCTCTGTGGTCTAGGGACCTCAGAAAGGCAGTGCACCAGTCATTCCAACTGGTATTTGGTACCTGGCTGTTTCTGAGTCACAATGCCCAGGGCAGAGAAGGTTTGCAAAACTCAGCAGACAGCACCGTGGGGGAGAGGGACCCTCACTCCCAGGCTGGGCCTCTGGTCATTTGACATTTATTTTTCCTTTCAGAGTGGGTAGTGGTCGTAGAGTACAACAATAACACTAAAACCCAATGTCTACTTTTGCATTTTATCTTTTGGAGCTTAGTTCTATCGAGACAAGTTTTCACACACAGCGACCCAGCCTGGCCTTCAACTCATGCCAACATGCTAGCTTCAATCCCTCCTCTGCTGGGAATTTAGGTGTGAACTTTTTCCCAATGCCTGATTTAGATTACAATCGTGTCTGTGTATGTATGAGCATGTTTATATGTGTATGCACATATATGCAACAGAGTAGGCCAGAGGGCAATGCAGGGTGTGGCTCCGCAGGTGTTATCTGCCTTGTTTTCTCTGAGATGGGGTCTGCCATTAATCGGGAGCTGGACAAGTAATCGAGGCTGGCTGGCAGCGGGCTCCAGGATCCGTTCATCACCACCGCCCCAGCACCGGGATTACAGGTTCGTGCCATCACAGCTGCCTCCCTTACGTGGGCTCTGACGCCCAGGTCCTGCCACTGGCACAGCACTTGCCAGTCTCCAGGCACAACATTTTATATCAAAAACTAGGATGTTTTCTGCCAGACAGTTGGCACGCAGGTTTCCTGCTGTGGTTACCTTTAAGTAACTAGCAAAATCGATTAATTCTCACTCTGCGACAGCTTCTTCCTGTTCTGTACATCATAAACTAGTCATGAACTGAGTATTCTGGGCTCCACCACGTCTTTACTTTTCCTGCCTTTTGTGATCTCTCTGTGTCCTGAGCTTTAACAGGGGATGTCTCCTGCCTTTACAGGGAGCACAAAGGCCACGTCTCACCGGGCTTGCTCTCTGCCCAGAACTCTCAAAAGAGCCCACACTTCACTCTCATTCAAGGACTCCGGACTGCAGTATCCTGAAAGGATGCCTCTTATCTTGTTTGACTTTGAAAGCCCTTCAAAGGACACTCCTGACCCAGGCAGAGCAGAGTCCTGAGACAGGTCATCCAAGCTCAGAGACAAGGTGTCCAAGCAGGCACAGAGCTATCTTCCACGCCCCGGATTTTGATCACAGCCCGGGTCTAGACTGTAGGCCACTACAGCTCAGCCCTACCACTCCAAGGCTCAAAATCTCTGAGGCAGAAACTGCCCCCAGCAGCATTGGGACTTTTGCTTTGTACCGTCACATAGGGTTGGATCTTTCTCTGAGATCTGTGTCTGTTTTTAAAATGAATTCAACTATTTGGTGTGTCCGCAAAGCTGTGTCTATGGTGTCCATGCACAGAGTGTATAAGAATTTTGATTTCTGGAATAGAAATATACTGACATCATCCCCATCTGTCTTCTCCGACTCCCGCCATGCCTCCCACTCCTCTCCAACCCATGACTTTTTCCTCTTTGTTATTGTCATACAACCTGTTGAGCCTGTTTACTGTTGCTTGTAAGTACAAGATTTCAGAGCTGACCATTTGGTATTAGATAGCCAATTATGAGACTCGCCCCTGGGGAAGCCTCTTTTTGCTGTTTTCAGGAGTCCTTAGTTGCCTGTAGTTCCTTGTCAGGGGAGGGTCCTTGTGATATCTCCTTCTTCCACGGCAGTGGTGGCACACGCCTTTAATGCCAGCACTTGGGAGGTAGAGGCAGGCAGATTTCTGAGTATACAGGACAGTCTGGTCTACAGAGTGAGTTCCAGGACAGCAAGGGCTACACAGAGAAACCTTGTCTCAAAAAAACCAAAAAGAAGACAAAAAAACAAAAACAAAAACAAAACAACCCATGTCTGTTGCTGTTGTGAGTCTTGTAGGTGGTCGTATTAATTTGGTATCTGCCTTTTGACCAGTTGCACTCACAGAGTTGTGTGTATAAAGTGATGTCATCATATTGTGTCCAGGAAAGTAAACAGCATCAGCACTCACTGAATGCTTCCTTTGATAAAGTCTAAAAGAAATGAGTCTGGAAGGAATTATGTTTAAATGACATAACACCAACATACCTCCTTGTCAGTCTATGTTCTACTGAGGGACAATCTGTCACTAGCCATCTGCCACGTGTAACAGCCCAGGTTACAAGTTACCACGGCTATGTTAGTTCTAGAGGTACGCATTGGACCCCCCTGAGCAGGAGTCATAGGCAGCTTTGAGCTGCCCACATGAGTGATAGAACTGAACCTGGGCCCTCCACAAGAGTGGTATATGGTCCTAACTGTTGAGCTATCTCTTAAGTGTCCTATCAGGCATCTTAAAAATATAATTATCATCCATTCCTTTATATTGGTAAAGATTTTTTTTATTTTGTGCATATGAATGTTTGCCTGAGTGTGCACCACATTCATACAGCTCCCGTGGAGGCCAGAATAGGGCATCAGATCCCCTGGAGCCGCAGTTACAGATGGTTGTGAGCTGTCCTATAGGTACCTGGAACTAAACCCAGGTTATCCGAAAGAACGACTAGTGCCCTTAACCACTGAGCCATCTGTTCAGCTCCCAACACTGAACATGACTAGTTCATCCTACTAGAAGCTAAAATGAACAGAAATGCAAAGCTACTAAAGTATGTCATGTGGTACCCAGGAGCTGGCACAGTGGGCAGAAAGCACGGATCTGCCCAGCACTTCCCATCTTGGTTCCCTGCTTCCCTTGGTCATGGACTCCTTGGGTAATGTCCCATCTTTGTTGTGCATGTGGCCTTCTGTAAGGTGTGAAGGGGATCTTTAGTGGGAGGCGCTCACTTTGCAGAGTGTAGGAATGAGTATCTTTGCAGTGGGTGCTTGATTTCTCAGAGCAAGTAATTCCTGGATGTAGCAGTTCTCATGAACTCAGCCTTCTCTGGAGCCAGAGCTGGAGGTACTATTAGGTTATAAAAACAAACAAGATAGCATGTGAATTTTTTTTCCTAAAAAATAAGTGTGTGTGCATGTGTCCATGTGCCTGTGTATGTGTATTCATGTGTATGTATGTGTATGTGTGTGTGCATGTGTGTATGTGTGTGTGCCTGTGTGTGTATATATATGTGTGTCTGTGTATGTGTGTGGGCCTGTGTATGCATGTGCATGTGTATATGTGTGCATGTGTGTGTATATATATATGTGTGTGTATATGTGTGTGTCTGTGTATATGTGCATGTGTGTGTGGCTGTGTATGTATGCACATGTGTATTTGTGTGTGTGTGAGAGAGAGAGAGAGAGACAGAGACAGAGAGACAGAGAGAGAGAGAACGAGTGCAGAAGTACCCTCCCTTCAGGCTCTTCTGGGCATGGAGATTAGTGAAACAACACCATTTAATTCTCAATGTGATTTTATATCACGTTGTGTGGCTTTGAAATTTTGGTAACATATCTATGAATAAGACTAAACAGAAGCAAAGAATGCTAAATTGATCCACGTAGAACATCCCAGCAGTCTTACTCCAGGGAGTTCCTTGCTTAAGTAGACTTTGGAGGCCTGGCTTCTGCTGGTTTTGAAGCCATAAAATGATGCAAGATGAGCAAACTGGACAAAATGTGTAGTCCTGGGTCAGGCATGCCACCCTTGGACATGCAGCTTAAAGCCCAGCACAGGAAAACTGTAGACTGAAGGGGAACTGATCCAGGAAAGCATTAGTGAGCCCAACATGTTTTTTACAAGGTGTTTCGAATTGATTGGTTAATCCTCACACCATCTGGACTGAGGAGCCGCAGAGAGCAGCCCCTTGTGGAAGCACACACTAGGACTAGAACTCTTTGGCTAGAGGAATTACTCCTCCAGGTGGGGAGCACACTTTCTTGCATTCTACCTGCAGACAAACAGGCAAAGCTTCATGGCAGGGAAGGGAGTTGACCAACTTTTCAATGCTTTAATGTAATTAGGGTAAATGTTTGAGACTTTGCATTTTGAGCAAGACTGGCTTTGAGTCTTTGTCCCCCCTATTCACAAAGGAGCCCCTCACTCAGCTTCCACCATCCCTTCGGGGTGAGAATATTATGGGAGCCTTTTCAGGTCACCTAAGTAGCTGCGATGTGCTTCTAAGAACGTCCTTTCTCTTCTTTTAAACTCTGGGAACATTTCAAGGAGGAAAGAGCTGGGATGCAGAGCGGTTTCATTTGTAAGGCAAGAGTCAGAACGGAACTTGAGGATGCTTTGCGCTAATGCGAACAACTTCCAAGAAAACACTTTCCCCCAGCCCTGTATTATGTGATGAGTTTGTCTTTATGGTGATTGTTTCGTAAACACTCCTACATTGTTCTGACAGTTTACCAATATTGCGATCTTTTCAAGGCAGAAAACTGTAATTCCCTGTCTCTCAAGTAGTTCCCAGCATTGACGCCATTTACACAGTGAAGATGTTTTGATGCTGCCGCTGTGGCTTTGCTCCCTTGAGCAGCCATAGGGAAAGGGTTTAGGACTTGGCACCAGTGTTTATTCTAGCCTTCACTGATGCGGCCCCGGTGAGGTATGAATTGTCAGGCTGCTCTTACACTAGGGTCCGTTCTGAATGTTTCCACTATGTCTTTATATTAATTTATATTAACACACATCTGCATCTGAGGCTTGGGAATGAGCCTAAAGAAACTGCCTTGTACAGCAAGTCACATAGATAGTCCATCTGTCAAGAGAGTAAATGACTGAAGGCAGGGATCGGCTCCCCACGAGGAGACTCCACACACTAACAGAGCAGTTGTTTCTCTATGCAGTCAGCTCAGTGCAGCTTTGAGAGACTGTGGAGAGATGCTTCTGGCTAAATGTGCTTTAATGGGCATCCTTATCTCTATTGCCTTGGCAGGGAATTTGAAGTCTGGGGCTGGTGTAGTCACACTGCCTCGAGACGCCGATCGAGCTTGTAAAGGGGCAGATGGGCCCGTTCTTATCTCGGAATAGAACTTACAGTGTTTGCCTCCAGAGTACTTCACTCGGCTGAGCTGCCATTTTGGTAGTTACAGTCTTTTCCTGTACAATGTCACCATCTCCTTCCTAAGGAGACACCACCGAAATACATTACTTGAAAACTACAGATGACCTGGAAGGATGTAGTTTATAAACAACATCAGACTGACTCTCCCACAGCCAACCAAACACTGATTACAGGTGGTCAGTGGATCACTGGGGTAGACTGGATGAGGGAAGCAGGAAGAATGGACCATCATAATGCTTGCCCTTTGAGATAGAGAGGAAAGTGCTCAGTGCCTGGTCCTGCAAGATACTTTTGCAGTATACTTATCTTGTTTGATTCGTGATATAGAATGTAAGAAAGAAAGAAATGTGACTTAAGAGTGTGGCAGCCTGCCAGGCAGTGGTGACACGTGCCTTTAATCCCAGCACTTGGGAGTCAGAGACAAGCAGATTTCTGAGTTCCAGGCCAGCCTGGTCTACAGGGTGAATTCCAGGACAGCCAGGGCTACAAAGAGAAACCCTGTCTTGAAAAACCAGTAAAAAAGAAAGAAAGAAAGAAAGAAAGAAAGGAAGGAAGGAAGGAAGGAAGGAAGGAAGGAAGGAAGGAAGAAAGAGAAGAGAAAAGAAAAGAAAAGAAAAGAAAAGAAAAGAAAAGAAAAGAAGAAAAAATGAAGGAAAAAAAGTGTGGCAGCCTCTCATTTTCCATCTTACATCATGTGTTACATTTGTATCAATGAAAAGTCAGAGTTAAAATGTATCTCAGGAGCCTGTTAGCACAGCTTGGTTTTCCCTGAGTTTATTATTCTTGCTTCCTATATATGAATCCCTGAAGGCTACATGACTGTGGTTTGATGGCCACGGTTTGGTTCTGGAACAAGATAGATTAAACAGTACTGCTCCAGAGAAAGGTTCAGTCACCGGTCATCTAACCATTTGTCCAACACACAGTGAGTGACAGCTGTCTGTGGTCCCTGTGCCACTAATTTCCAGGGATATCAAAACAAGTGAGGCCAGGTCTCTCCCAAAGAAAACATAGTCCCGGCACTGTAACCTCGGGCATTAATGCCCACCTCTGATATCACAGTCGTTAGGAGTGGAGGAGTGTTGGTGACTTGGAAAAGCAGAGAAAGTAGCAGGCATGAGGGGGAGGCCACGCAGTTAGCATTTGAAAATGGATGGATTCTGATTTGTTAGAGAAGAGAGAGAAAAATGAACGGTAATCCAGGCAAGAGACAAAGACATGTGGTAAGTTGACAGAAAAAGAAATAGTTTGATCATGTTTGAAGTGAGCCAGGAAGAGGAAAATGACATTTGTCATTTAACCCAAGCTTAACTAACTGGTCATGGACAGACATTGTGATGGTGGTGCTGCGTGGCCACTGCATATCTCGTTTCTTTCTTTTAGACCTGAGCCAGAAGTGGCACTCCAGAATCCAAAGTTATGTAAACAGCTGCTCGGGCTTTACAATAACCTTGTTTTCCCATAATTAAGTAAACAGGATCCAAACCATGATACATTATCAAAAGCAAAGACAGCTGGCAGCAGCCACCCTCTACAAACACAGAGACTTTCGACATTTCAGAAGAATAGAGTGCCACTTTTCCTAAGTAGACACTCTCCATGTTGGGAGGATATTGTGTTACCATTTTTTTTTATAGCTTGTTAGAAACTGTATCTGCAGCCCAGGTCTGCCCATTGATTTCCACAAAGCATACAGACAGAACCCCACAGTTCCATCTGATGCTGAACTTTCAGAGTTTAAGCTAATGTTGAAGTAACAAAAGAGCCCCTTCCTCCCCCCTACACTCAATCAAGCCAGACAGCTCAGAATAAGAGGAAGCAGCTTCAACTTCTCGCCCTCGGAGAGCCATAAAACATACGACAGCTTTTAAGGACAAGATGCAAGTGTAAAAGCAGAAGAATAAAACCTCCCAACACTTCTTTGAGACGCTCGCGAGCACACTTGGGAGCAATTGGCATCTTATTTTTGTGTTCACATGTTCTTTTTGAAAACATACTTAACAAAAAATGCCTGAGAGTGGAAGCTGAGAACGATTCAAACCACATCGGCTGGCCCTTTGTTCAATTAACCCAGCCATACTTTCTGATCAGACTTAGTTCTCTGATTATGGGGCGTTTGCAGAGGCCAGGCTCTACACAGCAATACCCCCCATTTAATTTTCATTAAGCTGGTTTATTTCCTCAACTTTCTTTCCAACTTGCAAAAGCCACATCAATTCCAAAGTCCTTTTCATACTGACTTGCCTGTCCTCCGGCCAGCACACAGAACTTTAAAAGTTTTTTTTTTGCTATTTATTCTTCTCTTGAATATTACATCCTAACTATAATTTCCCCTTCCCACTCTCCTCCCAATCCCTCCACCCACCCCCATCTTCTCTTTCTCCCACGAATAGCAGGCATCCCACGGATATCAAACACACATGGCATATCATAATAAGACTAGGCACCTGCCCTTGTGTTAAGGCTGGACTAGGTTACCCACTGGGAGAAAGAGGGTCCCCAAAGCAGGCAGAAAAGTCAGAGATAGCCCCTGCTCTCACTGTTAAGAGTCCCACAATAAGACCAAGCTATCATAACATATATGCATGCCTAGGTCAGTCTCATGCAGGCTTCCTAGTGAGCTCAGTCTCTGTAAGCCCATCTAAGCCCAGGTTAGTTGACTCTATGGGTTTTCTCGTGGTGTCCTTGACCCCTCTGACTCGTACAATTCTTCCTCCCCCTCTTCCATAGAATTCCCCAAGCTCTGCCTACTACAGAGCTATAGAAACTGCATTGTATTGGCATAAAAACAGACAGGGTGATCCATAGAATCAAATTGAAGACCCAGATGTAAATCCATACACCTATGGTCATCTGAGTTTTGATTTAAAAAAAAAAAAAGCCCAAGTTATACAATGAAAAAATGAAAGCATCTTAAACAAATGGTGCTGGTCCAATTGGATGTCTGCCTGCAGAAGAATGCAAATAGATCCATATTTATTACCCTGCACAAAACTCAAGTCCAAGTGGATCAAAGCCCTCAACATAAAACTAGATACACTGATCCTGATAGAAGACAAGGTGCGAAGAGCCTTGAACGCATTGGTACAGGAGAAAACTCCCTGAACAGAACACCAACAGTACAGGCACTAAGATTGACAGCTAGTAAGGCGTAGGGCACATTTTGTCAAAAGGACAAAATGGCAGCCTACAGAATGGGAAATGATCTTCACCAAGTGCACATCTAACAGAGCACTAATTGCCAAAATAAATGAAGAGCATGCAGAACCTTTAAAGAGGATAAAATAGTCGCACCAAAAATTGTATGGGCCAGATTGTTATACCCTTTAAAACTGCTGCCTATGAGGAGCAATGAAAAAGCAGGGGGCTTAGCAAATAGAAGCAGGAAAGAGAGGTGTACTACCCCACAAGCCACAGCCAAGGGTTAGCACACAGCACAGGAAAGCATAGCCTTCTTTACTGGAGTCAGGAGCATTGCTAATTGTCTTAGTTTGCTGCCTTCAGATAGAGTCTTCATGCTGGAAGGCGTGTCCCCTTGTGTTACCTGCTGTAGTTGTATTGCATATCTGTCTCTCCCTCTCTATTTTCTTTTAAAAAAATATTTTTTACTCTCTCTGTCTCTGTCTCTTTGTTTCTCTGTCTCTGCTTCCTCGTTCTCTCTCTCCTTCTACGTGTGTGTGTGTGTGTGTGTGTGTGTGTGTGTGTCCCACACATGTGCGCATGCACCAGTATAGGTACTCTTGGGGGTCCAGAAATGGGCATTAGATTCTCTAGAGCTGGAGATACAAGCATTTGTGGGTTGCCTAACTTGGGTGCTAGGAATCAAACTTAGGTCCTCTGAAAGAGAAGTAAATGCTCTTATTAACTACTGAGTATTTTAATTGCCTTCTGTAATTTTTAAACAGTTGAATCCATGCTCAAATCCATCCTTCAGGGGGGCTGGAGAGATGGCCCAGTAGTTAAGAGCACTGACTGCTCTTCCAGAGGTTCTGAGTTCAATTCCCAGCAACCACATGGTGGTTCACGACCATCTGTAATGGAATTCAATGCCCTCTTTTGGTGTGTCTGAAGACAGCGACAGTGTACTCATAATAAATAAATAAATCTTTTTAAAAAAAATCCATCCTTTAGATATAGTCATCATTTGTTGCCAAACAGCCTTAGTAAGTTCTGTAGTCCCCAGATGCAATGGACTCTGCCTTCTCTAGTCTTGGACTCCACAGACACTTCCTGACTTATTAAAGAATGAAGACGGACTATGTTATCAATGTCTGTTCTCCCTGCTGTTTGCATTGTTATGGTCCTGAATGCATGCATACATAAAGGCAAACACAGAGACAGATAATGACAACAGATATAGACACACAGACACATATATAGACTCACACACAGTAATACAAACAGACACATACAGAGACACATGCACAGAGACTCAGACACACACACACACACACACACACACACACACAGATACAGACTCACACATAGTAATACATACTCATACAGAGACACATGCACAGATATTCAGACACACAAACATATATACATGCACACACACAAACACACACAGTCAGACACACAGATACATACACAGACATGGGCTTACATAAAGACACATAGAGACAAACACACATGTTGACCTTTACATAACACCAGGCACTTTCAAGGTGTGTATTGTCTATCTTAATTTCACTAGTGCATAACATTGAGCGTTGAGTTTTTTGGAGGTCATTCCAAGTGAATGTTAAGACAAGCATTAATAACTGCATGTAATGAACTGGCAGCTGTTCCGTGGGTAACCCCCCTCTGCCTCCTGTTTGGAGTTTCACAGCATCTGACAGGAGAAAGGAGACTTATAAAGGATGATTGCCAAGGCAGAACCACTGGAACCTCTCCTTGGAAATCCCACTTCAGAAAGGCTGATGTTTTAAAAGTACTGATGCTAAAGTATATACTTACACAAAAGAGGCCAGGAAAGTATAAAGTGAGGGATATTGACACATACAGAGAAAGAAGTCTCCTGAACAGGTCACCTTGGACTTGAATTTAGGGTTTTTGAGATTCTGCTACTTTTCCTGGGGGGAGGAGGCACTCCCACAGCATGGACGGGTGGGAGGCCCTGTATCCTCTGATGGCCGTCATGTCTTCCATGCTGCTTTCTGAACTCGGTCACTCACTGCCTCTATCACCATACCTGCTTGTGTTTATTTTCTCTGTTAACTGGTTGCGACTCTTTCTTTCCAAGTGAGTTATCATCTTTCTGTCTAGGATGGATTTCATTTACTTGGGAAGGCTAGATCATATCTCACTGCGGAGGAGCTTGGGGAAGCTGAACGGTGGTGAGTCCCACTCAGTTCTCCTTTTATCACCCTCCCCTGGCATTTATTACTCTTGGTGTTCGAGGGTTCCCGAAGGTACCGCCCTGCTTTCTTTTAGCTGACCCGAAGCTTTTCTAACTTGAGCACAGCCCGTGTCTCCATATCCCTGCTCTGATGGAGCTGATTCGTCCTCACGGACACTGGAAGCACTCTGTGAAGAGTGAGGCACTGCAAAGGGCGTGGCTTGCTCTGTCAGCCTGACTTCCTGAAACAGACAACAATCGCTCCTCCTGAGAAAAATTCAAAGGATTAGAAAGACTCTTAGCAAGACTAATGCTTAGCTTGAAAGCTTAAACATGGAAGGAATGCATATGTCAAGGTCATTTTCCTGACGCTGTTCCCAAGATGGGCATCGAGTCTTAATCTGTAGCGGTCCTTGCCTGGATCTCAGATCATCATCAACTCAGATGCGGGGTGTGGGGTGGGGGTAGAGGGGTGGAGGGGGTGGGTGGGTTGGTTTATTGTGTTTTTGTTTGGGGGTGAAAGAACAGTTTTAACCTCCTAAAACCACCTTGACATTTCTCTCACACCCACTGAAATTATACAGCCTGACTTCCTTTGTAAGCGAAAGTGACCTTTGAAAAGGGACAGGCACTTGGCCCAAGAGAGAGGAGATGAGTTTCACTGTACCATGAAGGGCTAGATCTTGCTCCTCTGCTGAACTCACTGGTGTGGCAGTGAAGGCAGCTGTGGACAAACAATCCTGGGAAGAGGTAAACTGGCTTCTTCACTTAACATTGTTTGAAAACCTTCTATGAACTTTGCACCAAAGAAGACATTGCTATGTTCTCAATTAAATATGACTATAATTTTGGTGAAGAATGATTTTTCTACTGTTTTTGAGATCCATTTAGTCTTAACGGTGTACTCCATGCATAAATGGAAGAAGAGGCCTTGTTTTTTTTTTTCTTTGCAACACAATAAACTTTGATTGGAACGAGAACAATCTGCTTTAATAAAATATCCCCATGCAATGCTGGAAAAGCCAAGTTCTGCCTGTGTCAGAAGCACTCATTGACCAAGAATCGTTCTTGTTCTTTAGATGAAAGGGAGCACATTCTTCATGCTTACCTCAGTGGCTAAAATGCAGTTTTAACAAGCTACCCAGAGAGTGTGAGGAATTAGGGAGGAGGCAGCTGTCCAAACTTCTCCGGTCCTTGCAGAGAGTCTTGGACTTTTATCAGAATATCGTTAATGTCAAGGAAGACTGAAAAAATTCACACACATTTCCCCCCACTCTCCACTTCTGATTTGAGGATTGTGTTTTAAAACACAGCAAATGTTTTGTAAGGATTTTTGTGGTATAAAGAAAAAGACTTCTTTTTCTTTAATCGTCATGTCTCATAAAGTCAACAAAAGGTCACTGTGTAAAGATATCAGAGGGTTTTTTTTCTTTTTGTTGTTAGGCTAAGGTATAACAATTAAGACAGAGTAGTAAAGGGGGAAAAAACTCTGCAAGGTTACTGGGTAAATAAAAATATTCCCTCAGTAGGGGTAGTTATTGTACAGACAGACAGTAAATCTCTTATGTCCCCTGAGTACACAGAAGGCAGCTTGCCAACTATGTATTTGACCTCTGGGACCGGAGCAGCTTGGCTCATACTGCCTTCCTCTGCCCTGAGCAGCACGAACAGTCAGTGGTACCTTCTGCCCTGGCTTCGGTCAGGTTAACGATGTAAGATGGCGCTGACGTGGATATCATATTCTCTCCATCTTCTGCAAAGGTCTCACATCTTCCTCAGGGCTCCTTAGCCTGGCTTCCTATGCCCCTCACTGCCTAGGACAGCCCGGGCAAGCTATAAATCAGTGGTTGGCTTTGATCATGTTTGTGTGCATTTTACTAGAAGGTGGAATGCTGACTGAGAGGATGTGTGCTTTAATTCTAAATTCTGTCCCTCCCGGTCCCGGGTAAAATGGAAGAGCAAAAGGTGGACTGTGTGAAGTTTTACTCTCTTTCCTGAAGGGTATCTAAGATCTTTTGTCTTGATGGTTCAAAACTGTTTACTGCCCTGGGGTTTTCTAGGAAGTCACCGGTTAAAGCCTCTTTGAAATCATCTCAAAAATCAAAAAGAGTTCGCAGCTTTTAATTGAGGTTCAAGCAGGGTTACAGCCGAAAGGAGGAAGGAGTGGAAGCCACCAGCGACGGTGGGAACTATTTGTTAATTATATACTTTTCACTTATTAATCCACGAAGACATTCAAAGCAGAGTAATCCTTTAGTTATATGTAAAGTGTAACGATTATAGTGTAAAGAAAACACAAAGTAGCAAAGAGTAGCCACCATCAACAGCAGGAGCAGGCAGTGTTCAGCTCCAGAGGTTTTGGAAAATGTTGCACTGTGCTATGTGAGGACTCATCTTGCTGTTAAAGGAAGTGAAAGGAGACGACGAAGCAGCAGAGGCATTCCCAGTTATTGTTACTATTTTTAAACTCTTCACTTTATGCGATGGGCATTTTTGCCCTATGGATGTCTGTGTGCCATGTCCATACCTAGTGTCTATTGGGAGCCAAAAGAGGATGTTGAATCCCTCGGAGCTGGAGTTATGAATGGTTGTGAGTTATGAGCTACCATGTGGGCCCTGGGACTCCAACTGGGCCCTCTGCAAGAGCACCAGCTACTCTTCCACTACTAAGCCATCTCTCTAGGCCCCTTCTTGGTTATTTTGGGGGATATTTTGGGGTATACAAACTCATTGTGTAGCTGGACGTAATGTTGAAATTGGGTCCTCCTGGCTCTAACTCCCAGGTGCTAGTTTGTGCCACCAAGGTTGGGATATATATTTATATATATAAACTTTTGGAGATCAGGTGTCACTTTATCTAAGAGATAGCAACCTTCCTGCCTTAGCCTCTCCAGTGTTGAATGCAGGTCCATGCCCCCACACCTGGACTGTGAAACATTTTAATTGACTTGGTTTCATGATATACACCTCAGAAATGGGTCCTAACAAAAACACATTTCCCAGGACCATTTTGACCATTGTTTTACAAGAAAATGTTCCTGCCAGGGTCAAATTCTGTTATTCTCTGTCTACATAGCGTCATGTTTTTCTACTGTGTGGAATTTATTGGGGTATAGTTTGTGCGTGATTACTGCTTATGTCTTGAACTAAATAGTTATGAAATTTTGAGTTTTATTTTTGTTACTTTAAATTGTGTGTGTGTGTGTGTTTGTGTGTGTGTGTGTGTGTGTGTGTGTGTGAGCGCATGCGTGTATGTTCAAGTGAGTGCAGAGGCCCTTGGAGGAGGCTAAAGGTGTTACATCCCTCCTGAGCTGGGGTTACAGGCCATGGTGATCTCCCCAAACGTGGGGACTGTGAACTAAACTCAGATCCTCTGAAAGAGCAATATGGACTCTTAACCTACTCCCTCCCTTCAGCCCACAATGTAATCACCGAGGATAGTCCCCAGAGTTGCTTTGACTCAACACTAGATCTAGGGTGCTGAGCTGGCCTATGGATGTTTAATGAGTGAAAAACTCTAATGAATTTTTTGTATACAGTCTCCTCAGATTCCTAGACAGCACATTAAATTTCACTGCACATTGTCAGTTTTCCACAAGAGAGTGAAGACAATATAATCTGGCTGCCTGTGCTTTTGATGATATGTTTTTATTTTCAGGAATAGGATTCAGAAAATCTAGACGTTTATGTAAATCAACTGTCCTTAAATCATCCCTCCAAGTATTTCTTTGTAACTTCTGGCAAGTGCTGGTCCACCGGGAATTCACTGTTAAAATTTTCTCGAAACAAAATACTCGAACTGTTACCCATGGAAGAAAAATCTATCATCGTTAAACCGAACCACCACATTCTTCTGAGGGCACTCAGAGTCTGGGCTGTGTTCTGGCCTGGGTGGGAGGCTGAGGTCTCCTGAAAAACCCTGAGGTACAATGAAATGAGAAGAGCACATGGGCCCAGTGAAACGTGAGTTCTAGGCTCAGACCTGCCACTGGATAGCAGTGCGACTTTGGGCATATGCTCTTTCCTGAGCCACAGATTTATTCATTGCCCTGGGAAGCAGTCAGGAATGCTATGTAGGCAGATGGCCTGAATTGCAAGGGTCGAGCACCTGCAGGGGAATTTGCTAATTCCTTAATGCAGCTTCCCCGGAGCCCTCCTGGATGGTGGGCCTGAGTCATAGCATTTATCTTCACAGGGCCAGGCTGACCACCTCGTGGAGTTTTAGAACCAAGATGACTTTTGCAGTCAAGAGCATAGTTTTTGAGAAGATTCCGTACTGCTGTTTGGAGCGCAATCTCTAATGTCTGAGCTAGGAATAAAGGAATAAATCATTAGACTTGTATATGAAATCCTTGATTTTGGTTTAATTTTATCTGGAATTATATCTAAAACCTAATGCCCAGTACCATGAGGTGGTAGTACATGCCTTTAATCCCATCATTCGAGGGACAAAGGCAGGGAGATCTCTGGGTTCGAGGCTGGCTTAGTCTACAGAGGGAGTTTCAGGACAGCCAGAGCCAGGGCTATACAGAGAAACACCGTCCCAAAAAACCCAAAATCCAAAATCAAAACAAGCAAACAAACAAAAATCCAAGGGTCAATAAATATTGGACCTACTTCACATTTTGTATTAACTTTCCCCACTGGTAACCTTATTTTACGTCTTCCAGAAGGCTGGCGCATTTGCCATTAAATTGTAATTAGTTTTACAAAAGCTAAAATGTGTCCTTCTTGGTTATGCACAGCACATGTCAAGACTCCGAGCTAGCGGCTCCACCGCTCAGACCACACATCGTAAGGTGTTTATTACCCACAAATTGTCAGCGGGTAGGAAACATTACTTATCACCAGCACAGTTTCCTGCAAACATTTGTATTGCTGGAGACTAGCAAGTGTCCAGTGAACTTGGGGAACAGATGAATGGTTATATTCCCTTTAATATCATTTAGAACTGGCTGTGGCTAGTATTAGAGTCCAATTGTCTCTAACTTGCATACTTGCTCCAGTTAACTAAAACTGGGGTATTCACATTTTCCTTTATAAAAAGAAAATCTATGCTTCGTTGGGAGATATGCAGCTCTCTTCTTGTACAAGAATCTGGCTTAGATTTTAATAACCTTCAGTCTTCCACCTGCTCCAACCACAACGTGTACATACAATTTATCATCATGACAGGATGGTGCCGGGTCACAATCACTGGGCAGGAACGGCATCCCGAGTCCACTCTCTGAAAAAGTCGCCGGGTCCTTTGTCACTCCAGGCAGCTTACTGTGCCAGGCTGGGGAGCTGCCATGTGCTGTGATGGAAATGGATACATGTCCACCCCCCAGCAGACCCCAGCTGACCCCAGCCGATCCAGAAATGGATGAGCGTTTTAGAAAGAGGTAAGACTCTGCTCAAAAAGACACGCTTGTTCCAGCTCCCAAATCTTACAGCATTTGCACTAACTGTTTGGCAGCAATACAAATGAATAGCGAGCTTGGAAAAGAAGATTTGTATCAAAGCTATTTTACAAAAAAAAAAGAGGGGGGAGGGGACAAGATGGGTGTCTGTCCATCAGTTTCCAAACGTTTGAAAAGGAAACACTGGTGAAAGTAGAAAGGGTTTTGTACACCAACCATACTATAAACAATGAGGGTTCCCCCACAGTGGTTATCTCTTCAATCCTGTACTCTGTCCCTTTAAGGAGAGCATGCAGGAGCCAGCTGTAGATCTGTGGTGCTCTGGGGTCCTGCTGTGCATCACAGCTGCCTTGCTGCATTGCTTGTTAATTCTGATAAAATACCGGTTGCATTAAGGTCCTATGGTTTCTTTGTTTTTTAACCTATTCAGATAGCATCTTCTAGAAGGCTGTGATTGCCACTGTAGAATGAAGACATTTTGAGTGGCAACAGAAAAATCATAGAGAGACTGCATGTGTGATTATTGTACTGCTGTGCTGTAGGTGGTTTAGGCTGTGACTCCAGGGCCGAATCACCTAGTTAGTGGGCACAGTTCACCCATGATGCTAACTTTAGTGGAGAGTCTACAAACGAACCCGGTGGCATCCAGGGCACAAAAGAAGATGATCGATCCTTGTTGGGAATCAAATCTGACAGAGATAGGTCCCTGTGCAGATAACTCAAGCAGTGGAGCAGTCCCTGTTAGTTGCTTATGTAGAAATCTGAAGTACAAGTGTACATACCTTACATAGTACATGCATATGTGTATATGTATGTGCATGTATATACATACATAAATATATTAAATTCAGTTCTGAATGACTGAAGATGAAGTGATCAAGCTGTACCCTTAACTGTTCTGTTGACCCTGGTGATCCCATATATCAAGTGATTGTAAGATGTCTGCCCATCTTGAAGAGAAACCATGTGTGCATGTCTCCTAGAATGAACCTCCTCAACTTGTAAAAGTACTTTACAAGTCTCATGGCTTCCAATATCTTTCCTGCCCCCTTTCGAGGGAGAGCTGAAGCCTCTGAGCGGACAATGATAATGAAAGGTCATTAGTGCAGACAAGTGTAGAGAGCCCTATTGGGGTGCCATGCTACCTGGCAGGAACTTGACATCCGACCAAGGTGAAGTTCCTCTCCCAGCCTTTGAGCATGAACTCCTGTGTCAGCCATAATACCTTCCACCTAGGGTGGAGCACTCTGACAAAGGTGAAGCCCATTGTTCTTCAAGGACCTGCAGTTTCCTGAGAAACACTAGCCACCGGAGGAGGAACTGAACCGGTTCTGTGGAGAAGTTTCCAGCCTTTGAGGGAAAGGTTTTCCTCTGCCTATACATTTGGAGTCCTCCATTAAACTTTGAGACCTTGAATAGCAGGTGTTGTCGTGGTCTCCATCTCTTTTTGCTGCCTTCCCATACCTCCCCAGCTTCCCTTCCAGGTAACCCGCTTGATATAACTCCGGACAGTTACAGACAAGGTTGTGGCCTTGTTTGAATGTGACCTCTGTTTCTGGAAGTTTATATTAGTTTCCCTCTGCTTCTCTTTCCTCACCCTGGACCAACTACATGAGCTTATGCAAGACAAAAGGGACAGGACCCAGTGCTCAGGGTTGGTGTTGGGATCTGCTGCAGAACTTGAGTATTCTGCAATGGGTGCTTTGAGGAAGGCAGGGATCCCGGGAGGGAAACACCCTGGGAAATGTTGGCCCTGGACTCAGAAACAGGGCTCCCAAGGCCACCTCCATTGCCTGGGCTTTCCTCCTCACCTTTTCTTAAACTTTAGGCTTATGTTTTAATTTTTCCTGTTTTCTACTTTTATCATTTAATCATGCATTCCCAGTGGTTATCATTTTAGAATGTTTTTAAACCAGATACATTTTAAAGGTTTTTTTTTTTTGCTTGTTTCAGCACATAGCCATCCCAACCAGACTTAATTGTTTTAAAGAAAAAGATTTGCTAGTAATTTACATGCATTTTTCCAACTATAGTTTTCTGTCATTATTAAAGTCCTTAATCTTTTTATCATCTGTCTTAGTTAGGATTATCATTGCTGTGATGAAACACCATGGCCAAAGCAAGTTGGTGTGGAAAAGGTGTGTTTAGTTCAAATTTCCACATCACTGTCCATCAACAAAGGAAGTCAGGACAGGAAGTTAAACATGGCAGAAATCTGGAAGCAGGAGCTGATGCAGAGGCCATGGAGAGGTACTACTGCCTTGCTCAGCCTGCTTTCCTAGAGAACCCAGGACTACCAGCCCAGGGATGGCACCACCCACAATGGGTGGGCCTTACTCCATTAGGCCGTCCCACAGGCTTTCCTGCAGCCCACTCCTGTGGAGGCAGTTTCCAGACTGAGGCTCTATAGTGACTCTAGCTGGTGTCACATTCACAAAAGAACCAGGAGGCACATCAGTCAGTCTCAAATTTGCGCTTTTAAAATATTATTCTTTAAAAATTTTGAGATTATAATATAATGACATAATTTCTATCTTCCCTTTTCTCCTTTCAAACCCTCCCATAAACTCCTCCTTGCTCTCTTCCAAGTCCTGTCCTCTTTTCCATTAATTGGTTATATGCATATACATACATATTCACACAGACACCCCCCCACAGACACACACTCAGACACACACAAGTATTCACACACACACACACACACACACACACACACATTGACACACCCACAGAAACACAGATAGACACACAGACTCACAGACAGACACACGCACAGATAGACACACACACATACACAAACAGCCAAGGTTTCTCTCTGTAGTTCTGGCTATCCTGGAACTCACTATATGGACCAAGCTGACCTTGAGCTCAGAGATCTGGGTGCTGGGATCTCTGTGGTGTGTGGTCTGCCACCATACCTGGCTTTTTAAAAATTATATGTTATGTGTATGGGCATTTTGCCTGCATAAATATGTCTCAGGACCCTGAATCTAGAGGTATCGACAGCTGTGAGCTGCTAAATCAGTGCTGGGAATCAAGCTGTAGTCCTTTGGAAGAATAGTCCGTGCCTTTACCTGCTGAGCCAACTGTCTGCCCCATATATTTCTAAATCAGCTTGGTCTGTATAATGTTACTACATGTGTGTGTTGAGGACTGGCCATTGGACACTGGCATTATTTCATTTATCTCAGTAGAAGTGCTACAGGAGGACGTTCACTGATGTCCACACAGCTAACTGACAATGAAGACCTCTGGGAAGCCTTTAGGATATGTTATACCAAGGATGGGGAAACAGGAATAAGAGAAGGACAGCATTTTAAAAGGGAGCAGCTCCCTTAGGTACCGCATGCATGTGATGCTCATCATAGAAGAATGGGGAGGGGCTGAGCTAACGGAACAGCAAGGGCTCCTGGGGACATGGAAAGCCTCTCCTGCAGTCGGTTTGAGTCAGAAGACCGAAGCGTGTGTTCTCAACACAGCCCATGGATGAGGATGTGAAGACATGCAGATTTCATGTCTTTCTTGTGCTTCTTTGCCATGTCAAAATGATAAGATACTTCCAGGCCCTCCTTCTTCAGGCTTTTCTGGAGAACTGTTTGTATGTGTTTCTCTACAACACATACAAACAGTTCTGTATTTCCCATCCCTCCACGTTCAGCCAGCACTTAAAAAAGAAAAAAGAAAAAAAGAGGTTAGTGAATTAATGTCTAGCAACTTCTTTCTGTAGTTCCTCAGCTGAAGGATAGGGTTTCCTTCTGCCAAGGAGCAAAGACAACAGAGTAAGATACGGTAGCTCTACGGACAGGAAGGGGGCTTCCGAAGCACTGCATGTCCTAGATTTGTTCTTGGGACCTGGGATACAGGAAGTTGGAAATCAGATATATGAGAAATTGGGGAAGATCTTCAACGTTTCCACTTTTACAGCCCATCATTTCCAGAGGTGCCCTTAGGTCTCCTGGGCAAAGGAGAGAGCAAGGAACTAAGGCGCAAAGGAGAGAGGGGAGTGGAGCGCTGGTGTGGTTGCAAGCCCAGGAGGGGGTGGGGTGTGTGTGGGGCTGAGGGGTGTGGGGGGTTGGGTGGCTGGGTGCAGCTGGACTGTTTGAGCTGTGGAGTAGACAAGGGTGTTTCCAGAGCCTGGAGAGGCTGACAGGGAAGCATGGAGGTTGAAGCATCTGGACGTCAGAATGTAAAGAGCAAACAGCAGACTGGTTAACATACTGCCGCCTTGTTCCGAGGGAGGGGCGCATGAGGAAGGGATATCGAGACTGCATCTTTAGCCCGGCAAGGAAATCCAACCCTCCCGTTCATTTACCCTGCAAAACAAGTTTCATTTCATTCCAGGGGATGGGGAAGTAAAGTGACATTTTGGGGTATACAAGATGACTGTTTCGGCTGCCGGGCCATGGAGAACGTTGCTAACAGAATGTAACTCTCAATCATGGGTGTTTACTCAACGCTGAGAGCCACTGCAGGTCACGCTGCTTGCCTGGTGCCACTTGGTCTGCCTCGCTGCCTTCCTGGACAGGAAGCCCTTAAGATTAAAGATTATATTTTTTATGGTTGCATGCCTGCCTGCTCCAAGCTATTAGCCGAAGAGAAATGTAGCTAGAAGTCCATTTGCAGAAAGGATATTAACAATCATTTGTGTGTGTGACATACTGAAAAATAAAGGCAAATCAAGGAGAAGGATAGGCGGAGGGAGACAGCAAGCTCATGGATTGGGACTCTGGGATAGTTCTGTCCTTCTCTGTTTGAGAGCAGTGTCGCACGTGTGATTGAACTGAAATTGAAAAAGAACTTAGCATAGGATGTTAGCAGAGAGAGGACTTCGTCTTTCTCCACAGTAGTCCCTCACAAAACACTGTTTTTGCAGAATCATATCTGGACAAACGGAAGCAAATATGTATCTGAAAACTGAGGCTCCACGTGCCTGCAGGAGGGTAAGGAGGCCACTTGTTCCTACCCGGCGACCTCCGTGCGGGGCAGCCTCTGCTTCTGTGGAACACGTTGTGAAAACACAGCTTCTTCCTATGAGCCTGATGGGTGAGTTACGGTTTGGTGTTTCAAAATCACGTGGCTTGGGTTTACATTTTTGTACTTAATATTTGTCAAAGTGAAGCAACAAGCTCAAGGGATGGATAAATACCATTTTTAAAAATCCTTAGCCTTTCAGGGAGAATTATTGCTAATACAGAAGGAAGTTCACATTTTTCCCCAATGCAGGCTGCTTTTATATTGTACTTAAACACTCATAGCTCTGAAAGTAAGCTTTAAGAGCTGTCTGGGGTTTGAGGAGTTGTAGACCTGTGTGCCCATGTGTACTGAGGTATTCAAGCTGTCTGAGACAAAGGTGTGTCGACAGTGTCTGCAAAGAAGTTCTAAGACATTTGACTCCTTCAGATTTGTCATTTACCATCAGTGGATCACAAAAAAAAAAAAAAAAAAAAAATTAAACAATCCATAGCATAGAAAACAACTCAATTAAATGATGCCCACATTGTGTATCAAAGCAACTGGTTTTGAATGTGTACCAGTTATTATCCACACTAACTTGGTGTCACCAGAAAACTAGATGATGAAATGTTTGGCGTTAGTGAAAGGATTTTTTTTTTCTGAAAAAATATTATAGCAGTTTCATGTTCGAAGCAGGGAAACACTATAAAATATAACATTCGATTATATAACTGTATAAGCATGATTATATGTATGTATATATATATCCATTTGAAATATTTCAGAGAAAAGAAATAAAGCATGCAAGGAAGAGAGCAGTAATTATGAATCCCTTCACTGAATAATAACTGCAGGCATGTTCCAAGTGTGCGGATCTTTAAGCACCTCCATACTAATCTGTCAATATTGTCGGTTTCCAAATGAGACTTTAATCATACCTGTCGTATGTGTATTTTATGTAGTGAGCATCTGTGGCTGCTTACCTGGTTTTGCTATGATTCCTTTACATAGCAGGGGCAGTTACATTAGTGCTCTTGACTATGTATGTGTGCGTGAGGGCAGGTTCGTACTGAGGTCAGTACAGCGCTTTTACATCTTCTTGCTGCCTCTGACTTCAATCCTAGCACCCTCCTTATAGACATGGCAGTTAAATCCCTCTCACTATCCCTTCCTATTAGCAAACACAGGGGTGCTAAATTTGCCCGGGGTTTTACACCGTGAAAAACAGTTCTAAAGAGTTGTGTGTGAAATTGCTCTCTGGGTTTTATGGGTTTCATCTGTGGATATAATCTTATCCATCACAGGTACTGAGCCGTCAGCGGTGCTTAAACACTGAAATATGGTCCATTTCCTTGGGTTCTGTAAGTGCAACTTCCTTGCAGGCCACAAAAGCCAATTCTGTGCTTATCTGACGGAGCTGAGAATGCTGGCCTTCCTGCTGTTTTTCTCCTCTCTGACTTGATAGAGATTATTTTCTCATAAACAAAAGTGGACATTCTATGCCAGGGTCGGAGCAGGCTGGGTGGGCTAGTCCTGTGGCCTGTCACCGGGGATGACAGGTCAATGGGCTGGCCACCTGTGACCTGCCCCGCAGGTGGACTTGCTTGTGCTTAAAGAGACTCCTCGCAGGTTTGTGAAGTATTATCCTCCCCCTCCAGGACAGAAGAGCCCTCCTGGCTGCACATCACTAGTGAGATGTGAAATAGCTTCCCTGGCAGGCCGGAGATTCTCTGTGTTTTTCAGTCCTGCCCATGTGCATGTTTCCTTATTGCCCTCAGAAGTCAGATTCACAAATGTGGAACAGACCCTGCACAATTACTCTCACATGCCTCTTAACCAGGTTGCAGATCACCCTTTATTTGAGACAGACGATGAGGTATCACTGCCTTCTGCTCTCTTCTTTTTTCTTCAAAACTAAATTTATTAATAACAAGGTAACATTACAAGGTTAAAATGAAATAAGGTGTCTGGCTCAGTTCCGAATATTCTGACCATTCTCCCTTATGTGAAAGCTCTAATATCCTAAGTGGATTCTCACAGGTGTTAACGTGTGTGTGTGTGTGTGTGTGTGTGTGTGTGTGTGTGTGTATACTTGCCTGAAAGGTGAGACTCTATCTCCCGGACCAGAGCTTGCTGTTGTACCACCCCGAAATAGAAGAGAATGTGGAAAGGCCCAGAGATAAAAAGCACATGAAAATTGTCAGCTCACACAAATGAGACAAAATAAGCCAGAGTCATCAGAGTGGGGAGAGGGAAAAAAAGGGGAAAAAAAAAACTCAAACAAAAAAACTGTCCAAGCTAATTAAAATCTTAACAACCCCTCTCCCCATCAGAGTGACTCCATTGACACTTAATAGTTAAGTTTGTCCATTTGTTTTCAGGGCAAAAGTTCCCCCAGCACAATAAGCCTTGCTTGGGAGCTTGCAGACAAGTGCAGGGACCATGCAGAAGCCCACGGTTCTATTGAAGAAGCATCTGCAGGCAGCTTCACTTCTGACCTGTGGGCACCCCAGAGGGTGGTCGGGCTTCAAGCCTTTCACTCCTGCCCGGAGCTGCTTGCTATTCACAGGGTGAAGCTGGGCTTGTGTTGTCCAGCACCAGGGAAGCAGATGCCTGCTTACCACCAGAAGCAGGAGCAAAATGAACTCTGAGTGGGGCAGGCTTTCAGGATGGTCGCCAGGCTCATGAGAGACTTTTATTGCTGGTAATCCTTTTAGATCCCCAACTCAGATTGATAGCCTTTATTTGAAGCCATTGTCAACACAGATGGCACTGGGGTTGGGATGCAGAGGCAGACAAATCCTGTTTGTATTTACACAGTTTATGCTTTTATTCTAAGAGACTTAACTGTGATGTTATCTGCTCATTATAACAAATTACAGCACCCACACAGGCTCAAGGATATGCTCATGATAAAAATGATTAAGTAAGCGGCCACATCACCATACACTCGTGTAAGTACACATACGCCTAGACCAATGCTCTGCATGAATTTATGGGCCGTGAAAGAAATTCCAAACATCTGAGCTTCACAAAGGCACTCACCTCTTGATATAGTGCTCATGCTGATGAAGGGGAAGGTTTGGAATTATTTTGTTTTTAAAAAATGAGAACTGTGCCTGTATGCTTTATTTTTCTGTTTATGTGTTTGTCTGTTTTGAGTCAGGCTCTCATTGCCATCCTGGCTGGCTGGAATCTCACTGTCAGCCAGACTAATTTCTAACTCGTGGATGGCCTTGCCACCTTAACTACGATGTTTTGGCTCCTGGAGGGTCACATACTTTCACCTGCCCAGGAACAATCTGGATTCAAGAATGAAACACACACACACACACACACACACACACACACACACACACCAGTTAATTTTTGACATGTCATGATTTGCTCAAAGGATGGGCACTTCTAAACCTTTCCCTACTACCCCAGGCCCAATCGGGGAAGGGCTCAGTGGCTACTTATCCATGGTCTTACATGGCTGGTTGGCTTTGCCCCCAAGTCCTGGTGATTCTCTCTTCCTTTCTCTCAGTTCCTAGCCTGCACGAATCTAATGGTCTGGCCTCAGCGTACCTGCCCAGACATTGGCTGTTGGCTCTTTATTGATTGATCAAAAACCAACTGGGGAAAGGACATTCAGTGTTTGGACATGCAGAATTCCAATTTTGGGGACCAGATTGATTCAAAGCATTAGAACCAATCCCCAACACCAGAGTGCTGGTACTGCAGACATGTGATAACATTTTTGAGTCAAACCTGCTATTCTGACAAGGTTGAAATGCCCTGGATTGGACCTGCTTATTCTGACATGCATGAAGTATGATGGCTACTGGGTCTCCTCCATTTACTCATAGGACTGGTCTGGTCTGTGGGAGACAAGTGTCCCTCACACATGAGGGAAGGTCTTGTGTGCACCTTAGAAAACCGCAGGGAGCAATGGAATACAGGTCTGTCAGTCCATGCACTGCATGGTGTTGTCAGCTCAGGCATTGTAGCTCAGCACTGGTGCATTTAAGTTTCACAGCTGCTTCAACTGCCTGGACTGTCATTCCCAACCCCTCTCCTTGAGACTGGCTTTTCCACCTAAAGCTCACTCCAGTGTCACAATTCCTTCTTGACGACTCTTAGGTCATTCCTTCTTGCATTAGAGGATGCTCCTCCATGCCTTGAAAACATATTTTGGTCTATTGTTCCCTGAGATTCCTGTGGACAGTAATTGGGATTCTGGTTACCAGCATAGTCCAAGCCTCTCTTTGGACCTGGCACTAGGATGTTCCATAGACAGATATTTAGTAAAAGTGAGGTTTTGCTGAGGGACAGGAGGCACATTACAGGAGATGATGTGTGTGGCCATGCTCAGGCTCAGCTTGCAGGTCTCTCTAACGAGTCTCCTCAGGTACAGGTGCCATGGCAAGCTGGGGGCCTGGGGGCTGGGGGCTGAGCATTCCTCAGCATGTAAGTCTCCATTACGTTTTTAGGACCCCAAAACTTCACATCAGAAAAATGTTCGATAGAAGCATTCTCATAGTTCTGGATGATAGGAGTCTGAAATCAAAGTGTGGGTAAGACTGAGATGCCTCTGCTACCACAGGAGCATGTCCTCTTATGCCTCTTGCAGCTTCTTCTATTAGGTCCTGCCACCACCTGACTTGTGGCTGTGCTGTGTCATGCTCTGCTTCTGTCTCTGTGTGTCTCCTTTGATCTATAGGACTCTGTGCAGCTTTAAGAGCCCACCCGGAAGACACAAGCTCATTTCTCCTTGAGATTCTTGTGTTAACTGCTTCTGCAAGGCCCTGGTGATAGATAGTCCTTTGGAGGCCGTGCAGGTGAGGAAGGAAGGCTGGAGCAAGCTGTGAGAGATACTCGGGGGCTGGAGGAACTGTTAGCCCTCACGTCTTATTCTGGTTGACCTTACTTTACAGCCAGTAAGCTCGTAGCTTCCTCCTCTGGCTTAAAGATGGCATGATCTTTCAGCTCAGGATAGAATGTATATCATTGTTCTCCCATGAGCACAGGGGTAACATTAGGCCCTGGGAACTGGCCACAGCCTCCTCATCTGGTTTGCAGCAGATTCTGTGTGGTAGAATCATAGTGTGGCCAGAGTTGTAGTCTTGGCTATGCAGTTGCAAGGAAATCAGGGGCCAAGTACTGTCACTCTGAAATTAGGATGACCCTAGGGTGTCTGCAAGAAAGCAAAAAACTAGCTTTACCTGCCTTCCTAAACTAAGGGTTATCCCTGACACTGAATTGCAGAGAACTGTGTTGAGCCCATACAAATTCTCTCTCTAGTTTGGCATTTCCTGGTAAATGATTTGGAAGACTGTGTTAATTAAGGAAAACAAAGTGGGCTGGAAGGATAGTTCAGTGGGTTAAGGTGTGTGCTTCAAAGCTGGAGGAAATGCATGTGATTCAGTGGGACCTATATGGTGGAAGAAGAAAACTGACTCCTTCAAATTGTCCTCTGTGCTCTCCACATCCCAACATGTTCCTCTCTCTCCCCACTAGGGATATCGGATACCTCCTAGTTCTCTGAGCTCTTCCAGTGAAGAACTGCACTGCTACAGTAAAGGAAACCAACATAAGTGTGCACCACAATGGACCTTTGTCATTTTAGACACTTACATGGTCAAATTGTAGACAAAGACTCATCAGCCAGATTATCCCAGATTATCTCCCGGGAAGGGAGAACCTCAGTTAAAAATTGTCTGACTTAGATTGCTCATGGATATGTCTGTAGGAACTGTATGAATGGACGACTGATATGGGAGAGCTCAGCCCACTGTGGGCAGCACCATTCCTAAGCAAGTGTGCATACACTATCTAAAAAAAGCTAGTTGAGCATGAGCCAGTCAGTAAGCCAGTAAGAACCTTCTTCTAAGGTTTCTACTTCAGGTTCCTCCCTTGAGCTCCTGCCCCAACTCTGCTCAAAGATAGGCAGTTTCCTGTATTAGAACCTTTCTTCCCCAAGTTGCTTTTAGATCATGGGCATCTATCACAGCAACAGAAAACAATCAAGAACAAGATGAAGGAACTAAGTTGGTATTGCAAGACAGGGTTACATTTACCATCAACCAGAAATATTTGCAAGGGACCAAACCATTAAAATGGGACTCAGTGTGTATTCCTGGTGATGTGACAGGTGACCTATATAGAGTGCTAGGATGTTTTTACCACGAAAGCTTGAACTAGATGGCAACTGACATATCTGTCTCAGTTTTCAGGATCAGTTGTGAAAATTTCAAAGCATGTGCTATAATCTCAAATAATTTCTCTCAAATGAAACATCTCTCTGGACAAAATGATTTCTTTTGGCAGGGGTAGGGTGGGGTGGGCTGTGCAGGGAGACCTGTTCATCTTCCAAGTGTATCAAAGCAGATCCAAAATAAATAAATAAATAAATAAATAAATAAATAAATAAATCCCAAGAAAACTAACTTTACTTGAAGGATTCTATTTATGTGCAATAGTCATTAACTAAATCCTTCAAACTTCTGTTATCCATTCACTGAGAATCAATTACCCAACTTGCTGGAAGTTAATTATGCCCATGGTTCTGATTTACATGACAGAGACTCAGGCTTATCAGAGCCAATGCTGAGGTAGAGCAATACGCAGAGCTCCAGCTGCTGCCTCTCCTTATCAGGCATCAGGCATACTACACATACCCACACACTCCCAGACACACACAGGCACATGGACACATACACACAGTAGTATGCCATCTCCTTATTATTAGATTTTGCATATACACAGGTGTGCAAGCACACGCGCGCGCGCGCGCGCGCACACACACACACACACACACACACACACACATATGCAAAGCTTATGTGGACACATGAAGAATTTCTCAGAGGGTGAAAGTAATGGAAGATTCACCCCTGCTGGTTTGCTCCTGAATTTTATTAGTACTGAATATTCCTGTGCCTCCTCTCTGTTCTAGATCCTTTGGGGGGGGGGTGGATAATGTGTATGTGTGTGTGAGTATGCCTGTGTGTCTATGTGGTGTGTGTGAGTGTGTGTATGTGTGTGTGTTTGTCTGTGTGTATGAGTGTATTGTGTGTATGAGTGTATTGTGTGTCTGTGTGTATATGTGTATTGTGTATGATTATGTCTGTATGAGTGTGATGTGTGTATGTCTATATGTATATATATGTGTGTGTGTATGAGTGTGTGTATGCATGAGTATGTTGTGTGTGTGAGTGTCTCTGTGTGTCTATATGAGTTTGCCTGTGTGTCTGTGTTCGCATGTGTGAGTGCGTGTCTCTGTGTGTATGTGTCCATGTGTCTGTGTGTATGTGAGTGTGAGTACATGTAGTATGTCTGTGTGTATGATTGTGTTGTGTCTATGTGTGTGTGTGTGCGTGTGTTACAATCAAAAGTAGTGGCAGTGAGAGGAGAGGCAGCAGTGAAGGAGTTATCAGAAAACAAATTGGACCAGAACTTGTATTCTTTTTTGTTTCTCCTTGAATTTCTTCCTTATCTCACTTATTTTTGACTCTTTCTATGTGATTAATACAAATATTAAAGCCAGAGCTTCTCAGGAGACGCTTTACCTCCACGCTGTCTCCCTGTTCTCCATTTTCAGGAGCCTCCATGTTTTTACAACTTCTGATGTTGACAGTTGTTTCAGAGAAACCTTTTCAATTTTAAGTGGATACACTCCACATGTTAAATACTTTGTACGATTACCAACATCATTTTATTTCAGCAAACTTGATGGTGAGGCATCTTGGAATTCCAATATTCAGATAAAACAGAATCAAGAATCAATAGCCAGACTGATAAAACAGAGTCAAGAATCAATAGCCAGACCACTCCCCTTCTCAGCTTCCGCTCTGACTCTCCCTACCAACCCCTGCCAATGACAGGAGAATATGATGACCATCTTTTGTGGTACTGTGACTTAGTCAGAGCTTCCAACCATAGCCATTCTCTATTCTTCCAGTATGGCTATATGACCTTATCTATATGTGGTAGTGTTTTCTGTAGGATGATGTTTCCAGAAGCTAGTATCTTCTCTCAAATCAAATATCATTTTCTCCCTAAAAACCAAATCAAAAGAACAAATAAAACCTACCTCTCACAGTTGCTGGGTGACAGATGATGATACACATCTTGTCCGTTGTGTCGCTTTGTCCATTGGGAAGGAGTAATTTATTCTTGTGACCTAGACAGGCCAACAAGAATAGGAAACAGGCCCTGGAAGAGGCATCAGATGAGGCCTGTGCTAAGAGATGGGAATTCAGGAACCGGACAGATGTGCAGTCAGTCTTTGGAGGCCGCAGGGGCTAGGCTTGGAGGGGACACTCCTGCTTCCTTCCCCGGGAGAATTTGCTGGCCTCCTAACCAGCCAGGGTCTTTCCAACCTTGGCTCTGACTCTAGCCCATGGTGTCCTACACAGATGGCGGAAGGGAACTTCCTCCTCTGGAAAAGGGGAGAGGTGTTATGCCGTACTTCCCAGACCAGGGATGTCCCTGAGGATTGTGCAAAAAGATGACTGTGGTTTCCCCAGGTCTGTGAGAAAGCCCTGGGCTCTGCTTCTGGCGAGGGCCCTGAGCCATTTGCGAGTCCCAGGTGCCATCGACAGAACTCTCCACTGTAGTGGAAGAGACTGGATCCTGTTCCTGGCTTGTCTACTAAGTAAGTGTAGGATTTGGCTAGCTCTCAGTGTAGCCAAAAGTGTAATGGAGCCTCGACTTTCTTTTCTGTAGAAAGAGGGAGTCCGGCTCCTCCAGGTCTTAAAATTGCTTCCAACTTTAATATTCCACCAGTGTGGAAAACCAAGATTGTGAAATCTGTAATTCACTTATGAAGGGGGGGAACAAGAGAGGGGAGGCCGGTGAAGGAAGGCAAAGGGGAGAGAGTATCAGCTGCAGAGTAAGGACCAGCGGAAGGGCGATGGCTTCCAGAAGCAGGGAGGACGATGCTCTGCTCCAGCAGAACTTCACAGAGGAGTCCACACTCAGCTTGCACGGATCGGCCGGCGAAGAGCTGTCCAGTTATACTCCACTGGCTTTTCTCAAAAGCAGTCATGAAGCGGCAAAGGCACCCTTCCCCCACACCTTCACCGCAGAGACACGGAGATCTCTAGCCACGTGAGCGTTGTCCTCAGCGGTTTGCTTCCGAAGATGAGCATTTGCTGGCTACAGGAATTTGATTGGCAGGTTTATGCTAAGAAATGACTCTGAATTTCAGAGACTGCCTTAAGAAATGCTGCTGTGTGTCCCCCACTCCAACCCCTCCACGTTCTCTGGACCTTTGTGGCTCCAGGTGTTACAAGAAAACAAATTTCTCAGTCTGGTCCATACCAGCGGCTTTATTAAGGTCCCAGGCACAGCCTGCACCCGACTGCAGCAGAGAGCTTCATTTACCTATCAATGAGCAGCCACCGAGGATGATCACATTTGGCTGTGTTTGAAGGAACCGAGTGCCCTCATCACTTTTGTTTGTAGAAGCATCCACTGGAGTGCACATAAAAGTGTGTGTGTGTAAGGGGGGGGCACATAAAAGTGTGGGAGGCTGCGGAGGCCCAGAGGGGAAGGAAACAAGAGTCTGGCTGCGGCTGCCGTCCTGACTTGACTTGAAAAGCCGCTTGGCTGATCTGTTTGGATGCAGGTCTGTCTCCTTGCAGGACTTTCGAGTCTGGTGGTCACGCGCAGCTGGGTTTGGCAGCCACTCGGTAGGTGAGGGAGGACTAGGTGGATACTAATTGGTTCGTTCCCACACATCTTCCCAGGACGTGTGACTGACTTTTAGTTTCCAGTGGCCAGGAGACAAAGCATGGCATGCACGAGAGATGCCAGAGATGCGAGAGATGCTGTCGCAAATAAAAATTATTTTCACTGATTGTTTTCCAAGTTCTGCAGGGAGAAAAAAAAAAGGCATCACTTCAAAGAAAGAATGAATAGCCCTTGCCAGTGTGAGATTTGCAAGGGAGGTGGGCAAGAGAGATGAGGCCTGGGGTGCTGCTGGGCTGTTATGTGAAGAACTGAAGGTAGGAGGTTGGAGAAGGCTGGATTTCTTGGCCTATGCAGTATAATGATTATAGGGACTTAGGGGAAACTCGGGGAAAGACCCTATGCATGGTGCTTGCTACATACTTTGAAGCTTGAACTTCCTGCAAAAGCTGTAAGTACTCTGCAACCAAGGCCCGCGCAGCTGCTGTCACCAGATCGATTGCAGTTCATTGCAAAGGGGAAAGGGTCATACAGTTTTGGATCATTTTTACCAGAGCAATAGATAACTCGATGTGAAGGCAATTCCCCAAAAGGGCAAGAGACAGATTGCCTCGGAGTCATTCAGAGGTTGGTGTTGGTGACATTAAGAGACACCATCATGAGTTACAAAAGGGCCAGAGGCACAGAGATCCACTCACCTAGGGTGAGACAAACTATATTTTCTCTGGTCTAAGTTGGTTCTGACAGCTTATGATTCTTCCTCCTACTGCCTGGTAAAGGTGACTCCTCAGAAAAGGATAGATTTAGCATTCTCGTTTTTTTAAAATATTTATGTGTGTGTTTATATATTTATGTGAGCCTGCACATACATTATACATGTATGATGGTCAGAGGACAACCTTCTTTCTCTCCAGGCCTTCTCGCTGGCCCAGCACCACTAACTGCCAGCTCCCTGACTTCAGGTCTGCTCCTCAACATCCACATGGGCTTCATTTTTCTTCCCCATCCTCTGCACTGACTACTGTGTATACTTTATAACTCTCCTCCCTAGACACTTTCTTCTGTCTTTGCTTTGTTCTAAGCACTAAGGTAGCTGTAGTGACAGCACCTCAAGGTTCCTACTAGATAGGACATTTGGACAAGTAGCCTCAGCACAAGATTCAGTAGCAGCTCCTGCCTCCAGGTTCCTGTCCTGTTCGAGTTCCTGTCCTGACTTCCTTCCACAATGAGCAGAAATGTGAAAGTGTTAGCCAAATAAACCTCCTCCCCAGCCCCCCACCCCCCAGCCCCACCTCAACCTGCTTTTGGCCTTGATGTTTCATCACAGCAATAGAAACCCTAATTAGAGCTGGGAGAGATGCCCTGTTCCAATAGTAATGCCCATAGTTGTATTGATGGTTAAACTTGGCGCTAGGAAATGCTATTTTTTTTTTCTCTAATCCAGTCTCCATATATTTCTGGGTTGCTCTCCCATGTTAGGATCTATTTCTGAGGATAAAGAATTGAACCATACAGAACCTTTCACTGTTCTGTTTCCCAAGCCCCTTTCTGCTTCACTCACATGGGGGCAACCACTGCCCTCCCCTTCCCTCCACCTTGGCCATCTCCACTGTAAGCCAGCTGTCCTGGAGCAGAACTTGCCAACATGCTCGAACAACACCTGTTCCAGTGCTACGAAACATGGCTGGAGAAGTCTCTCCTGATAGGGTCAGAAACATCTGCTGTCTTTGCTATACAGACCACTGGGATTAATTGATCCAGGTAGGGTGCCAAGCGCAGCCACAGCTCTCCTAGTGAACTGGAGTCAGAGGGAAATGTGGAGGCGCATGTAGACAGATAGGAGGAGTCCACGTGGCTGAAGATGCAGGGCCAAGAATTAGGAAGCCACTAAGCAAGGGATGGATATGGAAAGCCACTGGTGGCTCACCAGGGCAAGCACAAGAGACTTTCCCAGAACCTCAGACTGTTTCTGTCTACACCATGAACTCAACCCCAACAGACTCTTCACAAACTTTGGGTTCTAAAACTGTAACTTTGTGGTATTTCTTTACAGTAATGTTTGGAAACCACTCCCTCTTGTTACTCATTGACTATTAATTAGTTCACTCTGAGCACACCCTCTCCTTCAAAGTTCCTGCCCTCAGGTTCCACCTCCTGAACCTTTTCTTCTCACTGTTAATTGTCATGGTTCCACACTACTACCCTCATCACTGCACACTGTGACTTCTAACTCATACTTTTCCACCCTGAAACCTGTTGTCATCCCATGTCCTTAACGTCCAGGATGACTTCCAGCTCCTTAGCTGGAATTCAAGTTGCTTGCCTCCCCGTGCTCCACCAAGACTCTTGTCACTTGTGTTCTTCCACGCTCTCATGCTTGGCCTCAACAGCACTCAGAATGACCGTGCGCTAGGAGTCTCTGACTCCATCTGCCTTGCCTTACTCCTCCCTCATTCTTGATTTTCCTGGGATGTTTTGGGTAACTTCCCATCCACACTGGCCACAGGCTAGTGAACCACAGGAAGATGCACCTCAGTGATCAGTCTCAAGGTCCCAAGCTCTCTCATCTGCTTGGTTTGCAGTAGAACCTAGAATGGAAACTTCTAACCTCTGACCAGCTAAGTCAGATGCCAACACACCTCCTGCACTTAGCCACACAACTTGTCCTCTCCAGAACCAGTTAGTCACCTGTGGTCCTTCCATTGTTCCCACTTAGATATTCCCATTGAAATTCAGTTCTTGCCTAAGGATCCTTAGGTCACAGAGCCAGAGAGGAAGTGTGTAATTCTTCCTGGCTGCACTGGAAATTTTCCTCTGTCAGATCATTTGTTAGCTGGTCATTACCTATAGTTGCTTCTCTTTCTTTTCATTGTTTCAAAACGCCACAGACTGCTTTGGTTTGTAGTCATGAACATGTTCCTCGTGGGGTTGGAGAGAGAGCTCAGTGGTTAAGAGCACTTGCTGCTTTTGCAGAGAACCCAGGGTTGAGTCTTGGGACCCACACGACAGCTCATCTGTCTAACTCCAGTTCTAGGGCATCTCATGTCCTTTCTGGCCTTGGTAGGCACACATTCATATGGTACACACACACACACACACACACACACACACACACACACACACTTTTATACACAAAAATAATTTCTTACAAAAATGTTCCTATTTGTGTTTGACACACATCCTTAACTTTGGACTCTATTATAGGGATTAACATTAAGTGTGACTGTCAGACAGTCTGTCTCCCCAAAGCAATTGACTATTATTCTCTCTGTGTGTATCTCTCTGTCTCTCTGTCTCTCTCTGTGTGTCTCTCTGTCTCTCTCTCTGTCTCTCTCTCTGTCTCTCTCTCTGTCTCTCTCTCTCTCTCTCTCTCTCTCTCTCTCTCTCTCTCTCTCTCTCTCTCTCTCTGTGTGTGTGTGTGTGTGTGTGTGTGTGTGTGTGTGTGTGTGTTGTGCCTGCATGTATATGAAAGTCTGAAAGTCAGAGGACAACTTGGAGGAATGAGTTCTTTCTGCCATGTTGGGTCTGGGGAATCATTGAACTCAGGTGTCAGGTTTCACAGCCTTAACCCACTGAGCCATCTTGTCTACCCAGTCATGATTCTCAGCTCTCACTTTGTGTTTGAACTTCTCCATTTCCTTGTTAGCTCTTCTTCCTCTCTGTAGCTGGCCCGCCCTGTGACATTTCACATGTCCTACATTGTTTTGTTGTAATTTCCTTTTCTGTGGCTGTCCTGTGTTCTGATAGACAGGTGACCTCTACTCTCTGCCTGGCCAGGAGAAACCATCATTAATCCCTCTTTAGTGACTTAAAAGGTTGCAGCTCAAAGAATGGCAACTAATGCTTTGTACACCATCCCCTGGACTGTCAGGAGAAGCATTGCTATCTGACATGGTGGGCTGCTGAAGTGACTATAGACCAGGGTGGCCATGGGCAGCCTCCATAGCTCAGCTAAAAGACGAAGACAGAGGAACATGGAATCCTGGTAATACAATTCAAACTCATCAACTGGCTATCTTACTTGTGTTCTTTTAAAATAAGTTTCTAAAACTCAATGATGAATGGTGACTCGGCGCCTTCTAAGTTGTGTTTGCTAACTTCTACTGATATGTCAGATGAGCCTCACTTTCATTCTTTAAAAAAGTATATCTGCAATACACAAGCTTAACCATCAGACAGAGAGAAAGATGTCTCTTACAGACTTCTACTACATATATTATGTTAGGCTATGAGCAACTAATTATTCAATACATTTTATGAAATGACATTTCTTTTAACTAAGACCTCGTTGTTCACAATGACACTACAGTCCACCTTTTCAGAAAAAAAATGTTAACATTATTTAGGCAATATTTATTATAGACTTTTGTCTATGTTGATAGAGGTTTCTAGAAGAGAATGAATAAAGAAAGTTTCTCTGTACAAAGACCAAACTCCTTTTCAAAGAGTCTATGTATAATTTTGAACATTATTTATATTTATTGTTTTAGGATTTCAGTCATGTATACATTGTTCTCTCTCCCATCCTTATTCTAACTTCAAATCCTTTACATGTTTAACATGGAGTCCCTGTGGAAGCCGGGAAAATAAAAACACTCCATTGAGGAGGGAGATGCTTTAAGGGAAGGGAGGGTGATAGAAAACTAGTATATGAAAATAGGAGAGACAGTGATGCTGGGATAGTTTAAACCACTATGGTGAAATGAGGAAGATGTGGAAAGATGAATCAAAATCAAAGGTGTGTGGAAAAGCATACAGAAAGCCACGCTTTTGCAACTGGATTACAAAGATCATCGGAAGGGTCCTGAACTTGTTACTTCTTCATTGCTATGACAAAACACCACGACCAAGGAACTTAGAGAAGCAAGAGTTTATCTGGGTTTGCAGTTCCAGAGGCTTAGAGTCCATGATGGCTGAGCATAGGTGTAACAACAGGAATAGGAAGTTGAGGGGTCACCTCTTCAACTACAAGTATGAAGCAAAGAGAAAGAAATTGAAACTGCATGAACCTTTAAACTGCCACTTCCCATCCCCAGTGACGTACTTACCTCCTAACACTCCCATGTGGTACCACCCAACTGAGTGTTCAAATGCTACAGGCTGTGGGGGCATTTCTTCTTCAGCTCACCACAGAACAAGAGAACACATGGAATGAAAGAAGAAAGAGGTCACTGGGGGGTTAAAAAAGTAAGCAGACCCAGGTGGGGAGTGGATGAATGGGGAAGGCAGGGGTTGGGAATGGATTAACCAAAACTAGAGATGCATGAAAAGCTCCTTGTGTAAATGTCAATAATCTGTTTTCAGTTTGTATCTAGTCTATTTGCTAAAGGTCACCTCTAACCCCATTTTCTCCAGCATCCAAAGTTCCTCAAAGATTAGGTAGCTCAGATTTGACTTCTAGCTAGCTGACTCAGATGCACATACAATACTTGCTCTCATAGCCCTTATCCTGTCTGGATCCTGTTTTATTGTGCCCTCATCTAATGGAGACTTCAATGTTCTCCTAAGCATGTTGATTTCTTACCATTATGAAACTGATCTCACTGGGAGTCAACACAAGATTCGAGACACTCATCTTTTTCAGTTCATATTGCAAATACACACACAAACTCAAGAACCTGCACATGTCTTATTTCTGGCTTCCTCCTATACATCAATGGTGTTTTACAATAAATACACCCTTCAACTTTCTTCCTATACTATTGTTTCACTTGTTAATATTTTGGTTAACAATGTGTCTCTGAAAGCATAAGACAATTACTCTATAGGCACTTGCTAAGGTTCCCAGGGGACACAATGCTTCCTGCTTATACATCTTGCGGGGAGGCAACCAAATAGTAATTTTTGACTCTGGCTGAGTTAAAATGGAATGTTTCAAAACCTAGCCCATTGTGTGGATTTAGCTTATCTATCACTTACCAATTTCCTTTGTATTGTATTAGCCCAAAATTTTATGGACTGTACAAATTACAGCATTGTATTAATATGTGACATTAAACACAGTTTTAATGTATTTGAAATGCACATATGGCCTGCTTTTATTTCAAGTATCTTTTTGTTTCAACGCAATCTATGTGAGATTTTCTAGCACTTGCACTAACTTGAAGTGAGGCAGCAGAGTAGAAGTGCCTGTTCAAGATTAGAGTAGTTATCTTTATTGCATTTGCACACATTTAATACCATATGGGAGCTCAAGGATTCTCAGTGATACATCGTAATGAGACAGCTGGGTGACTCGGCAGATTCCAGGTTGGAATGCCGTTGGCAAATGTTAAATCAGAAAATACCAGGAACTGAAATTTACCTTTGATGCTAGTTCCCAAAGAGCTCCAGAAAGTAAGAGTCAGAAGCAGTGGCAGTCAGATCCAAAGGCTTACATCTCACAGGCATCACGAGACACTTTTGCTGGTTTGATTTTTGTCTATTAGGTTTGTTCCAAATGAACAAAGAGACGTATCTCCGAACTCAATTAAATATTTTTATAATTCAATCCCATGTACAAACAGTTCAGAAAATTTAACTTTAAGGTTCAGATGCAAATTAATAACTGTTCTCAACAGTTTGCCATGTATCTGCTTAACCTCATTGTGGTGGTGAACAGAGTCAATCTTAAATCATCAACTAAATAAATGGCAACCTCATTTTGAATTAGATTTTCCTTCCCTAACTTCATATATATATAAGACATTATCATTATTTTTATTCTTTTCTCCAAGACAGTATCCAGGTAAAGAAAACAACTTTTGTTTTATGATAATGACATGGAGTTCAAGCTAGGCTCCGACTCCTGCCCTCCTGAGTCTTATGCCTGAGATTTCCCTTCACCACACCTGTGCCTTCCTAACTCTATAGATGGGGTCAATCTCTACACTGGTTCTCTTTGGTCATGGCCAATGCTTCCAGTCTTCTGGCTGCTTTCTTTATTCATCTTAGTGATAGCTAGGAGGCGATTTGGATGTGGGTAGAACCCCTCAGTTCTTAGGAAAGATGGAAGCAGTGATGGGGGATGCCGGCACTTATCTGGCTTTTTTCTTTCCCTTTTCTTTTCAGTTCTATATCCTAAGTAGTGAGATGGTACTACCCAAATTCGGTGTCAGTTTTCCTTCTTCAGTTTGACTCCTTTGGAAATGCTCTCAAAGATACATCTGGAGGTGTATCTCAGAACTGATTGAAAGTCTGATCAAGTCAACAATGAAGACTAATCATCACGCCCACCACTGGGATTCACACTGCTCCTGTGTTTTCTCTTGCTGCTGCACAACATCTGTGGATCTTAGCTGAGCTCTGCAAGTTCCTCACTGGTTCGGTGCTGCACCTAATCTCACTTCTCAAGAAGGGTCTCCACTTGGCCCTTCTGGCTCGCCACAGGTCATTTTCATGATGCTCAGTGACTTCTAGACCCCACCTGGCGATCTTCCGCGCTATGCAGATGCAGGAATATTGAATGTAACAGTGTCTTTCCAGAGACCAGAATAGGAACAGAGCAAGAGACCATGAGATTCTACACACTTGGCTGTTTCTGCCTGGTGCCCTAAAGCTTAACTTTGATGTCCCTCATTGGGATTCATGGTACTCTCCTGTTTCCCCGATGATTCTTCAGATGCGTCTCTTCTTTTTGCCATTAGAAGCACCCCACATCACACTTCCTGTTCCTTTGTGTGCTTTCTTAGTTTGAGAGAGTGCCTATTCTAACTTTCCAAGAGTATTAAGCTTCAGGGTTTAGGTTCCATGGCAGGCAAGGTACACAGGATTTAGTTTATAGGAAAAATGGCATAGCCATCACATTTTAGAGACCCCTGCCTTGTCCCTGTCACATGGGACTATATAGATGTCCAGAACTCTGCTTTAAAATTCTCATACCCCAATGCCTGATCCTTTGGGCTTGTAGAATGTCATTTTCTCAGCACAGCTCTTCAGTGATCACCCTGCTTCTATTACCCATTGTTCCCTTTATTAGGTAAAGCCTCTCACATTTTGGACTTAGATCTGTCATGGGATTATGAAAGACAAAATAAAAGACTAGTTTCTGGAAAAAGATTTCCTAGTATCAAATACTTATTAATTGTGGGAACCAAAGGCAAATTATTTAATGTCTCTCTCCTTCAATTTTGTTGTCTTTACTCATGGATATAATAATAGTTATTGTGACAAAGAAATGAAGCAATGCATATAAAATGTATAGGACAGGACCCTGCGTGTGCTAAGTGCCCTATGCATTTTTCCTGTTATTATGGTAGAATCAAGTCATTTCAGAGCTGGAAAAATGCTAGGTGTAGCCTTACTGTGTTGGAAGTGTCATAAGTCTTTTTGAAGAGTTATATAACTTCTTGAATGTACCAAATAAAAAGAGACTCAGTAGCTCCATTCATTCACCCAGTGGAAATCTCTGGATATTCACAGTTCTCCTTTAAGTAAATATTCATCTTCCTTCACTGCTATTTATTAGCTCCAGAAAGGTTCCTTGGAGACCTTTAGAGTCAGTCTAATCCTCTTCTGTCTTAGTCCTTTAATATCTGAGAATATTCAGGTTGCCAGCTTCTTTTTCATACAAATTCTTTTATGAAAGTTACAGCCACATATTCTCAAGCTGGTCTCCCTAGACAGGATTCAAGTTCCTTCACCACCTGGTCATGGAGGGTCATGGGAGCTACTGTCACTCCAGTAAGAGCCCATTAGCCTGACAACAAATGACTTAGAATCAAGTATTTATGCTGCTCAAAATCAGTTAGACATATCCATTTGTCTTAGTTCTTTGGAGAGTCCACATTTGAGATTGGTGAGTTTCTATTATCTAGTGTTAAGGAGGAATGAAGTATTCAACAGCTGAGAGTCTCCTGTACATGGGCATCAAAGATTTGTTGTGTAATCATTAATTTTGAATGTATGATTTGAATATCTCATAGAACCTTATGGTAGATATGACAAGAGTTTATGTAGATTCCTCAGATAGGAAAGTATAAAGGAAATAACCACACACGTGGATGCATTCACTATCATGGTAGTTTGATAACAATGCCCCCCCCCATGACCTTTTATGTTTAGGTGAGTAGTCATCAGGGAGTGGCACTATTTGAGAAGGATTAGGAGGCATGGCCTCACTGAAAGAAGTGTGGGCTTTGAAGTTCATGCTAGCTCCTCTCCCATCTCAGCCTACAGGCCAGGATGTAGCTCAGCTACTGCTCCAAGGTCCGTGTGTGCTGCCACGCTTCTCACTGTGGTAATAGTGGACTAAGCCTCTGAAACAGCAAGTCAACCCCAGTTAAATGTTTTCTTTCTTACAAGTTGTCTTGGTCATGGTGTCTCTTCACAGCAATGGAACAGTGACTAGACAGTTCTCCTTTTCACAGCCCACTGAAGGAAAAGGACAAACTACAGAGTAGTAGTAAGCCCCGATGGGAAGAGCAGATTCCTGAAGTTGGCATGTCATACAGGACGTGAATTCCTTTCTTCACAATTGTGACCCAGGAAAAGCAACTTGAAGAAGACAGGGAGTATTTGGGTTCACAGTTTCAAAAGCCTGGAGGCAAAAGTAACTCCTCAGATTTCGGTGAAATAAGAAGTAAAGAGTAGGAAATGCTGGTGTCCAGCTGACTTTCTGATCTTTCTGTTTGTTCACTCTGGATCCCAGCCCACAGACTGCTGCTGCCCACGGTCAGGATGAGTCTTCCTTCCTCAGTCACATCAAGGGAATACTCAGATATAGGCCTCTTAGGTGATTTCAAATCCAGTTGGGTGCCCATGCAGACCAACTGGGAGACAGTAGGAACCCACAGAGTGACAGAGCAGACATTATACATGTGAGGTGATTGTTTCTAATCCATGTGGTGGGATACATGTAGGATGAGTTTGTCTCACTGGAAGAAATGGGTAGATAAGTTCCAGAGAGGTAAGAGTCAGAAAGCAAAAGGCAAGCCCAGAGCTTGAATAGTAGTAATATTGGATAATACTTGATCTAGCTTTAAGCAAACGCTGAAGGGATGGGGTTCTCCTTTACAGACTACATCTGAGATGAATTGTGGTGACATGGCACAATTGGGGAGTGACTGTTGAGCCCAGAAAAGATAATCTAAGACTGAGTTCTGTCCCTGTCCCACAGTCTTAGCAGAAAGTGGAAGAATAGCCAGACTTTGAGAGACTTGGACCCTGACCTTTCATCACCAAGGCAAAGGCGCCATTTTGTGATCCTGTTCCAACTGAAACACAACCTACACAAACTTTCCTGTCTCCATGATGCTAAAAGCCACTTGTCACTCCCCTTCAATGCTTATGATGTTTGACTCCTCCTTATTTCTCCATGGCCCTGTCACTTTGTACACTGAAGTATGATTTTTTTTAACAGACACATCATTTCGATAGACTATGAGCTTCTAGCTAGTATCAGAATCTTTCTTATTCTTCTTTGACTCACTCAGAGCATTGAACGGAGAGATGTGCACATAATAAGCACTTGGTTTTTATTGAAGAGAAGAGTGATCTAATTTGTGTAACAGGAAGATGAATGGTAGACTTATGTATAAAAGGGATTGCCAAGGAGCGAGGCTACGCACTGGGTATGGAAATACTGCAGTAGATCTTCTGGGAAACAAAGATTAATGGCAGTGGAAAACAGAGGAAGAGATGTGTTTGAGGGACTTTCAAAGAGAAACTGACAGAGGACCTTATCCAGTGGTGTGGCTTAAGTACTTTAATATGCTTGATGACTCTCTTATTTAAATAACTTGGCTTTGCCTCTCTTTTGAGCTCAAAGCTCATATGTTTAGCTGTCAGCTTGTGTTCCTCCCATGCTCAGTTCTTTGCTTCTCTAGACGTCCCTGAATTCCTTTAATGACATCCCCAATCGTGGATTCCTCGGGAGTCATATTTGATTTATGACTCTCTCATCTTTCCTCACCTGGCTCCACATCTAGCCCATAATCAACTCTGTTCCCCACCTGATATCTCTCGTCATATCCCACTCCAGCAACCCTAGCATTATCATCAGTCATCTTCCGGTGCACAGAAGCCCCCCAGCTGGGATGTGAGCTCCAAGCTCTCTTGACTTTTCACAGTCCATTCTCCAGACAGTCAGCAGCATGATCTTTGCAAACCTGAGTTGTCACGTGGGTGGTACACTGTCCGAAACCTTGCAGTACTGGCCTCTGTATGCACAATAAAGCCCAACGTCCCTCCAAGCATTCGGCTTCCCTTTGTGAGATCTGAATCTTTCTCCAGCTTTCACCCTCATGTCTTCTCAGCCAAGTCTTTGCGTGCATGAACACACAGTGCTATAAGGCACACCCATCCTCTCCTATGAGATCCTTGAGTTCTACCATGACTCCAGACATAACTGAACCTTTCCCACTGAGCTGGAGAAAGGCTGCTGGACACATAGATGAAGGTGTTCTCTGTATATTTGGAACATGATCATTGACTCTGGGCGTCTGGTCTTGATCTTTACCCTGCCCTACTACAGGTTCCCAAGCCCTTCTAGAACCCACATCCTTCCCACTGTACAGGACTTAGTTCTGAATTTAATGTCAGTTCCTAAGGAAGCCTTTCTTATGTTTTAAGGTAGCTTCATCTTCCAAAAGCTGTGTTTTATTATCCTGTTATTTTCTCTTTAACTGTGTGTGTATGCGCACGTGTGTTTGAGTGTGTGTGTGTGTGTGCGTGTGCGTGTGCGTGTGCGTGTGCGTGTGCGTGTGCGTGTGTGTGTGTGTGTGTGTGTGTCTTAGGGTTATTATTGCTGAGATGAACAAACTGGAGAAGAAAGGGCTTATTGATTTATGTTTCCACAACACTATCACTATTGAAGGGAGTCAGGACAGGAACTCACACAGGGCAGGAACCTGGAGGCAGGAGCTGATTCAGAAGCCATGCAGGGGTGCTGCATCCTGGCTTATTTCACATGACTTGCTCATGTTTTGCTGCTTACATGGCTTGTTTTCTTACAGAGCCCAGGACTAGCAGCCCAGGGATGGCACCACCCACAACGGGCTGAGCCTTTTTCATCAATCACTAATTAAGAGTGTGCTACAGCTGGATCTCATGGAGGCATTTTCTCACTTAAGGCTCCTTCCCTTCTGACGATGACGACGACACAACGACTATAGCTTGTGTCAACTTGACATAAAACTATCCAGTTCAGCTGAGTCTTGTCAGCTTGACACTCAAACATGTAACTGTCAAGCTGCATTCTTTCCATTCTCGTTCATCCCTAAGACCATACATTAATATAAGCATCATAATATAAAACATTTTACAAACTTTAAAAAATCCCACAGTCTTACAAATTCAAACACTTTTAAAATTTAGTTTCTTTAAAAACTCCAAAGTGATTTTTAAAATCCAAAGGTTTTTTTTTTTTTAATCTAAAGTCTCAACTGTGGGCTCTCACAAAAATAAAAAAATAAGTTGAATTCCTTCTCTTTTTAAGAGGGAAAAACCAGGGCAGAGTCACAATCAAATCAAAGCAGATCCAAACTCCAGCTGTGTAAATAACTCAATGTCTAATGTCTGGGATCCACTCACAATCTTCTGGGCTCTCCCAAAGGACCTGGGTCACTTTCTGGTTTCCCTCTTATGCAAGACTTGGTTGCATCAAGTTGACATAAAACTAGCCAGCACAATATGTATATGTGTATGTGTATATGCTATATATGATAACATATGTATATGTGTATATGTATGTGTATGTATATGATGTATATTACATATATGTATATGTATATAATATATGTATATGATATATGTGTATATGTAATGTATGTGTAATGTATGTATATGTGTGTATATATGTATATGATGTATAAGGTGTATATGATGAATATGCATATATGGATATTTATGCCTTTTTGCTGAGGGTCGGGAATATTTGGTCCTTATACATTGGCCACATTTGCATGTTGTTGTGACTGCAACCTACAGTCATGAGAGGGACAACCCTTCTCACAATCTTTGCTTCTGCCTTTTCCAGGTCACACGACTTCTCTGTCCTGACCCTTCTTTCTTGGAAATCGCAGCATGCTTGCATTCTACTAGTTTATGAGTATCGTGCTTATGTTGTATGGAGTCTCACCGATTACATTGATGAGAGGGTTATGCATAGTTTCTGGGTTTCAGTTCTAATGCAGCATCATTAGATACTGGTTGTATCAGTCAGGATATGATAGATTAGATGGCGGTAACCACAAAGATCAGTGGGACATTGGGATAAAGATATGTCCTTTAGTGGCCCTTTGGAGGCTCTGTTCCTTATCACTTAAGGCAGAGGACATACATTAGTTGTCATTTGCAACATAAAACTTGTCCTTTGCATTCACATTTTAATGGCCTAGGCAAATGGCATATCTATGATAATAAGATAAATAAGGATAATACAATCCACGGCAGCTGCAGGGATTCTATGGGAAACTTGATGGAGAATATTGATCAGTAACATGCCTACTGTTGTCTCATCTGACACTTCCCTTGTCTAAAACTCAAGTGTGTGTGTGTGTGTGTGTGTGTGTGTGTGTGTGTGTGAACATCACTTAGTAATTAGACCATGAAAGTTTATGACTGGGTAGATCTAGTGAGGCCCAGAACTCTGAAAATCGTGGTGCAGATGATTCTGAGTGGAGAGACTGCTGGAGATTGAGGAGACCTCCCTAAGAAACTTGTACTCAGCCTACTAGAATGGACTTATAAATACTGCCTGTATTCCCTCAAACAGCGTGGCTTTCTTCTTAGAGGCTCCCTTCTGTTGGTATAGATCTACCCTGAGAAAATCCATGGAGGACTGGCTTTCCAAGTCCAGGTAAGGAAGTCTCCGTCATCTTTCATCCAGAGGCTCTCTTCTCTTTGTTGGTAAGTAGTCTTGGCTAGATTGCAGCTCATATGCTTCTTAACTCTTTACATGGTCATCCTGTGATTCTAGTGGGGAGGTCTATGTAAACTAACAACTGGAAATGATGCTGCACTTCAACAGAGAAACACCATGTGCTCAGTATAACTTAAGTTAGACACATAACATATCCCATGAAGAACGTGCTTCAGTAATACAGGTGACACTACTTGGAAACATTTTCATGAGTGCTAAACATTAGCACACCCATTTATTTGTACTATTGAAAAATTATACATTGCTAAGATCAAGATATGGTTCGTTTCTGGTCCATACATTTTCAAATGGCATATTATTGAAATTGACATTGATAAACTTCAGCTCTACTTACAATTCACACCAAGTACAGTGAAGCTTGACTGTATGTGCACAGTCTCGGGATGGCAATGCTGTCCTGTCAGAGTAAGTGACAAAACAACCTGGACTACCAGGCAGCTTCTGCGGCAGTTGGCTCAGCCAAGGGTATTCTGAGAGACTGTTGATGTTATCACTCCAAGTCCACACATACGCATTTTACCTCACACAGGCAAAGGATCCTCCTGCAGGATGAGAAGCAAGTGGAATAGATTCATGTAGATGTTAGCAAGTTAAATGTTGCATTTCAAAGCACCATAGCATTCTGAGAATATCAATTTATTTTTCATCATGGAAAGGTTTTAAGATTTATAATAAGCTTTCCTTCTCATTGTAAAATCATACTGTCTTCAGAAAGTTAAAAATACGTACACACATACTACACTACACACATACACTGCACACATGTACACACACATACTATACACACTGCACACATCACATATACTACACACATACACTGCATACACCACACACACCACTATATACATAGTATACCACACACAGACACACATCACACCACACACATGCATTCTACCACACACAGACACACACACCACACCACACACATATACTACACCACACACAGACACACTCACCACACTACACACATACACTACACCACACACACATACACCACACCACATACATACACTACACCACACACAGACACATACACCACACCACACATACACTACAACACACAGACACATATACCACACTACACACATGAACTATACCACACACACACACACACACACACCACACCACACACATATACTGCACACATCATACATACCATACACATATACTGCACACACCACACGTATACACTATAACACACACACACACACACACACACACACACACACAGCCCACAATGTACACATAAACCAAGGAAAGAAAGAGAAACCACCTGTAGCCCTGGAGCTCCCAGCTACTGATAAGTATCAGATACCCTGGAACTGGAGTTACAGATAGTTGTGAGCTACCGTCTAGGTGTTGGGACTTGAACTCAGAAAACCTGAGTGAACTACTGCTCTTAAACTGTGAGCCAGATTTCCAGCCCCAACAGTAAATATTTTGGTCAAGATTTAGATTTAACAACAAAGCAAGCAAGCAAACAAACAAACAAAAACCACCAAAGCACACTTAGGGATTTGTCAATTATTTGGAAGCCCTTTATGATTATTTATTTATTTTTAGGTGTGTTTATTAGATGTATTTTTGCTCCATGTGTATGGATGTTTTGACAGAATGCATGTTGTGTGTGCCGTGTACATGCATGTTGGATCTTCTGGAACTGGAGTTACTAGCAGTTGTGTGATGCCCTATGGATGCTGAGAAACAAAATGAGGTCTTCTGGCAAGAGCAATGGGTGCTCTCAACCACTAAGTCATCTCTCTTGTCCCACCTTTATTTTGCGTGTGCGTGCGTGTGTGCATGTGTGTGTGTGTGTGTGTGTGTGTGTGTTATAGTGTATACATGTGGTATACATGCACGCGTGTGCGGTGCTGGGTGTCCTCAGTTTTCAGACAGGGTTTTCCACAGGACCTGGAGCTCACGTATTGTTAGACTGACTGAGCAGCAAGCTTCAGGGTCCCACCAGTCTCCAGCTCCCTAGCCCTGAATTTATAAGCATGACTCACCGAGCCCAGCTTTGTGTGTATATGACTGTGGGTGGTCCATGTGTATATGTTGTATGTGGGTATGTGCACACATGTGTAAGCAGAGGGAAAGAGTTAAAATCTAACCTCTCTCAATTTCCCTTATTCCCTCGAGGCAGGAACTCTCACTGTACCTGGTGCTCACTGTTGATTTCCTAGATTGATAGCCACAAACCCCAGAGAATCTCCTGTTTATCCTCAACCTCCAGAACTGGAATTACAAAACTACCTTGCCATGTCTAGCTTCTGGTGTGGTTTGTAGGATCTGAACTCAGGTCCTTATACATGTGCTGAAAGCCCTTTTACTCACAACTATCCACCTATCCCCCACCCCTGGAAGCAATTTCTAGGGAATTTATGATCTGGCGTGGAATTGGTCACATTAGTATTTAAATACTGTTTTCGATTAGTCTCTCCTGTAGTAAACCTCTCCTGTAGTAGGTTTTATGGCAGTGGTTCCCACACAGGAGGTAGGTGTGAAAATAGGTGCAATAGTTGAAGTTGGATTCAAGTCCCTAATACTCACAGCAAGTTTCAAATTCATTGAATATTGTGTGACTTTTCGAGAGTTTGCAGTCCCAAGAGACAGGCATTCCCAGCAGAGCCCGGAAGCAATCAGCATTGCCTTTGTCGCCTCCTGCCTCTGTGAAGTGTCTCCCATTGCCTTTGAGATCCCGTTACCACCCACACAACTCGAATCTCTCCAGCTGCACCCACGCCTGCACACTTTCCTGCAGAGGAGGAAGAGCAGCCTCCTCTTGGCTTGGAGGATGCCTCTATGGGTGAGAAGAATTGCAGGGAAGATGGGCTCTCCCTGAGCGTCCACCCATCCTGCTGAGGTATCAACGTGGATACAAGACGCCTCAGGTATCCATCTTACAATTGATATACTCCCACCTGCTGGGTGTGTGGCACTCCCTCCCAGGAAGTGTTTACTGAGCAAGCCATGGTGGGGTTTAGTGAGGCCTACATCCCTCACTCCTTTCTGAGTCTTCACTGTAGTGAGTTTGACTCCACTGAAAGTGGTGAGGAAAAGCCCACTTGGAAGTAACTTCTCCCTCTCTGTCTACTCAGCTGGTGTGGACTGATTACTGTGCTGACAACCCCTGGCTGCTCTTTCATTCTGTGGCCATTAGAACGTTAATTACGGCTTTCCTGGCTCCACGGTTGGGCTGGCCCCCCCCTTTTCTTCTGATGAAATGGGTGCTGTTACTCTATAAGTTTGAACGGCTTTCAGTTAATTAAAATGGATGCTCGGCTTGGTTGCCTGGTCTCTCAGCCCTTCCTGGGAAACCCATATGGAGGACACCTGTGGATTTCCCCCAAACTAGGTGTGTGACTGGCATGCCCAGACTCTCAGATTATCTCCGTGGGTCTTCATTCCTACTCTATTACTGTTTTTAGAATGACTTTCATATTAGGGAATAATTACATGCTATGTTAATTTACGAATTGAGTGTTCTCCCTTCTGCTGTCATTATTCTTCCACATTGAAGCTATTAATTAATAACTTACATTAAAGAGTCTATATGTCTAGCACAGTACTGGGGTGTTTATAAATTTGGTTAATTTCTACCCCACCCCACCCCCAAAACCTTGTGAGTTAGATGCTGCTTTTTAATCCATCTCTACAGAAGAGATGAGTTTAATGATGAGCCTTTAATGAGTGTAAGTACCTTGTGCAAGTTTATAGAATCAGCTTGGCTAGGCCTTACTGGTAAGCTTGAAAACGCAAATCTCCATGGGAACTCTGAGGGTTTCAGGCTTTACAAGATCACTGATGGGAACAGAGTTCCCTGCTCTCCCACTGTTGTCCCTGGACTGGGTTGAATGCCATAGTGGAAGGGGACGGGGTTACAGCTGTATGCGAATGATGACTGACAAGCTCAGACCAAGCTTTCGAGGCTAATGCCCAACACAGACAGAATGAAGAAATGGTCTTAGTGGCTCCACAGCCTTCAAAACACCTAGCAGTAGGACATTGGCCAGAGGCCGTGTAAGTGCAGGCAGGGTCAGAAGGCCCGAGTGGCTGAGGGGTAGGGACAAGGGACAAAGCATGATGTGGGTCACCAGAACACAACCAGGTAGGTCCGAGCAAATCGCTGGAGAGTTGTAGGCCTTGTGACCCTAACGAGTCTCAGACCCTTCCCCATGGGAGGCCCAAGCCCCAGGAGGGGCCAGACAAACACAGAACTGATAATGGTCATCATCTGTCTCCTCACAGAGAACTAGTTTAAATAAGAAAGCATGTGAGTCGTTGAGAAATACAGGCTGCTGTGTTTCTGATGGCTTGACAAAATGGCAGAGCTCATGAATTCACATGATACGTCTGCACTGCCACAGGATTGTTGCTAGGCAAGAGACTTTGCTTTCTTCTCTTATAATATCAAATGACAGATGAAGAGCATTTTTAAGGCTCTATTATACTTATTAAACAGAGTACTGGTCAAGCATATCTACTGGGGGTCTTCTCCGAAGGTTCCAAATACCTGCTCCAGTTTCAGGAGTCATCCTTAAAGGCCATGTCCCAGCATCAAGAGTTAAAATGTCTACTTTAAATACACCTTAAAAGAAAACACATGTTTTCAAAGGTCAGCAGTGTAGTCACCTTGGGAGTGAGAGTAGAACCTGGAAGAGAGGATGATGGGATATCTGGAGCACACTCTCTGAGTTGTAAACCCTCGAAAAGGGACAGAAGTCCCCTCCCAGTACCCTATCTTCAGTACCTGCTACCTCATTTGGAAATGCTGGAGTATGCTCATATAATCTAGTCTGTCTGGTGTCCTTATAGGAAGAGAGGAGGATTCCAGAGACACAGACAGACACACAGAGGCAAGGCCGTGTGAAGACTAAACACAGACTGGAAAGACATTGTTACCAACCAAGCAAGCAACTGTCAGCTGTCTCCCAAGCCAGGAGAAAGGCCTGGCCCAGGTGTGCCCAGAGGATAGGGCAAATTACCTGTTCTCCACTGCCTTGTTTGTGGGAAAGTTCCAGCTACTCTGGGAAGCCAACGGGCAGGTCATCTGGGATTTGTAGCCTTAGCATAGGTTCTATGGGGAAGGTGTAAAATCTCACAGACTTTTGGGGTTGGAGAGATGGGTCAGTGTGTAAGGGTGCTTGCATGAGAATCTGAGTTTGGATCCTAGCACCCACATAAAAAGCTGTTTGGGGTTTGTCACCCCAGCACTGTTGGGGGCAAACCCAGGAGAATTTCTGTGGCTTGTGAAATACCAGCTTAGTTCTAGGCTCAGTGAGAGGACCAGTCTCAAGGGGAGAGAGTAGCAAAGCCAGAGCACCAACCTTTGCACACACACACACACACACACACACACACACACACCAGATTCAACAAGCTATGCATTTAAGAATTATATATTATAGTTCAACAATTAGAACATACAGATCATGGGTGGGTGTGGTGGCATAGGCCTTTAATACCAGGATTATACAGGCAAAGACAGGTAGAGCTCTAAGAATTGGAAGATGGCCTAGTGTTCTAGAGAGTTCCAAGACAGCCATGGCCAAATAATGAGACACTGTCTAAAATGATGATGGAGGTGGTGGTGGTGGTGATGGTGGTGGTGATGATGATGATGGTGGTGGTGATGATGATGATGGTGATGGTGATACACAGATTACAAGTGGGGTTTGGGGGAACTGGAGGAGGGCAAAGTACCTTCTTGTCCTCAGTGGGAAGAAAGAGCTTCATCCACTGCAAATTCTCCTTGTGTGTCCTGGAATAGCTCCTTAGAAGAAACCAGTTGATTTTATATATATATATATATATATATATATATATATATATATATATACTTGCACATATATGTATATATATAGTATATGTACATGTCTATATGTATGTACATATACATATAGACAACAAGTGTGTGTGACTTGGAGTGACTGCCAGTGACTAACGGAGTGACAGAGAGTTTAAAGGAAATTTGATTTCTCCAAGAGTTTATCTGTTCCCCTGATCTCGGGCTGTTAAGCCTGCAGTAATTAGAGGTAGCTTTTCTAGTCCCCGCAGCCCCTGTTAATGAGGCTTCCCTCATTTCTATCAGCACGGGCTTTGTTTCCTAATGGGTTCCCCCTTGATTGTCATGGAAGCATCCGTAGATAAGAGAAAAAGGAAAGTGGTCTGGAATGGAAGCTGCCCGAGCAACGGGGCGTCTCCTGCGCCTTGGAAACCTTTGGTGACTTTGCTTGCAGCTGTCACTAGTGTTAACTTCTAACCCATTAAACTTGCTTGCAGGGTGGCTGGAGTCAATGGAGCAGGGGGCAGTCTCCCTGGGCCTCCCCCTTTCCAATGCACTGAAAGAACGGAGCAGCAAAGGTTCACAGGGGACTGGGCTGAGGAGGCGGTGCAGGCAGCAAGTCTTTCAACCCTTAGCGCTACCGTCCTCTGGCATCTCAACTTTTATCTGCCCATTAAGTCCTTAAGTTTGCTCACCCATCCATCCATCTATCCAAAGGCAAGAAAGATAAAAGAGCCACAGGATGTGGGAGAAAACCTTCTAGGTGTCCTGCGGATGCTCCGTCGAATCCCAACTTCGCCTAATGTAGCTGGCATCCTGAGGATGCAGATTCTCGGCAATGTTGTGGTTTAAAAAAAAAAAAAAAAAAGCATTTGGCTTTGAAATCCTTTGGGCATCTTTAAACTCATTTCCATTTCCAGAAAGAAAAAAAAAAAAAGTGAAGAGGTAACTCTCACATAAATGTGGCAAGATTGCTTTTTATATAATAGTAGAAAGTGCTTCAAATGGATTTTCCATGATTCTATAAAGCTCACAGACCTGGAATACCACGCAACATCAGCGCTGGGGAGGATGAGGCAGGAGGACTGTGATTTTAGCAGAAGCTTAGGATATTGAGTGAGGAACTATCTGGAAAAAGATATTAATATATCTCATACATGCTCACATACCTTTTTATACTATTAACTATTCTGTTTATGGTCCAAGGATAAGATTTAAAAAAAAAAAAAACTGTTCCAAGCTGGATAATAAAACAGAATTTTTCTTCATACCAATATAGTTAAGTTTGCTAAGTTCACATGATTGCTCAGATCTTTGCTAGCAAAATTCTGTTACCAGCCGAGAGAAACTTAATTTTTGAGAGGAAATGGACCCTGGTAATTAACTGGGTATTCCTGGGTTTGACGGGATGTTTGGAAGCAAGAGTGCTCATAAAAAGCTAAGGGAGTCTTCAGAAAGGGCCCTCAGCACAGCGCAGCCTGTCCGTATATCCATCCAGTCACACAGTGTCCAATGACTGTGCAGGAAATTAAGTCCCACCAGCAGAAATCTCTGTAGTTTTAGAAAAGATATTAACATAAAATCAAGGCAATCTGGATACATGTTGCCACAGAACAAAGGGCACATTGTGATCTTAATATGCTGTGATGGTGTGGGATATTAACGCATCTCTCAAGTAGAGACGGACGCCTCGGCTGGATGATGACACAGAGACTGGATTCCCCTTGTCCACACCCTTGCTCCTTCATCACCCACGAGGGCTGGGTCACCACCATGAATACTAGTGAGACGGAAATGCTCAGGATAACACTCAAGACAAGGGTGCACGTTTCATCTCAACCCAGCTTTATGACTATGGGTAGAGCCCGTACTGGGACAAAAGTAACAGATTCTAGTACTGAAATTAAATGAGAAACCAATTTGATCACAAAAACATATCAGCGTCAGCATCAAAAACTAAAATAATCAGAACTTTCACAGTTTAGGACAATGTTTGGTTTTTACAGAGTGCTTTACTTGTAACACCTGTGAACTGACAGGCGGCATCAAGTTCTCCCTGCAGTGGGAGGAGTCAGTGGGAGGAGTCAGTGGGAGGAGTCAGATTCTACATTCAGCTTTCCACCTCACCCCTGTTTAGATCAGTTCAGCTGACACCATTTCTAGTAACTTTCAAGCATGGGGCTAGGTGTGGAGCAAGAAACCCGGCTCCCGACCCTCCAACAGGACTTAGGACCCTCTCGAACCCCTTGCATTCTCGATCGCGGTGTAGACGTGGCTCCGTCCTTCTCTGTGATGTCCTCTTAGGAGGGAAATGAGTGAAGGAAAGAAAATCAGTAAGGGATACAGCTCTGCGTACCGCCATGACAGCAGCCTCGCACAGTGCATTGGCAGGCACGTGGACAGTGTGTCAAGGAGCCTGGAGTGTGCTGGTTAATTCTGACTCTGGGAGTGGGCCGGATGACACAAGGAAGGGGATTCAATCCAAGTGAAGGGAGTCTTTTAAAGTCCTTTATGTAAAACAAAACAACGAAACCAAGAAAAACTTGTGGTGGGTAGATCATCACTTCCCACCTCGGTAGATTTCTTCAGAAGCCCTCGACTACTCTGTTCCCACCCCTACGAGTGGCCACCGTTGCGTGGAAGCAGAGCACCTCTGTATGCATGAGACGTCTTGAAAGCCATAGGAGGTGCAATTCACTTCTTGCTGCAGAACATCTCTGCTGAGAGCTAATATTCCCTCTCTGAACCATGCTGCTGGATATGAACCCAGGCCCTGCACTCTAAGTAACTCCCTGAGATGGCCGGGGCAACAGGGAGCAGGGAAGGCCTGTGGTTTTTCTCTGTGTTTCCTACTGTACCTGCTTATCCGTTGGGCTAGCCCTTGAATGTGAGGAAAAGTGAGGGGGGTGTCCAGCGTCACGGAGGTGCAGCCAGAGAATGCTGTGTCAAGAAGGTGGGTGTGCTCATCTCCAGAAGGAAGAGAGCATCCTGCCATAAGTGTGTCTGCGGTAGAGCCTGGTACAACCACCGTGGGACATGGCCACGCTGGTATCAACCTTTGTAAACACGGCTGCATGTCAAGTCCATGCTACCCACATTTTCCTTGCATTTAAATAGTCCAAAGAGTCCTTTCCCCTGCTCAGCTAATTCGCAAGCCACTCTGATGGTCAAGGAAGGCATATCTGGACAGTAGATAACACCAGTAAGTGGATAATAGCAGAATCTCCCTCTGAGGAAAAAAAATCTTTGACAGGGTCTAGTCATTATCCCATTGTGTTTCCTCTGTGTCTTTCTCTTTAGAATTCCAGCAAGTAGCTATGGGGAATTTCACAAGAAGATAAAGTTGTAGAAAGCTAGAAAATTAAGATTGACTCTCCTCTGATCTTAAATTTAGAGAGAGAGACAGATACAGAGACAGATAGACAGAGAGAGAGAATCTTGTGGAGCCCAAGGCTGGGCCACAAACTCAATAGTAAGTAGCACAGGCTGACCCGGAACTCCTCCTGATTTACCTGCTTCAACCTTGCAAGTGCTGGCATTAAAGGTGTACTCTACCACACCTTGTGTCAGAACCCTGACTTTCATCTGTGGAAGAGGAAGTCTATACAGGAGACTGACCCCGACCACATCTGGGGTGCCTCAGCTCATGCAGAGAGCTGGATGCAGGACCTAGCTGGTTCCCAGAGTCACGAGTAGAAAAGGCCTTTGATCTTCCTGAAGCCACAGTGGAGTCATTGAACTGGCAAGGACCCTATGAGGATTGCAAAGCCCCCGAGGCAGGAGATGACACTAATATCTTGGATCACATCTCTGAATGTGGTGGCCTGGAGCTATTGCTAGAAATGCTGATGTGCAGAAAATAAGTCCTGTTTCCTGGACTCTTCATGAGTTCTGACTGAAAGATACTCCTTATACAGTAATAACACCACATTTCCTGCTTCATATTATAAAATGAGCTCAATTGATCTATCTTCAATTTGCCAAATTTATCAATATAAACTTGCTTTTGAACCTATTTTAATTGAAGTCTCATTATAATGGAAGCTAGAAAACTACATATGCCCACCAATAAGTGCCTGTTTCTTCATTATTTAGCATGCTTTATATTTAATAAAATATTAATTTATATTTTATAGCAGAACATTAAGGGGCAGAAACCAATGCATTTTTTAGCACTGATGGTTATAGTTTTAAACCGTGAGCCTTTCTTTTAGAAGTTCTTCTGTAATTTATTTCACATTTTGAGTTTTTCCTGATTAAAAATCTGGCAGATAGAAATATCTCTGTAGATTCCTTTTAGGAATCATTTATTTAACTAGGAAGGGGCCTCTTAGGCACTCACAGACTCAGAGTGTTGAAGTGACACAGACCTTGGAGACCTTTACAAACTTTAAAATATTATCCATAGCTTTTTCACACAGAAGTCTCCTTTCCAGGCATTTGCTAAGAAGTAACTCTGATCACATACAGTGATGAATGGAAAGAGACTTCAGCCAGGTGGAATTTGGGAAAACAATATCAGATTTCAGAGAACCTTGATGTCCCAAATTACATACTTGCCAAATCACATTGATCATGATGTCATGAAATCCACACAGATACCCTGAACTCTGTGTATATCGCCTTCTTCCCTTGGGGTTTACATCCTAGCAAATTCAAGTATCCAGACTGATGCATGACCTTCTATATGCAGGTATATTGTGCTTGGATGTGTTTGTGGAATGATGATGATAATGATACTTATTTGCTTTCTAATTACTGTTCCTTCTTAATTTTGCACTAGTGACCACTCACCTTTAAAATACACGGAAGATCTGTACACAGAATTATTTGAGATATGTCATAGTTTCAGCTGCTGACTTGGCCCAAAAGTAAAACCACCTGGGAAGATGCAACTTCAACTGAAGAATTACCTAGATGAAAGCAGCTTGTAGGTTTGCCTGCAGGCCAGTCTGGAAATTGCTACTTGATGTAGGAGTGTGCTGCTCACTGTGGGAAGTACCACCCCAGACAGATAGGCCTGGGATGTATAAATAGCCATGCAAGCCAGAGGAGACAAGCTGGTAAAGGAAGTCACTAAAGGAAGTCAGGACTGGAACTCAAACAGGTCAGGAAGCAGGAGCTGATGCAGAGGCCATGGCTTGTGTCCCCTGGCTTGCTCAGCTGCTTACTTATAGAACCCAAGACTACCAGCCCAGAGATGGTAGTACCACCCACAAGGGGCCCTCTCCCATTGATCACTAATTGAGGAAATGCCTTATAGCTGGATCTCATGGAGGCATTTCCTCAAGGGAGGCTTCTTTCTCTGTGATAACTCCAGCTTGTGTCAAGTTGACACACAAAACCAGCCAGTGCAGTATGCATGTATGCAGTATGTTTGTGTATGTGTTATATGTGTGCTGCGTGTGCATGTGTGTGTGCGTGTGTGCGCATGCGTGCATGTGTGTGTGTGTGTGTGTGTGTGTGTGTGTGTGTGTGTGTGGTGTGTAGTGTCTTTACTTATTGAGGCAGAGTTTCTGGTAACTGCAGGAGCTCACTAATCCTAGCTAGTCTAACTTACCCCTTGGGGATTCTGATGATTTTATCTTCTCTTCCTAGACTGGGATTACAGGGGCTACTGTCAGTGCAAAAACACAGCTCTCACCTAGAAGGTATTAAGAAGTAATTTATTCTGAAGCCAGATGTAAGCAAGTATGACAGGGGAACATAGATTTGGGTTTTCCCAGCCTCCATGTTCCAATGAGGTAGCAATTTCCTGAGCTTTTTAGTAACTGAACAAGGAAAAGTCATAAACTAAGGCACTCTTCAAATACATTGCTGAGTGCTTCAGGTAGGTGGGTTAAAGCAAAATAAGAACCTGTTAAGGCTCTTGATGCTATGTGACAGCATTCATAGTTCTTTGAGTGGTGGAAAACAAGGGAATTGTTAATATATTCCAGAAGACTTTTTATCATTTGAATTGTTGGGTCTGGGACAAGAGGGGAAGGCGCACAGAACACCTATTTAGTAGGCTGTAGATGATCAACATAAATTGTAATTAGGCTTTGAGCCTGCCAACATTCCAACCATCCAACAGCAAAGCTCTAATCTACCATTCATTCTTGGTAGATACTTCTTTCCGGGAGTTCTTGTTCACACTGCTAAACCTGCCTGGTTTTTGTGGGAATTCTGGAAACTCTCCCATTTCACGAGTGTCCCTGTCAATGGCTTCCACAGTCTCCTCCTTTCAGAGCTCAGTCACATCTTGCAATCATATACTTGCTTTACCAAAGATTTCTTTTGACTCATTTCCTCCAGTGAGGCCCCAAGTCCCCAAGATGCCATAAGACCCCTAAACAGTGCCACTGACTGGGACCAGTGTCATAAGGAGCCTGTGGAGAACGCTCTATAGTCAGCTGACCAAACGAGTTTCCTGCTCCTCAACTCTCTATTTTGTTTGCTCTTTCTCAGTCCCCTTTGGTCCTTGTCCAGTCTTGCCCCTCTATCACAATCTTGACAGAACCCCAAACACATGACATTACTCATTATTTCTCAAGCTGGGTTGCCCAGTCATGACTAAGAATCAGGCAAAACACGTGTATGAGAAATGTATATTCTTGCTGCTGTGGTGCAAGCTATTTATTCCTACTTAATCAGTGTGAAGATGATATTTCAAAAAGTGAATATACTTTAGATCATAACAGCAAATTGTATTAGTAAGACCCAAAAGGATACTAACAAATACATTTACCTTCTAATGCACACACACACACACACACACACACACACCATACATACATAAAATTTGAAGAGAGACAAGTCTCATTTATGGAGATAACAATGATAGATACATTTTCAAACAGGACTAAAGCTTTACCATAACTTTATGTTATCCCTTTTATGTTAAGATACACTTTTTAAAACATCAGGTGCATTTAGCAGAAAGTTCATATTCCATATAATACATTTCCATATTAATATTTCAAGTCTAGAAAGCAAATTGACAATCCCTCGGAAACTCAACAATTCTTGTACAAACAAGACACGTGAAAGCCCTTGGTTAAGGTCAGAACCACCTGGCTGACCTTGGGGCAGCCACATTCTCTTTCTTTCTCTCTCTCTCTCTCTCTCTCTCTCTGTGTGTGTGTGTGTGTTTCGTGTTTCTCTCTGTCTCCGTGTTTCTCTCTGTCTCTGTGTTTCTCTCTGTCTCTGTGTTTCTTTCTGTTTCTCTCTCTCTGTTTCGTGTTTCTCTCTGTCTCTGTTTCTCTCTCTCTCTCTCTCTCTCTCTCTCTCTCTCTCTCTCTCTCTCTCTCTCTCTGTTTTGTGTTTCTCTCTGTCTCCGTGTTTCTCTCTGTCTCTGTGTTTCTCTCTGTCTCTCTCTGTCTCTGTCTCTGTCTTTCTCTCTTCCACATCTCTGTTCTCTGCTCAATTGCCAGAGGCTGAGTGTTAGGTTCATTTTCTTTTTTCAATTGTCATTTAAAGTGTAGAAACTAGCCGGGCGGTGGTGGAGCACACCTTTAATCCCAGCACTTGGGAGGCAGAGGCAGGCGGATTTCTGAGTTCGAAGCCAGCCTGGTCTACAGAGTGAGTTCCAGGACAGCCAGGACTATACAAGAGAACTCCTGTCTCGGGAAAAAAAAAAAAAAGTGTAGAAACTGCAGTGCAGTTTGTGGTGTCCAAGTTGGAGTCGCACAGCTGGGGAGACTCATCTATTGGTGAGCTCAGCAGTGCTCAGAGGTATGCTACTGAACTCAAAGATTGTGCTCCCTCTCAGAAAAATTAATTGGATCTTAATACTTCTGTCTCAAAGTTAGGTCATGTTTAGTGTCTTATCTTGGGCAAAACTAGACCAGGTTTGATTCACCGTTAATTTGAAAATGAGTACATTTAGCTTTCTGAGGCCGAGATTGTGCAGGTGAAAAAACAGAACCAAACTCAGAGTTAGCATCTTTAGAAGCAGCGTCCAGACTCATTTGGTATGTGAGATGAGATAATCAGGATACCCAAGAGAGAAAACAAATGACAGTTTCAAAGCCTCGAATCTACAAGTGATAATTACCCAACACTGGTTATTCACTCTGAGTCATAAATAAACTCTATTCCTCTGTACTTCCCACTGGCATGTGTTGACCTGACAGTCTCGCTCAGGGGGACTTTTCTGCCTGAGGTCACATTTTGTGCCTCCTTAAGTATCTGTATTGTTAGGCTTCTTTTGTTTCATTGTTTGAGATGAAAATGAAGATCTTCAGCAAGTACCCAAGTGTGCGGAACAAAAAAATAAATGAGTCAGTGATGTTCCTGGTGGCCTGCCTGCTTGTCCCAAACCTTCCCGGCCAGTGGAGTCATTCATTGGGTGCTGCTGGATCAAAAAGAAACGAGGTTTTGCCAAAGTCTTTAGCCTAAAACCTCCCCCCAGGTCTTGTAGATTAACTCTGCTGTGCCTGGATTAACCCCTCTGAAGCCTGTTATTGTTTCTCTTCATTACACTTATCCCCATGCCCTCTGTTGTCTTTGCCCTCATGGGCAGGAACACGGCAAAGAGCTTAAGCCATGCTAAGCTTCTACAGTTGGGAGCATCTATTTGGGATTCTTTGACACTGGTCCCTATTCAGTGTAAACATTCACTTTGAATCCAATAACCTTGTCAATAGAAATCATTAACACTAAGTCCCGAGTAGGCCTCGTAAGCAAAAGCCAGGCATGTTACATCCATTGTACAAAAACTAAGGTCAGAAACAACCTCATGGTCTGTTGACCCCAGTAGGAAAGATGCTAGCATCCAGGAACCACATCCGTTTCATATTGTGAATTTAAAGCACGTAGCATATGTCCTTAGAGGTTATCAAACAGAGATACTCATAATGCACTCACTTGCTCTCCTTCACTTTATGCCAAATCTTTTAAACAGGCTGGATGCTGCATGTGTTTAGCATAAATGCGTTGCCAGGGCAATGGATTGAAGGAGGCAAAGTAAACATAATTTTATGCTAGCTGTGGATAGAAATAATTTCATCCTGATCTCCACTTACCATTTCACTTGACACATTTGATTCTGATTCTGACATTGTCTCCAAGGAGACTTGACATTGATTAGAAAGGCCACAGGCAAAAGCCACTGAGCTAAATTCCAGGGAAGGACAAGAATGATATTGTTTTTCTTAGAAGTGGCAAGACAAAGAATCAATACTGTGAGCATTGTATGATGTCATAACTTGGCTTCTTAGCTGCCCTGACAGTAATCAATGGTTGGAGAGGATCCAAGACAAGTCTCCTGGCCTCACTGCACAAACCTGGGTCTTCCATTTGCAGTGGAAGTTGCATCTTGACATGTTAGGAATGCCTCAGAAAAATCAGTCATCTTGTCATGATTATGTGAAAATACTTATAATGCTGAAATGCTGAGATCTGGAGTTATTTGTGGCTTCCCAGTGTTCAGAAACTTCTTCCCGCGAGAGCATGGACCACACAAAGCTTCACCTCATCTCTGGAAATGATGCCGAGATGCCAGGTGCGGAGGGCGAAGGCCAGGAGTTTTTCAAGATAGGAAGAGATCCCCATGCCTAGTCTCTATTTTAATAGACGATCCAGAAGAAAAATCATGTCTTGCTGCTCTTTTCCACAGCACGAAAAATTAATCTGTCTGTATGTTTTGTTTTGTTTTGTTTTGAATTTGTCACATTTATCAGAAAGCGTTGAGTGTTTGAGGGCAAGGAAAGGGCCTGCCACATCTTTTCAAGTGTGTATTCCCTTTTATTAAAAAATCCTGGAGAGTAGCAGTCTGGGAAAGCAGAGAATATGCGTGATAGCAGGGACTTGAGGGAGCCAGTTCCAGTTGGGGGACCACACCTTTTTATTATATAATGGATTAGCTTGGAGTCACTGCAGAATGCCTGTTTCTTACTTCAGATCGCAGTGGCCCCCGTTTTGGAATCTCTTGAGGTAGTTATAGTCAGAAGCACATGATGAGGGAGATCTAAAGTTGTCATCTGCATTACTACTGCTGGGATGGAACACTGGGTCTGCACATTACTGCTAAACTTATAGCCACATATCTCAACCTCCAGCCACTTTTGAGGTGCCACCTCTCTCTTGCAGGGTGGGAGTGGAAGAGATGGGGGTCCTAGACCTTACAACAGAAAACAAGTTATAGACTGAATTGTAAATTGGGGCCTTGCTTTAGAATGAAAATATAACATCAACTCTGGAAACTAATCCATACTCACTTAAGGTCAAAAGCAGGTATTGAATTTACAGATAAGTAAAATATACCAGGAGATATAATTACAAATGAACTAAATTAGATGTCTTGAATATCTATCTCCAAGCTTCTATTAAGAATGATAAACTACCACTCAGATTAAACTCCCAGAGCTCCTAGGGACAAAAACATCAACCAGATAGTACACATGGTGTTACCCATGGCTCCAGATGCATAGGCAGCAGAGGATAGCCTTGTTGGTCATCAAAGGGAGGAGTGACCCCTGGTCCTGGAAAGGCTTGATGCAGCAGTGTGGGGAATACCAGGACAGGGAATCGGGAGGGGGTTGATTGGGGAACAAGGGGAGGGGAGATGGTGGGGAGGGGCGGGGAGACCAGGAAAGGGGAAATCATTTGAAATGTAAATAAAGAATATATCTAGCCGGGTGTGGTGGCCCACGCCTGTAATGCCAGCACTTGGGAGGCAGAGGCAGACAGATTTCTGAGTTCGAGGACAGCCTGGTCTACAGAGTGAGTAAGAACTACTAAGTCCACAAATTAATGTGAGCTTTTTTTTTTTTTTTTTTTTTGTCAAATAATAGTTTAAATATAAAAAGACTTAAGATCCTTTGAGCTTAATTAGGGTGTGTCACTACACCTGGGAAAATGTTACATAAATTATTTGTGTACTTTATTCCTGACATCAATACTTGCTTCTGCTGCAAGTCTTCCTATTTTAGCACATTCTATGGGTCTAACATTTACTACCTTCAATATTTCCCATCCCAGATGTATATAGATTTGAACAACTTAACCCAAATTATTCTCAAATTACTTAGTGGTAAAATATGTGGAAAATAGTGTGGACCCCTAAAATTATTATGAAAATATTATGATTATCTATAGAAAACTGTTTAACAAGGTGTGTACAAAAATAAGTGTCTGGCAGATGCTAGCCATGTTTGAATCTCGAATTTAAAAATACTCATTTTCCTGTTGTTGAATTTCAATGCTAACCTCTTGCTCTGAATTCATTGATCTATGAAGTATTCATTATCAGTCTAAATAACACTTGTAAATTATGGCTGCCCCCCCACCCACCCAAAGAAGAGCTACTGTAGAATACTTTAGATGTCTTGATTTCATATGAATCTCTGTTCTCCCCTCTCTGTATCTGTCATAGCCTGAAATGAGGCAAAATTTTCCTCGGAACAGGGCATTCTACTGGATTTTCACACTGCATCTTTAAATATCTGCAATATTTAAAGTGAGAAACTGCCCCAGTTTAAGCACCGTCTCTGTCACACACACACACACACACACACACACACACACACACACACACACACTAGTAGGTACCTGCTCAGCTCAGATGAACACTTTGTTTTATTTACTGACTGAATTAGGTAATTAGGCAGTATATCTGAGTGGGCCACACAGAATGGTTTACTGTCCCAGCTGTGCAGGGGTAATGTTAAATACGGGAGAAACATATATTTTCAGTGTTTAGTTAACTAAAGCCCAAGTAATGCATAACCACCCACACCAGGAAACCTCTGAACACATAGACAAATCTTGGGAGAGGTACAGCATCGTATAGATTGATTATCAATGCCTTCTATATTTCTGTGGCTGTTGCATACAGATCATTAGGCAGAAATGGCTCTTATTTCAGACCCGTGTAAATCTTTCAATGGGACGCTGAAGCAGTCTGCTTAAAAATGTTATACTACAATAGTTAATGGGATTACCTTCTAAGCTATGAAGTGAGGGATAAATTATTTGGGGAAATCTAATCAATGACGCTATAAAAATTAATTGCAAAAGCCTGGGCTCATTTAACTTCTGTTCTATAAAAATGGTCAATGAAGAAAAACACTGTCAGTTCCAGCGTGGGGTAAATCTGTCAGGTGTCTAACAGCAACCGCCAGTGTCCAGCAACTCATGAGGCCTGGTCCTGGACTACTAGCATGGAAGGCAACAGATGGGGATGATCTCACATGAACTCGACAGTATTTTTGTTGGACTTCTGTTATGGTTTGAAGCTGAGGTGACCAGGGTAGCTCATTTCCTGTGCTTCTCAGTGCTGGCTATGGTGGCGGTTTTGAAGGCTGTAAGACATTTAAGAGGATGAAGCCCGGACAGTGGATGTGAGCCATTAGAACCAACCTTTGAAGGTGATACACATCTGTGGTCCTAGCCCACCCATCATGAAGAGACACATTTGGACAGCAACAGATGGGGTCACTCAGTCTCCTCTGCCATGGCAGACTGAGAATTCTAATAGAATGATCCAGAACACACCTCTCCTCCATTAGGTCACGCCTGTCCCTGAGATGTAAAACATTACAAATATCATGTGCATTCTCCCTGTGCATTTATGGCTGATTGCTCTTCTTTTTAAATTTTTTAAAATGCTTTATTTAATGCATAGTAGTCTTCTGCCTGCTTGTATGCGGTGTGTGAGGGTGTCAGAACCCCCAGAACTGGAGTTATAGACAGCTGTGAACTGTCATATGGGTGCTGGATATTGAACCCAGGTCCTTTGGGAGAACAGTCAGTGCTCCTAAAGGTTGAGTCATCTCTCCAGCCCCATGATTGCTCTTCTTGATTGTCAACTTGACCATATCAAGAATCAAGTAACAAACGTACAAGTGGCCAGACACACCCTTGAGGGATTCTGCTTGACTGAATCATTTGAGATGGGAAGACCCACCCTCCACCTGGATCTTTTGAGATGGGAGGGTTACCTTAAGTCTGGGCCGCACCTTCTGGTGGCAGCCTTTTAGAGGACATAGAAGAGGCAAGTGCTTGCTCTTAGCCTGTTTGCCTTCATTTTTCCTGACAAGTTTATTCACTCACTGGCACTGGCGGCTCCTTCTTCAGGAAGACCACCTGAGACATCCAGCCTTGTGGACTGCACAGCTATTGGATTCTTGAACTTTCTATCAGGAGGGAGACAGCCACTGTTGGAATATTCAGACAGTAACCCGAGAGCTTCTCTAATAAATGCCGCTGTGTGTGTGTATGTGTGTGTGTTCACTCTATGAGTTCTGTTTAGAGAACTCTAGCTAATGGTGTTTTAGTAGAATCTCCCAGAAATAGTAATGATGAAGGCTTTCTAGGTAGATTTGAATATGATGACCTAAATTCTCTCATCAGCACCTAACTCAGCCTTTGCTATCATCTACATCCAGTTTTCTGTCCTTTGTCTGGCAACCAATCACTTGTGTGTTTTTAAGGTCTATAAAGTAAGTCTCAGACATCTATATAATTTCTCCTAAAAGATAACCGTGTACGAATTCAAGTCAGAATTTAATATTTATTCTTTCTTTTTTTTTTTTGGAAATGTTATGTAAAATAAAATATGCAAATTCAAGGCGTCCATTCTCTGAATTCCAGCAGAAGGTCCCCTCTGGCAGCTTGTACCCTCCATGCTAAGAAGTGCCAAGTCTCTGAGAAGTGGCCAGTAGGATCACTCTGGGTTGTATCTGGATGTATATCTAGATGTGTTCTCCCTTCAGAGCACTTTATAGATGCTAGCATACTGCATTCTCAGAAATCTATCAGATAAACACTCTTACATCCCCGTCTTACAGATGAAGAGATAAAAAGGCAAAGACGTTCCATGATAAAGGTAAAATTTAACCCACTAAACGTTTAACAAACCATGACAGGTTCGATATTCAGAAATCCACTTGGAAATATGTTCAGGAAACAGACGATGAAGAAGACTCTTACAAACTAGTTTGAAGCATTCAGACTTTCTTTCGTTTAGGGAACCTGCTCCCGCTGTGCTACAGGAGGGCGGCACCCACCTGCCCAGCTGTTTGGAGATGGAATGGAAGTTCTCAACTAAGGGCGGCCGGTCACTTGTACGAGAAAGCAGCCCTTCCTGGTGCCCCATCTTGGTGGTCGGAGTGTCTTCCTTACTTATGTGGATTGCAGTGGGAGTGTCTTCCGTACTCGCGCGGACTTCCGCAGTGTGATTTGTCCTGGACAGAGCTTTCAGCAGCGCTTCATCTCGCCAACACTTGCCGAGGTCTGAATTCAATGCATTAGCTTCACAGATCAGTTAGAGCTGCCACGGCTCCCATCCTGCAATCCGACCCGAGGAATGCTTTCTATGGGTGATGCCACACTGCTTGGGGCTGTCATTCCAAATACCACTTACCCCAGAATAGCATCAGCAGTATTCTTATCTACCCAAAACCTCCTCCCGGGTCAGAGCAGGTGTTTGCTGACGTCACCTTGATCAGCTCTCTGTTCTCCCGCCCCCACACATCCTCTTTCAGTTGCCACACCTTTGTGAATGACTTTCATGTAATTTTAAACTATATTTAAATTAACTAGTAACAGTACAAAATATGAAAATTTTATTATTATGTTCTCTCTTCTCCCTACATTTTTATTTCCACTTTGCATTTTGGCCTCTCCCCTGTGATACAAAACAGTAAATATTGAGGAGGATATGCTCAATATACATTACATACTAAGTGGAAAGATAGAGTGAATATATACAAGGAATATTTAAAATTGGAAACAAAAAAATAAAAAATAGTAATTAAAAATAGATAACCCATTTCACATCTTATTTATAAGTAGCACAGGCTATTTGGACACATTCTTTTGAAAGAAAACTACTCTGTGTGTGCACTTGTGTCTGTCTGTGTGAATGTATATGTATGTGTGTACATGTGTGTGCACACACGTAGATGTGAGTATGTGTGTGCACTTTTGTTTGTGAATATCTGTGCATGTGAGTGTGTATGCACATGTGCATTTGAGTATGTGCAATTGTGTTTGTGAATGTGTGCATGTGAGTATGTGCCCATGTGAATGTGAGTGTGAGTGCACATGTACATGTGAGTTTGTGCACATATTCACATGAGTGTGTGCACATGTGCATGGGTGCACATGTGCATGTGTGTGCATGTATGTGCGCACATGTGCATGTGAGTGTGTACGTGCACTTGTATTTCTGAGTGTGTGTGCATGTGAGTGTATGCACATGTGTATGTGAGTGTGTGTGTGTACACATCTCTATGTGAGTGTGTGCTGCTACTTTGTTTCCAACCCAATTGCCCGGTAAAAGAAATCTCAATCAGTAACAAAAAAAGCTATAAGCCTAGATTGGGCAGATCTCCCACTACACTAACTATATTCCCATCTATATTATCCCATATAACTTGCTGGTTTCTCCAGGTCACGAGCTTCTCTCTCTGCAGCCTCTCAGTCGATCTCTCATCAAGTAGCTGCTCTCTGTCCAGTTGATCCTCTGTAGCTCCTCCCCCTTCCCTGCGCTCCTTTTCTCCTCCCCCCAAATCTCAGCTCCTCCCCCTTTCTCCTGCCCAATCATTGGCTCAAGCCTTTATTTGAAAAGTTAAGGTGGGGAGAAGGTTCACAAGGCAACCCCTCATCTGCAACCCCATCTGAGGAGTGGAATTAGCATCAAAACACAAGCACAGGGCTATCCACAACAAGTGTGTGTGATTGTTTGTGCACATGTGCCTGTGAGGGTTTGTTCACATGTGCATGTGCATGTGTGTATATGTGCATGTGTGTGTGTGTGCGCGCGCACGTGTGTGTGTGTGTGTGTGTGTGTGTGTGTGTGTGTATTTCTTTCCTGGACCTATAGCCTCCTTCCTGAACTGCTAATCTCATGCATCACTCCTCTCCAGGAAGACCTATATGACCTTCCCACATATTGGCCATTAATCATTCAGCAACATAGCTCAGGAACACTGCTTGAAAAATGAGTTTATCCCAAGTTTTTCTACATCATGTTTTAATTGAATTTAAGTCATATTGTTTAGACAAGTCTTCTTTTAGTAATTCTATTTATTTTTAATTTATGCTCTTCTGAAGAACAATTTTTAAAAGCAACATTTATGAAGGAAAGTTGTTTATTACATTTTCTGAGCTAAACTGCCACCATAGACTCCGGGAAGTATGGCTGCTTCTTATTAGGAGGATCTGAGACTTCTGCTGGACATGATGCCATCCCATAGAGGAAACATGGAGAATGATTCCACCTTGGTCCAGGACATGGAGAAAAATGGTCCACAGAGGAAAATAAGAACAACATTTCTGGGTTATTGACATACTTTTAATTTATTAATGTACATGCTTTTTAAATATCAGAAGTGAAGAAAACTGGAAGGTTCAAATTCATGGGTGATTCTCTCTCTCTTTTTTAATCCACCATTGTGTTTAAAGACATGGTTGTTATCCTCTTTACTTGGTAGGGGTGTGTTGCATGCATGCGTGTGTGTGTGTGTGTGTGTGTATGTGTGTGTGTGTGTGTTCTTAAGAAAATGAGCCATGATTCTTAATTGTTTTAAACTGTTATTATAATTAAGTGGAGAGATTTCTCATATTGATAAGCAATTCTAAATATTTTTTCATTTTCTTAACTGAAGCTATTTTAATACTATCATGTATTTTATTTTCACTGTGAGCCTATAGCTGTTAATTTGATTCCAAGTCCACAAAGGTACAAATAGAATACCGTAATGGAGATGAAGGACAGAGAGCAATGATATAGTACAGAAAATATAGACCTGCATACATTATTCTCCTCTAAAATATGCAGCCATCTCCTCTTGCATACATGAAAGTGCAGATCTGTTAGCAGTCCATAGATCCTGGGCATACCTTGCATCCTATCCAGTCTATATGTTGCCCTGACTCCACCCCCACCATGAGCTATCGGTTGTACAGTGTGGGTCCCTCTACTCTCTTTGCAGAGCCTTCTGTTCACAGTACTCCTGATAAATTTTCTCAGTTTCCTCTTTTCCTAGATCACCTCTTCTCTCATTAAAAAGAGGTTTGACTTGTCATCTGAGTTGAGATTTTGAAAGTCATCAGACATTCCCCACTTCAGGCTTTTGTAACACTGTACATTTGCCTGGTTGTGAAACAATGAGACCCATGTTTTCTACCTCCCTCCTCCATGGTGTTTCATATTTCCTGAATACCCCACTAAGCCCATTGCAATGAAATGGCAATTAGTGTTGTAACTGTTTATTAGATGGGTATGCATATGTTTTGGTTTAAAGTATTTTCTGATGTTCATATCAACTGAATGCTTCCTAAAATATCCATCAGCTTCACCTTCTTTCTTTCTGGTCCTTACATACAGCCTGTCACAACCATCTCAAAAAAAAAAAAAATACTGCACATTTACTTAAGAATCTGAGCCAGGCGGTGGTGGCGCACGCCTATAGTCCCAGCACTCTGGGAAGCAGAGACAGGCAGATTTCTGGGTTTGAGGCCAGCCTAGTCTACAGAGTGAGTTCCAGGACAGCCAGGGCTATACAGAGAAACCCTGTCTTGAAAAAACCAAATCCAAAAAAACAAAACAAAACAAAAAACTGTATGTAACTGCTTTGAAAATTGAAAAGCATAATGCTTCAACTAGTTAGCATTACACAAAGAGTTTTAAAAACAGTGTTGATTTCAGTGTCCATATCTACTTCTCCCTGTTCTCCAGCCATATAAATAATTCTGTTTCTTGAGCTATGAACAAACCATTGCCTCTTCTTCCTCAGGTGAGCATTCCTGGCGCTCCCAGTCATGTGAACAATCAGCCCTGAGGGCTCCTGAGGAAGAAGGTATCTACTCCAGAAAGCTGTTGCCAGTATTCATGAAAGTGCAAAGCACACATCATGAGCTTAAAGATAGAGGTGAGATTTCCGTGCTGCTGAGGGAGTGCAGCACTGCCACTAACTGCTTATAGCAAAGTTAATACAAATAAACTGTAAGAAAAAAATGGAACATAAGGGAAGATAGTGCAGGATTTTCATGTCCAATCATATTAAGGCAGTGGAAAGGCCTGTGATTGGACAGGAAAGGGGAGGCAGAGCCAGGAGTTGGGGAGACACAGAGGTCACAGGAGGAGAAAGGGAGGGTACAGAGATGGCTTCAAACATGGACCTGCATGACATCTACTAGCCAAAATAGCTAAGTTTTTATAAAAAATTTTATAGAAATATTGGGCTAAAGCTTTTATCATTATCAATTGGTTCTTAAATTACTGTACTGGCATCTTGTAAATTGTGATATTATTTATACATAAGTCTGATTGGTTAATTAAGCTTTAAGAGTTTTGCTTTACTTGGTTACCGGAGTGTGGGTCCGCTGATGGAGGAGAGGGAACACAGCTGGGATGCTGTGGGTGCTAAGTGGGAGAGAATAGCTCATTGGCACTGACCAGGACTCCGCCAAGACATTGGCCAGGATCCTTTTTTAATATTTCTCACAACAGGGAGATGGGAAATTTTAGTTTTGTAAATCACAGGACTACCAGAGGATATAGCATAGGATTACTCTTCTGTTGCTATGACACAATACTTGACACTAACAACTTAATGCGGAAAAGTTTATTTGGTTCACAGTTTAAAGGGTGAGGATCATTATGCCAGAGGGTGCTGAGAATAGAGCAGTTCACCTCATGGCTGCTGGGAAGCAGAGAAAATATCTGTCTTTGTTCCCCTCCCCCTTCTGCTCCATCTGGCTCCTAGTGTATGAGATTGTGTGGAGCTTCCCCTCCTTGGTAATTCTTCTCTGGAAATGCTCACAGGACATATCCACACATGCATTTTAGGAATATCCTAGGTATTTCATAAAGCAATCAAATAAACAATTAAGATCACCTGTGATAGATACCAAAGCTAAAAGTGGTCTTGTCTGTGAAAGGTTGAAAGTAGATACAGTCAAAGCTGTGGCTCTGAAGTCCTGTGTTAAAACATCAGAAATAGCTAGAGTATATCTGAGAGGACAGTTGGAAATGATGATTCTAAGAAGATTGACAATCTCCAGGTATCTATAATACAGATTCTTTTTCCCTAATGGAGTTAATATCAACAGGAACCATGTGAGATACAGAAAGTTTTCAACCAGAATTTTCATGGCAAAGGCATTGCTCACTTGAGCAGAAATGGAAAGGAATAAGACAGGGAGAAAGAAGCCTTTGGAACCCAACACTTATGTTGTCTCAGTAGGGAGAGCTTGAGACTGTGAAGCTGAAAATGCAAAATGCATTTCATAGAAAAGAGGCAGCAGCGGTTCACAAGGAATACCAAACACACAAAGGATAGATAAGAGCTAAGAGGATTGTATCAGACCTTGACTCCTAATCAAGGGAGGGCAATGTGTGCTCTGTTGGATCATGGTCATTATAGACAAGTGATTCTGGGTGTCTTCAATGTTTCCACTTTTGAAGATGTTTACAGTGCCTTCATACACTTGACTATTATACATAGAATGTACAAGGAAACTGCTTGGTTTATGGATCTTCATGAAAGATGGTCTGCATGCAAAGAGTCATATTTAAGAAATTTCATTTGCAGAAGTATTTAAATTAGGTCTTGGGGCCCTTGAATGCAATTAATGATTAATAAGTGGTTTCATCAGAAAATATTTTGCAAAATATTTTGTCTGTGTGAGAAGAGTTAGTAATTTATGCTCAGAGTAAATTCTTTGGTGGTTTCAAACATGTCCAAAAATTCTTTGACATACTTCTGTGAGATAAAGCTTAAATACCTATCTCTATCTGTCTGTCTATCTATCTATCTATCTATCTATCTATCTATCTATCTTCTGTTATATACATATCTAATCAGTCCAGTTCCGATTCTGAGAGCTAGCGGTACTAATGTTCCAAGACAAGAAAAGTGAGTGTACTACTTAAACAGGGAGCTTGAGTTCACCCTTCCTGCTCCATCTGGGCCTTATTCAATGAGCCCTCCCATGTGTGTGTAGGTGATCTTCTGAACTCAGGCTACTGGCTCTGGTGCAAAGATCTCCACAGACCTGAAGCACAGACATGATATTAGGTATGTAGGCATTCCTCAGCTCTATCAGGTTGGTACAAGAAATTAGCTTGCCATGGTCATAAAAGGCATAGTTCCTCCTTGGTCTCTCTCTCTCTCTCTCTCTCTCTCTCTCTCTCTCTCTCTCTCTCTCTTTCTGTCTCTCTCTGTCTGTCTCTGTCTCTGTCTCTGTCTCTCTCTCTCTCTCTCTCTCTCTCTCTCTCTCTCTCTCTCCCCAGCTAAAACCAAGAAAAAGAATGGAGACCACATGCAGACATTGCCAGCTGCCCAAGTGAGCCACATGGACTCAGACCCATATGGCAGGCTTACCAGTGACTGCCATCTTGGCCAAACTTCTGAGATGTGTGTACCAAGAAGTCAAGAAGTGGGTATCTTTGTGGGGTTTTGTTTGTTTTTGTTTTTGTTTTGCAAGCTGACTACAGTAGAACTAGGCAGTGGGTCTGGACAAAAACACACCATGTAGCAGGTCTCATGTGGGAGGTTTATCGGGCAGGAATATTGAGGCAGCTTCTTGGAGAAGGAAGAAAGGAGAAAAGGTGGGAGCAGGAAGAACGTGTCTTTTAGTGGGGCCATGGCACATGTGCAAAGAGACATACAACAGAGGCTGTGATACATGCACAGGAACATGAAACAAGAACAACACCGTTGCCTCTTGGGCAGCTAGAGATGACATAAGTGATGTGTCTCATCACTGGGTCCCTCAAAATCTGGCTGTAAAGATGCCTCGTTGTTGTGGAGTCACCTTTAGCTGTCCATGAATGTGCCTGATTGCCAACAACTGCCATAATGAAATCATAAGTAATTGTTATTGATTTATGTTCCTTAAATTTTAGGGTAATTTATTATTTACTGTTGAATGACTAATGTACAAGCGAAACAATTTGCAATATATGGGCTACCCGAAACAATTTGAAGTGAAGACTGGTAGTGATGCCCCACCCCCACCACAGTTCCTGAAGTAGCAGGAGATGAGATCCTGTGGACTCAAAGGATGCATGCTTGCATCTGCTTCAGGAAAGCCCTATGCTTGGTCAGAGGAGTGAACACAGATGCTGTGGTGTGCAACTGGCTCCATATCCAAGCGACTGCTGCTAGGGTATAAATATTTGTAATTCCTTAGCGGATTTAATGCATCTATTTTCTTTTTTTAATAGCAAAAGCTTTACTCTTTTGCCTAAATTTCAATCTGAAGCATCAGACCTTAGTTTTTTCTGGGGTACACAAATGCCATTTGTCTTTGCCATGCTTTTGAAAAATACAAAACAAACTGCATTTGTTTCTTACCCCAGTTTTTCTTTTTCTTCTTCCTTCCTTCCTTCCTTCCTTCTTCCTTCCTTCCTTCCTTCCTTTCTTTCTTTCTTTCGTAGTTTTTTGTTTGTTTGTTTGTTTGTTTTTGGTTTGTGTTTTTTGTTTTTTGTTTTTGAGCTGGACAATTTAAGACTATCCCCTCAGACAGAAGCATCAAGTGAGAGGTGATCTGGGATGCAGAGTGCACTGTTTCCAGCAAGGTGGAAATTTCATCTGGAATGACAGCCATCCTGGGTAATGGTAGATCTCTGAGGAGTCTGTGTCACAGCTAACTAGCTGACTGGTGTGTGCAACTGAGCAATAGTTTAATATCAATACTTATTTTTCCCCTTCGAGTTGAAAGTGAGGCAGTTTCTAAATCCGAGTTTTGAGCTGCGTCTGATCCGTTTGGGTTTGTCATGGGCCTGTTTCTACCTCCCATGTTGGGAAGGACCATCTTGCAAAACTAAGGTTCATAGACTTTGTTTTTAAATGGGCTGCACTCCAGAAATAGGCTCTAACTTTATTATTTTCCACTCTCTCTGGGGACACCTTGACAAAACTGGCAAACCAGAAGGCTTCCTGAAGGTTAATCTTTTTTCTGGGTCACATGATTCTTTTCAGTTTTCATCTGCAGAGGGTTTTCAGATAACAATGGGTTTGGCTGTTGGTGAACTAAAGAAAATCCCGTTGCTTTAGAGTGAACAATGGGCAGGATTTGAGTGCAGTTGGGGCATTTGCTTAATACAATAGAAGTTGGTGCAGACTGGACTTGTGAGTGTCAAACAAACTGTGTGGGAAAAAATCCAAATGACTGCAACTGAGTCAACAAACAGACTGGAGTGCAGAAATGCTGACCATGCAGCAACAAGTGGATTGACTAACTTCATTTCATTCTCAAAGATTTAGCTGGACCAAAAATAAATTTACAAAAAAAAAAAAAAAAAAAAAAAAAAAGGTCATAAAGCAATAGTTAAGTATTTATAAAGCAAGAAAGATCTGAAAAATCAAGAGGGAGACAAAGTCAGTGAAAGGAACTTTAGGGACACAAAGCCATTTGCAATTAAGAACACCTCTCCCAGAGGCAGTTTCTTTCAAAGGTAGAAACCTGGGAAGACGCGGATGATCAAAGAAGCCGCCTAAATCCTCCATCTCATTGCTCCCTTGCATCAGGAGCGGCAAAACAAACAGAGGTCGGATTGCAGTGCGATCCCCAGCCTCCAGAGGCTTCAAGCTTTAAATCTATTGAGTAAACAATTTTCCAAGTAGGTGTGACTTCTCTGGAGCCTGCTACAGCTGAGCTCACTGGCCAGCACACATTTCCAGGTGTGACTGGATTGTTAAACAATACATTACCTTCTGTCCACACACATCCAGCCCAGCAACACCTAGGAGGCTATTGGTCAAGAGTGAGACCTGGGCAAAGTCTGAGGCTGCATGAGCAATGGAGGGGGAAGGGGCAATGGGAAAACCACAAGCCTACATTTCACTCCTGAGAAATACATTTTCACTTTTTTTCTCTTTCGGGACTTGAACCCAGAGCCTGGAGTGCTAGACAAGAACGTCTGTCATTGAGATGCATCTGTGGTCATCTCTTATTTTATTTTGAAGTAGGTACTTGTTAAGATGCCTAGGCTGGATGTACAGGCAGCTATGTGATCCTCCTGCGTCAGTCTCCCAAGCAACTGGGACTACAGGTCTGTACCCAGCCCAGTCTTTGTTCTTTATGTACTTGCGTCACAAGGCTGTTCAAGTATAAGTTAACATTACACACACCAACACACACACACACACACACACACACACACACACAGAGAGAGAGAGAGAGAGAGAGAGAGAGAGAGAGAGAGAGAAATAATTAGGATATATAAAGAATAGAATTCAGCCCACTGAAGAGTCAAAACGGTGTATAATGATATAATGCTTGGCATATTATTATTACCAGTATTATTCAAAGGATATCACTGTTGTATTTCTGTAAAATGGTCCTGAGTCTCCTTAGATTTTGGCCCTCCACAGTAGCCAGCTATTGGCTACTGCTCGGAAAAGGATGAAGGAAGAGTCTGGCAATGTAGGAGTGAGCAGATGAAGTATTATATCCTATGCTCTTATTCAGGAAGTAGTACAGAGGACATCTGAGATCTCTGGTCTCTAAGATGTGGGCAGAGATTCTTCCCCACCAAGAAGCGACTAAACTCTGTAGAGAGATGGTGCTAACTAGAGACATCACACAATAAATTCAGCTCTGACACCTTCTAACCTGGAAATGGAGATGGAGAGCTCAGACTCATGAACTGTCACCACATCAGAGTGACTTTCTGAGTCATAAACTTTAAAGTGGGCTTGCCAAGACTGGAGCCCTTCCTTGGGCTCAACTGATTTGCTAAGATGGCTCTTAGAGCCCTGGGCAGCATTGTGCTAATAACAATGCTAACAGAGCAAGACATGTAGGTGGAGGTTCTCTAGAAACCTCCATGTATTTGGCTCTTTGAAGCTATCTAATACAGCCCTTCTGTGTCTTTATAGAAACCTCACCACTGTGTAGGCATGATTAACAAAATCATTAGCCATGGATGACCAATCTAATGTTCAATAATTTTTCTTTTCCATGGGTAGACTGAAGGATCAACCCACAAATCATGACTTAGTCATTCCTATGACAAGGCTACATCCTGAAGCAGCCCAGTGATGGCCAGGCACCAGTCAGCTCATTAGCATACAAATAGACATTCATTGGGGATAGTTCAAGGATATTAAAGGCCCCAGGCCTGGAAATTGGGATGAAGACCAAATACATATTTTATAACACATAGGAATTAAAGGTAAGTTTCATAAATATGAAGTATTACGACCTCTAACAATCTATGCTCGTATCTGTTGTGGATTCCTGGGATACTGGGTAATGACTAAGGCAAAACTCTTCTGCTCTGCTTGTCAGGGATGTTAGCAAATAACAACCAGCATGTGTCCTACAAGTTTGGCTTGGATCTTGAATAACTATCAATTCAAGTCCTACTCTTGGAAAAGTAGTTAAACTTTGGTCAGTCATTTGATGTGATTTTTAAGCTGTTTCTCTATTCATGATCTGACAATGGATGCCATTGGTTATCACAGGAATGAAAGAAAACTAGCAGCTGTTCATCAATCAGTACAGCTCTGATAGAGATCCTGGCCCTGAGACCATGGACAGGCTGAGCCAAAGCCTCTTCACGGTGCAGCTCACCTGGACAGTCTAGTATGTTGAGCAGCATGCAAAGTCCATCTGCAAATTCTGTTATCACCTGAATTTTGGCAAGCAAAAAAATTCTTGCATTTGCGTGTTCCCTTGAGCCGCAAAACTAAAAACTGTTGTTCTAAAAATGTCTCTGAAAATCATGGGTGGTTAGTGACTTACAGCATATATGTACAACAGTGAGAAGAACTCATATCTTGTATGCAAATTCTACATCAAGAAAAGGTCAGTTAGAAATTAAACTATTTTGTATGCTTCAAATAGCAGTAAGAGTGTTACCTTCTTATTAACACAAAACTTTGTTTCAATTGACAAGCAAGCCATTCACTTACCCTGCTGACTCTTCACTTAGATCTACTTAATTTCATTCCAAGTAAGATCCTGAAATAGAATATCAAGAAAAAAGCAATACTACATAAACCAAACATATTAAATGTAGTCACTGATGTTTTTCTTCACATCTGAGAGAGTGCATCTCAGTTATGCATCTGAGAGAGTTTCATCCCATGTACTCACAGGGATGAAAGGCACACACCTTTAGTACCAGCACTTAGGAGGCAGAGGTAGGCAAATCTCTGAGTTTGAGGCCAACTATGGTCTATAGTTCTAGGACGGCCACAGCTATACAGAGAGACTCTGTCTCAAACAAACAAAAAACCAAACAACAAAAATTAAAGAAAAATAAAACAACAGCAAACGAAGAAGAAGAAGAAGAAGAAGAAGAGGAGGAGGAGGAGGAGGAGGAGGAGGAGGAGGAGGAGGAGGAGGAGGAAGAGGAGATAAATGGATTTTCATTCTTTATACATCTAAAGCAGCAGGGATAGGTCTTTTAAGGTGATTAAGGTGCATGTACGTGTACAGAGAGTGAACTGACCTGACAAGGTTCATTTTAACTTTGAACCAAAGAATGCAAGCTTACAAGAAACTAGGATCATGATGGATGCTACTGAGTTGGAGATCAGGAAAAATCACTTCAAATTAGGTAAGCACCTAAATTCAGTCACTGGTGTCCTTCTGAGATGAGTGAGCCCAGAGACATAGGCAGTGTGAAGACCAAGGAGGTTTAGTGATAGCTCTGGAAGACAGAAATGCCACGCGTGGCCTTTAGCCACCAAACACAGTGTATGGAGTCAACTCCTTAGTGCCGGAGGAAGGAACTACCCTCCTGACTTTTAACTCTGACCCCTAGAATGGAAATAGAATGAGTTTCTGTTATTTAAGCCGTCCAGTTGGCGGTGATTTGTTACAGTACCCTGGGGAAGCTAATAAGCTGTGTTTGTGGATATTGGCATGCCTTCTATCCCGAAGAATTCCTGTAAAATTAATTGAAGCCTTATGTCTTTGATCAGTCTAGCGTAATTTTGTTTTGGCTAATCCATCTGTGACCAGAGTTAGTGAAGCATTCTGCACAGAAAAGGGATAGGATCAATTGTAAACATTAGGAAATAAGGTATGGCTGAGGAGGCAGCTCTATCAGTGAAGTACTTTCCATATAAGCTTAAAGACCTGAGTTCAGATTTCTAGCATCCTCATAAGAGCATCCATGTTGGCATGTACCTGTCCTCTCAGAATTAGGGATGGGAGGATCCTGGGGGGGGGGTTGCTGCCATCCAGACTAGCCAATTGATGAGCTCCAGGTTCAATGAGAGATCCAGTCTGGAAAATCAAAGTGGAGAACAGTGGAGGAAGACATTTGGCATTCACCTCTGGCCTTCAGATGTGCATGCACATATATACACACACATGCACACAGATGAACACATAAACATGCAGATACCACATGCAAACAAGATAATAAAAGTAATGGAATGTCATCTACTTATACTAGCTCTGGTAACTTTGGGGAATATGTAAAGAATGTATGTGAACATGTCTGTGAACCCTGGACATGCTCATATGTAGATGCAACAGGAAAAAGAACAGTTGGAGGCCATTGTCCTGGCCCCTCTCAGATAGTAGATTCAGCTAACAGGTAAGGGTCAGTGTCTGACCCTGCCAGGTAAGACATATCCTGATTCAGAGAGATAACTTCATCTCAAAGGAAGGGTCATTAGTATCTAAATTTATTCAGTTGTGATAAATGAAAGTAACCAGAATGAAACTAGACAGTATGTGTTAGAGAAAATAAGAGAGGAATTGCTGTATAAAGAACTCAGGGAAACTGGACTGAGGGGGATGGAGTCCAGAGAGAGCGAGCCAGAACCAAGCCTTCATCCTGCATTTTCACTGGCCAGGAACAGGAAGTCAGAAAGAACAGGCATTCCTGTCCATGGATAACCCTTCTTAGGGGTTTCTTCCTCAACCTGGGACATGCTAGGCACCCGTGTTAGAATCTTAAGGGGACCAGACACTCTTGTAGGACTCTGTGGTCCAGTGAGGAAGTGAAGAAAAAGCAAAAGGGTGAAATTCAGAAACAAACCTCAAAATCAATATGCAAATGGAATGCTGGGAAGATCCAAGTACCTTGGTGGGATGGGCTTTACTGTGGGAGTGGCAATGGCTGGGTGACTGGGTCAGAGGTCACCTGTGGCCACCTCAAGATAGCATTCTACTCACTGACTCAATTATAACTAAGAGAGTAGAGAGAATGGTACGTGTGTGTGTGTCTGTCTGTGTGTGTGTGTGTGTGTGTGTGTGTGTGTGTGTGTGTGAGAGAGAGAGAGAGAGAGAGAGAGAGAGAGAGAGAGAGAGAGATCATGAGTGTCTGTCTGTATACATGTGTGTACCCATGAGTCTGTGGATGTGTTAGGCTCATTCTTAGGTGCTCCTGACATTATTGTCAAGACAGGGTTTCTTACTGATTGAGAAGCATCTTAGTAGGTTAGGCTGACAACCAGTGAACCTGAGAAGACACTGGGATTACAGGCACGCACCAACACATTTGTATTATTGGTCCTAGAAGATCTAACTGCTAGTCATGTTTGCAGACCAATGCCAAGTTTTATTCAGAAATGAACATTCTCTTTTTAAAGTATTTGACGTCTTCCTCAAATAGAATCTAATGTTTATGTGTTTCTCCTCCTTATGAAAGCAGTGATGGTCAATGCCAATTGTCAACTTGACAGAATCTAGAATCCCCTAGGAGGTAATCCCCTGTGGCAGATGATAACCTACATAGATTAGCTAGCGAGAGAAGACCCACTCTAGATTAGGGCTGCATCATTCCCTAAGCTGGGCCCATGCAATAATAAGCATGAGAAAGTGAGCAGGGTACCAGCATTCCTTGCTCTCTTGCTTCCTGACTACAGACATAATGTGGCCAGCTGCCTCACATGTTTGCTGCCAGAACATCTCTACCATGATGGGCAACCTGGAACTGTAACCAAATAAATCTTCTTTATGTTGATTATTTCAGAGCAGTTTGTCAAAACAACAAAGCAAGCAACTAACACAATAACTAGCAAAAAACAAGTCAAAGTAGCAAAATTTCAATAATCATAATTTGAAGTCTTATTCCAATGCCCAGAAATTGAAATGTAATTCTGAAAAGGTAAATTAAGCTCTTTTGCTGTGTTGCTCTTTAGTGATATTAAGGAGAGCCCAGTTACATCTCACAGTCAGCTTACAAGGGTTTTTGAAGAAATATAATCATCTATCTTTAATGATTATCATCTATTTATCTATCATCATTATTATCTATTTATCTATCATCTATCAATTTATCTATTATCATTATCTATTATCTATTTATATATCTATCATCTATCTATCATTATCTATTTATCTTAATCTATTTATCATCAATCTATCATCTATCAATCATCTATCATCCATCTATCTATCTATCTATCTATCTATCTATCTATCTATCATCTATCTATCATTATCATTATTATCAATTAATCTATTATCTATCATCATTATCTATCATCTATCACCTATTTATATATCATCTATCTATCACCTATTGATCATCTGTCATCTATCATTTATCGATCTATCATAATTATCTATCATCTATCTATATTAAAATTTCTTCTTATTTGATCTTATTTTACCATTTGCACACACATGCCATGGCATGTGTGTGGAGGCCCGAGGACAACATGTAGAAGTCAGTTCTCTCCTTCTCTCATGTGGATCCATGGTACTGAACTCAGCTCATCAGGCTTGGCATCATAGAACCATCTGTCAGTCATAGGTCTGCAGAAAGCCTGGCCAGCATTTAAAACCTGGCAGCTATAAATGCAAATATCAAAATGCATTGGGTCAATAAGATGTACTCAGAAACCTGTGCTGCACTGAACAAGCAATGCTGGTGTTGTAGCAATGAGACATTTTAACATGAGTCTGCATGTATTCCTAAGGAGACTTAGCTGATAAACTGCCTGTTTTGTTTTTAGTGCTAAGTGCATTTTTGATGAGGAGCCCTCTGGATTTAAAGGGAAGGTCCTTTGCCAAAACAGAATCAGTACTGGACATGTCACAGGGGAAAAGCTCAGTTCCTATTCATTTCCTCTTTCTCTGCATTAAAAAAAAAAAAAAAGTTTTTTTTTTTTTTTGATGCACCAAGAACACTGGTTTTTATTTATTTCTTTTTCTTCTTCTTTTCCTTTTTTTTCTGTTAGTTAGTTGACAGGACCTCCAGGTAAAAGAAATGTTTTTAATAAAATATATTCCCTCACACAGTGTGGAGTAGAAGGTAGCTGAGCAAGAATAAAGATGTTATTGCAGGCTCCTTGGAGACGTCTACAATGTTCGCTTTAATCTATTTGATCGTCCCTGAATGGCTGATTGCAGCTCTTTTCTCTCCAAGGCACAAAAGAGAAGCTTAATATATTTATATATGTACATATGTAGACTGTACAGCCAATGTAGGCATGTTCATTTGCTTTCTTTTTGACCTCTCTCTGTTTCTGCCTCTCTTCTTGCTGTGAGCTGAAAAATGGAAGCAATTTGCTGCAGTCATTCCTAAAATTCTCTCACCCGATATCTTGAGTTTTATAATTGCTGCGATATTTCACTCATGCCAGCCGCAGTGAGTGAAAGCCGTGAGTGGGCTGCAGTGGGGGAGCGGCCATGCCGAAGTGCCACAGGCAGCGACCTATAAAATACGTGTGCCCCAGTTCTCCCTGGACACAGTGTAAACAGCAACCACTCCAGTGCCCAGCGGAGACCAGTAGGCTGGGTCACGTGACTCCCTATTTCCCCCTGGAACCCGAGACATCACTGTACACTGTTCAGACGGCTCTTCAGACAAAGTGAGACTCCAGGCTAATGATCCTTCATCCCTTTTACACTTTGCACAGAAATCCACCACGATGGAAAGATATCTGAATCGGTGGTGTGATCCTATTCGATAACGCTCTTCCTTAGTTCAAATGCCATTGTACTTTCCTCGGTTCCCAGATCCATAGCCATTCAACAGTCCCTCTGTTGAGCTGCTTGCTTGCTCCCAAGGCACATTTATTTTCTGTTTCCAGCAGGTTGACGCTCATCGCTGTTTAATTAATGTGTTGACAACTCCCCCAACTACACTTTACTCCACAGACAGTCCCCGGCTCATCGTCTCTCTGTCACATGGAACTCTGCTTGATCAAAACAATTGCACTTTTCTCCCCATCAATAATGGAGTGCTGTTCACATAGGATGAGCATCAGTTTCCAGCTTAAGTCAGCCAGCAAGTCCCCATCAATTGCTGCAGACAACTTGCTGTAGTCCATGTTTCTATAACTTAAAGTCCTAGAAGGTTTTATACACTTTAAAAAAAAAAGACATTTTTATATGTATTGTGAGTGTTGGCTGACTGACTGACTGATTTCTGTCTGTCTGTCTGTCTGTCTGTCTGTATGAATGTGTACCACGTGTGTGTCTGAGGAGGCAGGAGAGGAAATTAGATTCCATGAAACTGGAGTGACAGATGGTTGTAGACCTCATGCAGGTGCTGAAAACCAAACTCGGATTCTCTGCAAGAGCATCAAGTGCTCTAAAAGACTGAGCCCCATCTCCAGCCCCTCATGAAGGTTTTATCCCCAGATTGCTGAACCGAAGCCTGGTTGTTTCTATTAGCAGATGCCCCAATTAAAGTAGGGCATTTATTTTAAATGTACAAGAGGCCCAGGACAAGAAATTAAAGTCTGACCATCAATAGTACAAGTAAGAAAGCAAAACCAATCTTACACATACGAGTGCCTGTAGGAAATTTTACCCAACATCACCTGCAAACTGATCACATGAACAATGGGATCATCATAGTAGGAACATAGTAGGATCTTTAGTGAGGATCTTTTTATTGTCATTTTAATGTTCTGGTTGAGATAAAGGCTATTCCCTTTGGGAAAAGTGGCTTTTATTTCACTTTGCATTTACATAAGAGAGACAGCATGTTCTTTGTATTGTTGGAGACATTTGCAGTGTATATCATGTGTTGTTTGACTTATGTGGGTTCACTCTCTTGACCTATCTCTCTGTTTTGTTCTACCGTTGAAGCTGAGTGTTCCCATGAAGCTCTCTTTGCACCCCACACTTCTCAGCTTCTGGTTGCTAAGGCAGAGAGGTCAGGCAAGTGTGAAACTGAAAGGCAGCACAGCTATGTCACATGGTGGGACATACTCAGGCACACAGGTCAAATGAGAGATTTCTATGGATGCCAGAAATGCCTCAGATGCTACACGGGTCTGCTTTAAGGGTTGTATTGTCTGCAATCCTTGCTGTGTGCCATTGTGACTTCTCTGGGTTTCAGTTTCTTTGTTTTTAGGACAATGGCTACTTTTCAGATTTACTGTAGGATTCACTACAGAATTGCGTCTATAATGTTAACACTTAGGAGGCAGAGGCAGGAGGATTGCTATAAAACTGAAGTCAATCTAGGTTACATAGTAAATTTCAGGACATCTTGGGCTATGGGACAAGAACCCAACTTTAAAAAAAATGAACAAGCAAAATGCTAGGTACCACACACAGTGCAGGAAGTGTGAAGGAAACATGCTAGACAGTGGTCATTTCTTAAAAAGACAGGGCTCATATCTTGTTTAAAAAAAAAAAAAACAGGTTGGAACAAGACAATGTCATTTTCCAGCTCCAGTCAGGAACTCTTTGAAAGGCCTCTCCTTCCTAGGACTGTGTTCTACAAGGCAAGGGTGGCAAACAAGACACTTCTTGGAAAATTGCTCCAGATCAAGCAACTTTATGACTTAGCTATTTTTAATTTAAAAAAAAATATAAAATCCTTTTTAGGATTTACATATCAAAAATGTAAGCAGGGGAATAAAAGAAGAAAAAGAAAAGAGGAAACTGGAAGAGAAAGATAATGAAATGCCTTAGAATGAATCACACAGAAACCAGAGGAAGGTAAAAGATGCACATTTAGAAGAAGAAAACAATGCTGTGGGGTCTTATATGAGTTGTTGCGTACAGTGCTGGCTGACTTGAAGCTTCTTCTTCTTCTTTTTTTTTTTTTTTGTTTTGTTTGTTTGTTTGTTTGTTTTTCCGAGACAGGGTTTCTCCGGGTAGCTCCAGCTGTCCTGGAACTCACTGGGTAGACCAGGCTGGCCTCGAACTCAGAAATCCACCTGCCTCTGCCTACCAAGTGCTGGGATTAAAGGCGCGCGCCACCACCGCCCGGCAGTGACTTGAAGCTTCTTATAGGTAAAGCAAAACGGGAATTCAGCCACGCAACTTTCTGTGAGCTAGTGACTGCAGAACTCAGGGTGTTGGCATACCTACCTGATGACCTTGCTCTTTTGATTAGCTGTTCCCCCAGAACCTCACTGGCCAGTGATATCCATTCTCTTGAGGGTCAGGCCTTGTACTGACTGCACTCCCTCCAGGCCCGCACTGTATTGCCTAGAACCGTCAATTTCAGCACCGTACTTGCTTGCGCTTACTTGTATCTGTCTATCTGCTGTGAGCTCTCACGCGGAGCTCTCCTTCCCACACTGCTGCTGAGCCAGGAGCTCCACCCACTCACTATTCCTGACCAGGCATCAGCGGAACCGGGCTACTCGGCTTTGCCGAAGACCTTCTGTGAGAGCTGAGATCTTGACTTGAGTTCTTGGAACTCATTTACGGTTCTAGGCATTTGTGCCTATGTAGCAAGACTGTCGGGAGCAGTTAGAACCAACTGAGCAACAAGGAACCCAGAGGCTGCCACACAGCAGGCATGAAAACGGTTAGTAAGCATGAAGTGCATTGCAGTTGCTGGAGGCAGGACCCCCATAGATGGTAGCTATACTTATTGCCGATTCCAAGCGCTCCTCCCAGTGGTCTAGGCCGACTGAGACGCCACTTACAGGTCTGGAACGAAATTGGAAACGCTGGCAAGGGTGTGAGAAGAGGGCACCACCCTTCCCACTAAGAAATGCTTCTTGGGTTCCAGTCAGCTAGACATAAACAGAGATATTAACCACACTGCTTCCACCCCTCCACCACAGCACCGGCTGCAGAGCCATCTCTAGCATTGTGCCGAGGGGTGCAGTGGGTCCGATAGTCTCAAAGAAGAAACCATTGAGTCTGGCGTGGCACCCGCTGAGTGACGGATGGAAAGAGACAGAAAGCACCCATAGAAGCCCGGCAGAGGGGAGGGCCTCTGGAAAACGCAGTTTAATGTGTATCCAGTCTTGGGTTCCCTTCTGGAAACCTCCAGGTTAAGAGAGAGCTGATGCTATTTTCTTATTCAAAGGATAAAAATCATATCAATGAGCCCAGATGAAGCAGCATCTTGGCTTCTGGAGTCAGAGGCAAAAGCAGAGTTCCAGCCCTGCCTTGGGTATCTCCCAAGACTCTGGCTTAAATTCAAGCCACTGTCAGCAAGCCAAGAGGCATTTGGAGAGTGCACGTTACCTGGTCCACAGAAGATGCTTCATTGATATCACTCTGATACCCACTATCATTTCTTAGCATACTACCTCACTGAGTTAATTTTCAATTTTTATTGAATTGCATGTTCCTCTTTAAAACGTACCTGTTGCTTTAGTAAGTAAAATATTTCATTGGGAAAAATCTTAAACAATACCAAAGTCTATAAGGTGGGCAGAGAGACTGGTCCAAAATCCAGCCATACCCTTTGTGTTCTTAGTTCATATGCGTATTTACCCTTGCTGAGAAGTCAGATCATACTTAGGGTTACAGCAGCAGGCATTGCTCCCTAGCAGAGAGCAGGCAACCCTCTATGCCTGTCTGCATACACACCTCCTTCTTACTGCTGGCTTCATAGTGTTCCCCTACAATCCCATAACCAGTCACCATGGTAACTGGATTGTTTTTTTATTTCAGTATGATGTCATCTTCACGACATAACCATAAGAAAACCAAAATCGAGTGACTGATTTCACAGAAATGCTTCTTGTCTGGATATTGCAGGGCTAGAATCAGGGTCAGTGTGGATGAGTGCCCCTCCCCCCTGCAGGCTCTGGGGAGGTCCATCTTGGCTCCTTCTTACTTTCCTGTAGTGATTCTTGGTGGTGTGTTTAAGACATGTCATGTGACTTTTTCTATGGAGATGTAAAGAGACCCCCATCTACTACTCCAGAGAACACACCAGCAAACCAACTCAATGGAATATAATCTATCCAACGCCAGATTGATGAACCAATGAATTTATGGAGACCACCTTCATGAGCTTGGGTAACTCAGGCAGGTATGCTGCCAGGAAGTCTCCTGAGAACTCTGGGTACTAATCAAGAGTCCCCAAGGCAAGTCACGGCCAGTGGTGGTCCCCAAGAGTCCTACCCACAGCCAATTGTTCACATCTTATACAACCTCAGGGAAGAGAGAGGCCCTATGAGAATCAAGTGAAGATTCCTGAGCCTGTAATCTTCATGACAATCTCACTCTCACACAGAAATGATGTGTGTGTATAATGTGTGTGTGTGAAGTGTGTGTGATATGTGATGTATGTGTGTGATGTGTATAATGTGTTGTGATATGTGATGTGTGTGTATGTGATGTGTATGTGGTGTATGTATGTTGTATGTGGTGTGTATGATGTGTTTGTAATATGTGATGTGCATGATGTGTGTGCATGTAATGTGTGTGTGATGTGTATAATGTGTGTATGTGATATGTGATGTGTGTGTGGTGTGTGTATGTTGTGTGTGGTGTATGTATGTTGTGTGTGGTGTGTACGATGTGTGTATGATATGTGATATGTGTGTGATGTGTGTGTATGTAATGTTTGTGTGATATGTATATGTGTGGTGATGTGTGTGTGATGTGTATGATGTATGTGTGATCTATGAGTGTGTATTGTGTGTATGTGCAGTGTGTGTGATATATGTGTGTGGTGTGTGTATGTGCGTGTGTATGATGTATGCATGTGTTTTTCTCTGCATGCACATGTTTCTGGAGGTGTCTTCTTCAGTTGCACTGTGTATTACTTTTTGAGACAGAGTGTCCATGTACCATGTAATCCAGTAGTTTGGATGACCAATAATCTCCTGGGATTCACCAATCTCCACCTCTCCATGCTGAGATCGCAGACACATGCTGCCACACCCAGCTTTTTATGTGGGAAATGGAGATCTCAGGTCAGCTTCTTGTACTTGCGTGGTAGGCACTTCACCAAATGAGCCATTTTTCCATACTGAAGAGGATGGTAAGACGCCCAGTCTTGTGAGGGATTCATGGAGGTGATCACAGCTACTGAGATTCAAGATGTCAGTGGTCCTTATCTCTGTCTTTCTGTGGCTTCCTTCTATCCTGTGTCTGCATCTCTGGATCTCTTCTTATAGCTTAGCTGATCGTGTTAGAGTTTGCCCTACTCCAGTGTGATTCAAATAACTCCGTCCAAGAGACTCTGAATCCTAGTCAGTTCACAAGGTTCTGGAACAGATTTAAGTCCAACTGAGTTCACTCATCATACATAAAGCCCACTGAATAGATGGTAGGAAGGCATCGGATTAGTTCTTAAAGGACTTGTTGGCAGGTTGAAGTGTATAATGTTTCCTTGGCTTATTATGTGCAAAGATGCATGCCCACAGAGCAGTGAGCCTGTCTTCCCTACGAGCCTGTCCACAGCAGATGTTGTTATATCTGCTAAGCCGCTGTGTTGATACAAGACAAATTGATGGTCTTTTGTATTCTTTTCTTAAAATATTTATTTTTACTTTGCATGTGAGTGCCTGCATGTATGTATGTGCAACCACATGCATGTCTTGTGATCTCAGAGGACAGAATCCCTGGAGCTGGAGTTAGAGGTGGTTGTAAACCATCGTGTGGAAGCTGGGGACTGCACTTGCGTCCTCTGCAGCAGCAGCAGGTGCTCTCGAATGCTCTCTAGCCCACATATGTATTCTTTCACAACTTTAGCTAATGTTCTAAAAACACACTTATCTTTATAAAATATTGATATTAAATCTGTTATATAATACTTTATATATTAAAGGTTACTATTTAAGGTAATGATTATGATACATATATAGATATAGATGATAATAGATATAGATGAGAGAGAGAGAGAGAGAGAGAGAGAGAGAGAGAGAGAGAGAGAGAGAGAGAGAGATATTTGGAATTAAACCAGGGTCCTGTGTTTGCTAAGCCAGCGCCAGCACTTTACTACTGAATGACAGATTTTTATTTTTACTTCTTCTTTTAAGACTGAATCTCACTAAGTTACCTAAGATATTCTTGAACTCACTCTGTTAGCCAATTAGTCCTTGAACTTGTGATCCTCCTGCCTCAGCATTTGAAGTTGCTGGGATTTCAGGCCTCTGTCACCCAGGCCCAGCACATACGATAAGATTTTATCTGCCTTGGGCAGTCAAGATGGCTCAGTGGGGAACGGCTTCTGTTGCACAGGGCTGGCACAGAACTAAGATAACGTGGAAGGAGAGAACTCCACCAAGTTGTCCTCTGACACGGCACATGCACTTCCTTCATGTATGTGTGTGTGCTGCAGTACACGCCAGTAATAAATAAAACTAAAGATTTTTTTCATTTGTAGAACAATGATGTTTCTTACTGTTCTGCTATGTCTTTTGTGGTGTTTTTAAAAACAAAAAACAAAACAAAAACAAACAAACAAGAAACAAAAAACAGGGCCTCTGTATATTCCTGGCTGTCCTGGAGTTTGTTATATCGACCAGGTGGCCTCAAGCTCACAGAGATCTGCCTCCTAAGTCTTGGAATTAAAGGTTTGCATCACCAAGCTTGGCTTTCCTTTTTCATTTCCTTCATCTTAATTTCATAGAAATACATACATTTAATATAAAGTAAAATACATTGTTACTTTTGTTTTCTTTCTCTGAAGTTACAGGACTCTAATAGACATTATAGGAGATTTTTTCCAAGTTTTTTGTTGAGAAAAAAAAAAAAAGATCCAGCAAACTTTGTAGTTTTAGCTAACCTTGCCTTGTTTGACTCCAGGGAGAAGCCAAATAATGCACGAGAAAAGTCACAGCCCCCACCCAACCCCCTTCATGATCCCTGGGGCCTACGTGTCTTGGATATTCTTCAAGGTTTGGGTCCCTTGAAGGGACTGTGTTCTGCTTTCCAGGGCAGAATAGATTTTTATTTTCTTTTTCTTATTATTTTCTGTGATCTGTCATTGCCATGCAACTTAAGGAAAGTGTTACCCTAGACTCGGTGCCATCTGGTAAACAGGGCCCAGGAACGTTAAACAATACACATTAGTAACTGCTTCTGGCCTGGGAAATGGATTTGTGTGGGACTCGTAGACTTTATTTGCTCCAATGGAATTAAATAAATTCTTCTCTTTCCATTTATAGTTTTTGGAACGGCTTAATGGGACCTTACAAATCTGGGCTCTTCTTTAAAAATAAAGCAAACTTAATAAGCAAACACAGAATTCTGGCTAGGGTGGTATTTCAGGCTTTCAGTTGGGAAATATAAGCTTCCATTTAGTCCTTAAAATAATGGTTGGCTCTGCAGCGAGGATCTGGCTTGGCCTCCACTAAATGCAGCTAACTGCCTACCAAACTGCTACTGTCATGTGCTTTCAGTATGACCTGGTTTAGCCGCCCTGCGGCTCCTAGTCAGAGGGTTTACAGCCTAAGCCAAGCAATTTCTGCTTTTACTTTAATTGCAAGTCAGATTATGTCATACCCTGCTTCATCTTTTAATGGCTTCCTCCAGCTCCTAGGGTACAGGACAGACACCACGCCTTACCCTCTGGAGAGAGCCTTTCTGAGGTGATCCCTGTATCTTTCTCTGGCATTCTAAGCTCTCACCCATCAGTCCCAAACTCCAGTGTGGACAGCCCTGTGTTTCTGGGCTCAGGAAAGCTTTTTCTATAGTATAATGCTTCCTGGGGACAGTTCCCAGGCACACCTGAATTCTTCCTTTCAGGAACTTTCCCTGGGAAACCTCTTTGGGAAAATCTTGGTAGACATCCCTAGGATAGGCTCAGTTGCTCATTATTTATTCCCTTCCCCCTCCTACTCAGCATCTATTGAGAACTAAGAAAGTTAACTATCTGATTGCCCATATTTTAGGTCATGAGAGTAGAAGATATTCCATCTTCAGTCCAGAAAAACTGCAAAGCAGGAAATGCAGATTCATCAAGTGTTTCTGAAATAATAAGCATAGCCCTGGTTGAACTAGGGTGGCTTGTGTTTGTATACCTCCGCCCCACCCCCTGTGTTTGTGCGTGTGTAGATGTGTGTGCGGATGTGTGTTGCACTGAATGAGGAACAGTTAAATACTCCAACCAGGACTTCAATCCAGTTGAGTTGTTGTCAATAAATCCCCCTTTTCCATTTTCAAATCACACCCCTTTGCTCTGCAACCACAAAGGCCTTCCATACAAATACGAGTAGCAGAAGTTGGCATTTCCCCCTCAAAATCCCTTTGTGTTTTCTCCATGGAAACATCTTCACTTCGGTATGAGTTACATGTTTATACAGTTAATTTCAAAAATCTCTAGCTTCTTTAAAAATGCTTTCCAAGCACGCGGCTGGCATGCCTGCCTGGAAGATGCTTGTGTTTTCCCTCCTCTGTGCTCTGCGTCACGGCCACATTGCCTTGCTTGCTCTGTGAAGATGAAGAAAGAGGTCACAAAGCAAGAGAGAATCAAAGAAAAATCCAATGTCTAAATTATTCCGGATGACTTAGGCTACTGTGAGGAGTTGACTCGGGGACAGATTGGCTTCTTAGGGCTACACTTGCATCATGGAAGTGAACAGAAGTGCCTGGCATGACCCCTCTGCTTTTTATCCTTACTTTCTGTCCAGTTTGACCCTAGTGTCAGCTTGGCTTTTCCAGTGATAACTGGTACTGGGATAGACTCTGCTCAAGAGTCATAAATAAGTCAGGCTTGGTGGAGCATGTCTGTAATCCTGGCACTGGAGAGGCAGAGGCAGCATGATCCTCTGTGAGTTCAAGACCAGCCTGGTCTATGCCACGAATTTGAGACCAACAAACAGGGTCCTAACAAACAATAGCTACAGTTAGGTTTTTATTAGTTTTGAAAACCTGGTCATACTCTGTTGGCAACATGAACTTGGCTGCAGTGAGAAACTTGACAAAAAGACAAAAACAACGAACAAACAAAAATAGGCAAATGCCTCAAGCCAGGGCTCCTTGGTGCCTTGGGAAAAGCAGATGGTTGACTGGCCACTGAGGGAGGCAGGTTTGCTTTCGGGCAGGTGATGTGAGATGCTTGAGAGGTTTCCCCCCCACCCCCACCCCCACCCCCACCCCCAGGTCTCAGAAGGTGACATCAGTCAGGTAGAGTGTCTTGATTCAAGTTCGTATTATTCTAGATTCATTTTCATCTCAACCTTAATTTTAAATTTTAGGCCACATGGAGACCTGCACTATTTCTTGAATGTGCATCTTTGATTCTGAATCTTACCAAAGAGCCTGGGAGACACTTGAGAGGCCCTTGGGTGGAGATGCTGTGGATTCTCATTCTCATCCCAAAGCAACTCACCAGCCTTCCTATGTTCTCAGCGTTCCCATCTCCAAATACAGAGAATAATTTTCAAAGATTATTCTAAATTATTATGGATAAGCATACACACACGTGTATAAATTATATCCATGTTTAACATACAATCATCCTTCTATGTTAACTATGATTATATATAATAGAATATATAACTATGAATATATATATGATTAATATATATATTTATATATATATAAAGTTAACTAACTTTTTGGAACGATTTTAGATCTACATAAAAGGTTCAGTGGTGAGAAGGGTCCCTGGACATCAGTCATTTTCTCTGGATGTTGATAACTTCTGTAATTATCATTTGTTCACGCAAACCAGGAATCTCCACGAGTTAATGCCTTGCTATTAGCAAATCTACAGACACACCCCACATTTGAGCAGATCCTGCTGAGCTCCATTTGATTCCTGATGTCTGCTTTCTCGCATCTGCTGATTGGATCTCCTTGCCCAGCTGCATGCGCTGATGTTTCTAGAGGATTCCTTTGTCTTCACGAATCTGACACTTTTCAACTAAATCTTTTAATTTGATTTTTTTTTTCACTACAAGATGGAGGTTGAACATTTTATGGAAGACAACCACAGCCTTTCTGATGCCTCGGATGGCAGGGGAGGGACCTGATGTGTTTTGGAAGATACACAATACTGTTCATGTTAACTCTGGCTCAAAACCTGTCCTTCCTGCTTCTCCACCTCAAGTGTACTATTATTCCCTTTTAAATTAAACAGTATTCTCCATGACGTAACTTGCTTGAGAAAATGATATATTCCGTAAATGATTTTGCCAAGTAAATCTGCTATTATTTTTCTTGCTTTCGCCCACTGGGATTCTGTTCCCCAGCGGCTCAGTGATTTCCATTGTCCTCTCACCCTGTAATTACGTAAGTGAGGAGTACTCCAGTGACATGCTGGACAGATTCATGTGCATTAGCTTCTGGACACCACCATGGTTAAGACACCAGCTGTCCATGTTTAAATGCTATGTAGTTTGTACACAGAAACCCCTGGAATTATCTCTTTCAACAAAGAGAGTAGATCAGACATTTGTGACAAAACAGAACGTCAGTATCTAAAATGAGCCAATGGTTTTGGTAAAATTCAAATGATGCTATACCTGGATCAGTTTGAGCTCACACCCATTTCGGGGTTTTTAGAATGAAGGAACAGAGGTCTCTCTAGTGCTGGAATGTGCTTCGTGTCAAGGACAAGCCCACATGGCCGGAACCAACAGAGCAGAGATGCAGGAGAGCCACCCCAGCCCTGCCTACCTTAGCATTCCAGGCTGGTGTCTGGAGCCAAACCTGAACTGGTCATTTGGAATATTTAATGGTGGGCACTGTCTTTTTCACGGGCAAGGGCTTTTGTTTCTATTCTGTTTACTGCAAACACAAACACACATCCCACTTAGACACATCCCACTTTGGAAACCAGAAGGACAACTGGGAGCTAAAAACAACAATTTCCTAGATCCATCATGCTCTGTGTAAGAGAGTTCTGATGCAAGCACACAGTGCTGAAAGGGTCAAACTGTTGGGAGATTCCAAGGAGCACTGGAAGCTCACGATGTTTTATTTTGTTCTCTGCCTCTCAGACTCCCAGCTCCGTCCTAATCAGAACAAGAATTCCATTTTCGTCCCCCAATCTCCTCATTACAAGATAACCAATTAAAAGTGGGAAATCGTGTTTCAGCTATGAAAAGGTTCCAGCTTTCGAAGAAGATAAACCAGAACGAAGGGTTTCTTTGTTCATTTTTCTTTCCTCTGGGAAAGCTACCTTTAAGGGCTGCAAGAATACACTGTGCAATTACTCCAAAAAGGATGTGCTTTGAGATTTTAAATTCATTTTAATCACCCTTGTATTATGAAAGCTATACTTCTTTTTAAGTCTGTCAGACAACCAGCTTAATTTTCATATTGATTCATTCGGGGACAAAACAAAACTTCGTATAAACTGAATGGAAAATGACTCTTTTGTGGTGAAGGAACTGTGCTTGCATTTAATTACAATGCATGGAAGTGTTCCTTCCTAATTAAACATTTAAATGAAGAGGAGGTATAAATAGAAATTTAAAAAAGAGAGTGAGGAGGACATAGTTCACTCATCCCAAGATGAAGGTCTTCATCTGTTTTCACCACACCCAAAGCGGTGTGACGGTGTGGGCTTCCGAACGCTTGTCTACCCATTTTAAAAGAAAAATAAGGCACCATATTGCTAATTAGTAAATTAGTAATATTTGTCATTCACGAAGACTTACCAGGGTGGGTTAAAGTGCTTTATTATCTAATTAAGTCTCACAACATGATGCAATTTTATTAATACATACAGTGTGAGGCCATGCAGTTAAGTTTGTGGCTTTATTGCCCATGATGGATAATGGATGAGAACATAAATTTGAATTGGGGACTGGCAACACACTTCTACGGGAAGACATTTGCTGCCACCATCTCATCCGCATGTATCTCGCTTTGTTAGACTATTTTGGACTGTGTTGGTGGCTCACGCCCATAGCCCCACCATTCAAGCAGCTGCAGACAAGAGAATCCCTAAGAGTTGAGCCCATGCTAGAGTGTATAATGAGTTCCAGATCAGTAAGAATGATGCTCTTTCAAAAGAAATCCAAAGAAAAAAGGAAGCTTTGACTAACTTACCTGCTCCAGCTGGAGTAACAGGAGCATGGACCTCTCCAGAGTAGCCTCGGCTGCCTTTCTCTTTCCTACTCAGAGACTGGGACCCCAGAACATTTGGAGGAACTGCTCAAATTCCCCCCTCCATTGAGCCCTGTATGATCACCCTGGAAGACACACCCAGAAGAGGGTCTGCACGCTTCTAAATCCTGTCAAGATTGGTTCTAAATCTGGTCAAATTGACGATGAAGAGCGGGAACTCTGTTCTCATTGTCTTTCTCTTCTGGCCCTAATTTTATTCCCAGCCTTTGACGGGTAGTCTTGGTTGTCAACGTGATTGCCTCTGTGATATACTGAGACACCTCTGAGTGGCTCTGTGATGTGCTGAGATGTCTCTGGATGGATCTGTGAGGGCATCTCCAGGACACATTAGCTGTTGTGGGAAGGCTGGTTCCCAGAGCAGACAATGTCTTTTGGCAACTGCTGGGATATGAAGACATCTCAGGACAACCCTGGGTTACTTCACACCTTGCTGGTGAGCACCTGCTGTACTGCCACTTCACCAACACCTGAACCCAGCCTTCCAACGTGTCCTAAAGACTAGGTCATAGCTTCCCGGAACCTCTAGCCCTCCAGTGTAGGTTGGGACTGCCCAGAGTCCCAGTGTCAGGTGGTATCCAGCCCTGTGGACTTGAGTACCAATTCTCAGCCCCTCCAGTGTACAGATGGCCATTGGAACTACACAGTTCCTACTGCACAAGCAGTCTAACACATCTCCTTTTGCAATCTATATTCAATCAGTCCTGTGCTAGACAACCCTGATGAACCACAACTTCTACAGGGAGAGAGAGTAGCCGTGAACCTCTGGTTAACAGGCTGCTGTTCGCTGTTTTTTCAGGAGAGGGGGGACATATGCCTCCCCCTCCCCTTTAAGTTCAGAGGCATTAGGTTCCTGAAGCAGCAGCTGCGCCATGCTCCTCCTTCATGCTTTTCTTTCTTGGTCTGCAGAGCTTGGCATGAACTGGAGACATGCCAAAGTGACACTTTAAATAACTGTGTGTGTGTGTGTGTGTGTGTGTGTGTGTGTGTGTGATGGTATGGTGTGGTGTGGTGTGTTCCCACAGAGGTCAGAGGAGGGTTCTGGATCCCCTGCATCTGGAGTTAGAGGTGGTTGCAAGTCACCTGACATGGGTGCTAGAAACTGAACTCAGGTCTTAACTCATGAGCTATCTCGCTCCAAACCCCAAGTGACATAGATTGAAGGTAATGAACTCCCTTCAAAGAAGCATTGAGGGGATATGGCAGCATGCGTGAGTCACCAGATAGAGACATTTCATTTCAGTTTTCCACTCTGACCATGTCTAAGCAGTTCACTAAAAACCTGCAGGTGTGGAATGTGCCCAGAAAAAACAAAACAAAACAAAACAAACAAACAAACAAACAAAAACAAGGCAAGATTGCAGATGTAGCACAGACATCCAAGCACTTACTACTTTATTCAACAGCAAGTACCAATGGATACAGGAATACAGCTAGGTAGCGTCTCTGCTGTGTGTTCAAGGGCCAAACAGCCGTACTTGGGGTAATGCCAGCTTGGCTGGGGAGTGTGGGCTCTTCCGTCAGTGATCCCTCATCCTTGAGCAGAGAGATTCAGTCTTGTCGAAGAAAAGTGCAACAGTGGGAGATTCACTGTATCAATGAATACAATGAAAAGATAGTTGCCTTTGAGACAGCCAACTATCATTTCTTTGTGTTCTTCTGGACAAAACAGTAAGTGAAGATGAGAGGCATGGACACAGAAATCGTGGTGAGAAGGAAAGCACATGGATAAAGGCAGAATCTCTACTGCAGCCTGTGGCACACTAGCCAACATTTTGAGTCAGTGTGGAGAATGCTATCTCCAACAGAGGAAACAGGAAAGAATCAGAACCTGAATTAGAGCTGTAGAGATGGATCAGATCTTAAGAGGATGTGCTGGTCCTACAGAGGACTTCAGCTCAGTCTCCAGCCTCAGGTGGCTCAAAACTCTGTAATCCCAGTCCCAGGGGGACTTGACTCCTCTGCCCTAGGACGAGGTCATCTGTGTTCCTGTGCCCATACCTCTAAAGAGGCACATACACAAGTATTAGTTTAAAAAATCAAATTAAATCTAAAAAACCCTCTTAAACTGCAAGCAGATGAGAGAAAAGAAGAATATTAGCTTTATAAAAACAAAACCAAGGTTGTTTCCTTAAGAAAGGTAAATCTTTACATTTATTAGGGAGGGTATAAATGCTTTCTGTTAGTTAGACTTTTCATAGCTATGACAAGATGACCTGCCCCCCACAACTTAAGGGAAGGACTCATTTTGACCTGGATCTGCCTGTGGTCTTGGGTGACACTGATTCTGATTCTGCACTTGTGATATTCATTTCATGGTGGACAGAAAGAAGGAGGAGGAAGAAGAGACAGAGAGACAGAGAGTCAGACACACACACACACACACACACACACACACACACACACACAGAGAGAGAGAGAGAGAGAGAGAGAGAGAGAGAGAGAGAGAGAGAGAGAGAGAGAGAATGGCTGCTGTAGCTGGCTTTTCTTTTTTTTAATTTCCATCCGGGCTGCCAGCCAATGAAATGGGACGATGCACACAGCGCACATCCGGGGGAGTCTTCCGATCTTTGCTCCTCTCCTCTGTAAATAGCCTCAGAGACACCACAGGCGGGACTTACCAGGCTCCTGGGTGTTCTCATACCAGTCAAGCTGACAATCAAGATTGACCATCAAGAAAATTAGTGCCTATAAAAACGTGAGGTCATGTCTCCTAGGAATGTCCAAAACCACACCCATAAGGTCTCACCAACATGGCTGCCAAAGCGTGAACCGACCAAGAACAAGAACAATAGACACGCTAGCAAAGGCCAGGTGATCCTCGTGAGCCTCAGAGAACTACGGGCAACGAAGGAGTGCTGAGAGTCGGGGAAATATTTTCCCCAGGGAAGAGCGCACCAGTTCCTTGTTTAATACTAAAGGGTCAGCCCTGGAAACATATGCAGGTAACATACAGCCTGGCAGTGCTGGCGCACACCTTTATCCTCAGCACTCAGGAGGTAGGCAGGGTCAGGCAGATCTCTGAGCTTGAGGCTAGCCTGGTCTACAAAGTGAGTTCCAGGATGGCTACAGCTACACAGAGAAACCCTGTGTTGAAATCCCAAACCAAACCAAACAAAACAAAACATTACACAGGAAGGTGAAAGGACATAATTACAGTATAACCTCAAAAATAAAAGAAATGTATAAAAGAGTTTAGAAAACGAAAGGACAAGTTTAAAATTTGGTGAAAAAAAATGCGTTACAATGACCTCCATAATACTCATTTTTTTTCATGGTTAATTAACTGCAATAGACCAATTAAAAATGCCCCAGAAAAACATTCAGGGAATACTAGGAAGATACATACAAGGAGAAATAAAAATTTCCTTTAAGACACAAGAAGAAAAAAAAAACATTAAAACATGTGCCATGATAGGCTTTCCATGTCATGTGACTATCCTGCCAAAACTCGAAGGGGCGTGGCTGTCCTCCCCTCGCCCCACCCCCACCCCCCCACCCCCGCGCGGCGGCGCACTTTGAAGCTGATGCTTCTTCAGCAAATTGCATGAATACTGCTCTACTGGTTGGCTAATAACTGGAATTAAGTCTTATTCCAAGGTGTAATTACTTCGTGCCAATCGCCACCACCTCATATGCCAATTTGTAGACGGTAAAGGAAACGTTTCACTTTTCCAAACTGGACCGTGAGGTGTGTCTGTGTCTGTGTCTGTGTCTGTGAGTCATGTTAGGGAGGCCTGTCTTTAAGTTACGTTCTGCAAGGAGTGCCTGCAAACTGTCTTATGTAAGGTGCGTTTTAGGGGTATTTGATGCCTTGTAGAGAAAGCACTCTTTATGTTTTTAACATGCTGTCTTCATCTGTAAGATTAGATTTAAAAAGTAAAACAGAACACCTGAACACTGAAGGGAGTTAATTTCCTGGAATTAATGAAATGTGAGCATCTCCTGAACTTGATTTGTCATCCCGAGGGATCCTCATGTGGATGGATCCAACAGAAGACAGATAAAACGGTGGCTTTTGTTTTTCCGGCGTTTTTGGTCCTTGAGAGCTCTGTCCACAGCTTGGGGTTGGTAAGCAGCAGGTTTTGATCACCTGTCCTGTTGATCGTCTCATCCCCACAGTTGGCGCCATGCCTGGGCTCCTCATCTATTTGTGTGTGGACGCTGTGCTACATGTGAGCCCTCCAGACCAATTTTTCATCCCAAAATGTAATTTATCTCTAATGAAATTAAACAGAGTACAATCATTTGCGTTACCCTCTAAATCTTCAGTGATAAATTGAATTTGTTTTGAAAGTCAAGGTGAATCTGAATAATTCCTAGGGGACCTTCCATATTGTCAAACACTAGACATTTCAGTATGAAAGTCAATTCCCCTGTCCCTGGGCTAACCTGGAACAACAGATTAAAACGAAAAGCAGAGAGTGGTTTGTATCATCAGCGTGTGTACTGAAGTGATTCCTTGTGTATGAGCAAGGGGATGGGGAATGGCTTGATCCTTACATGACAGCTTGTCTGAGCTTGGACTTTGTCAGATTAGAGAATGAATTTCTGGTATAGTGGAGAATAAGCCAGACATCATTACATTATAAATGTTTGTGTTTCCTTGATTTTTTTTTAAATGTGAAATTTGCATCTGCAAATGATTGTATGTCTGGGTTGGCCACAATACTTTCCCCCACGCCGAATCTGGTGTTGACAGCCTTGGACAAAGAGGAGACTTTGCTGTGAAGACCTTCCTCTGAGGGAAGCTCTTTCAGAGAGTTCTCCTTTCTATATTTCAAGTCGACAACAGCTAAGTGCAAGTCTGCCCTCTCTCCTTCTGTTTCCCTCCCTCTCTCTGCCTCCCTCCCTCTTTCTTTTCTTCCTTCCTTTCTTTTACTTGTGGATGTATCTATATGTAGAAATTAGATTTATTTACTCTATTAAGTGTATGACGGGTTTGCCTGTATGTATAGATATATGCCACCTGTGTGTGTGTCCCTATGGAGGGGGAATATCAGATGCCCGGGAACTGAAATTGTAGACGGTTGTGTATCATCATGTGGATACTGAGAATAAAATCTGGGTCCTCTGCAAGAGCAAGAAGTATTCTACCACTGATCTTTGTCTGTCTGTCTCTCATTGTCTGTCTGTCTGTCTGTCTGTCTGTCTGTCTGTCTGTCTCTCTCTCTCTCTCTCTCTCTCTCTCTCTCTCGTGTGTGTGTGTGTGTGTGTGTGTCTGTGTGTCTGTGTGTGTCTGTGTGTGTCTCTCTCTGTGTGTGTCTCTCTCTCTCTCTCTGTGTGTGTGTGTGTGTGTGTGTGTGTGTGTGTGTATTGGTGCTGAATGTATACCTTATCTATACCCTATGGCTCCATCTGTGCTAGGCACCTGCTCTACTACTTACTGAACCACATCTCCAGCCAAGAGAATTTTCTTCATGTGCTTATTTGTGGTAGGCATTCAAGTGCCTGTTCATGTGTTTAGGCACATATATATCTGCATGTGCATCTATATGTGTATTCAAGTGTGTGGAGGACTGTGGTTGAAGCTCTTCTGCTTATTCATTGGTGCAAGGTCTCTCGTTTGCACCCAGGCCTCACTGACACAACGAGTCTATCTATCTGGGCTTCCTCTAAGAGACCCCTGTCATCATCTTCCAGCCCGTACAATCACAAAGGAGCCAGTTCAACCGCTCACGCTGCACCTTACCCTTGCTACCACCTTCCTAACCCTGGTGTTTATTGCAAAATCTACCAAATCAGATTAACTTCATATAATGATTTTTTTAAATACAAGATTCAACTTTGCTTTATCAAGTAGTAATACCACATGATTATACTGAAGGCTCAGCCTGGCTACAGTCACAAAACTCTAGCGATTAGTTTCCAAAGCTTGATGGAGTAGATATTGGGGTTGCTTATAATTACCCAAACAGATACCCTCTGGCTCCCAGAGGAAGATCACCCTGGCATCTCGAGAATATTTCCAGGTAGTGAAAGTGCCACCCATCCGGACAAATAATCAGCAAAGCAGCACAGGTGTGGCAGTTTTTTCCTGTCACAGACCTCGCAGATGCCTGGGGGCTTAGAACGCAGGCAGTACCACGTCAAGTGCCTTCTTACCTTTAAAAGACAATTATCTCCAGCATGTCTGGAGAGAGAGCTGGTGCCACGGAGCTTCTTGGCAACAGTTCTCACATATTAACTAGCTGGGTCCTCAGTGTGAGATGCACTTGCAGACTGCTCTGAGAGATTTGTGTATTACGGATCTGTCTGCAGCACCCTCCTGGGTTTCGTCACGTGCGTGCTTGTGTGGGAATGAGGTTGCCAGGAGGACATTTCCTAAATTATTCCTGCAAAGCCAGTGATTACCAGAGGCTCACCTAATCAGAAAGCCTGCTCTGTAGCAGGGTGCATTTTGCAAATCACTAGCTCACAGATTTCAATTTGCTCACATCATGAAAGAGGAAACTCCTGTGGATTTGAAAGGGAAGACGTCAGATCTAGGATGGCAGTGTTGAGTGATAGGGAACATTAGCCCCAGAGGGCAGAAAATGAGAAGGCATTCCCTTTCGACGCTGTGTACACAGGTTTGAGGTGTTTAGCAAACAGATGATTTGTGAAGGGTGAGACTATGCAGCCATCGGTGTGCTAGGATTTCAGGGTTGGGCTCGGCCTCTAGGACTGCTCAGGTTTCAAGGGCTGGGGGGCCTGGGCTTTTTTGCCTAGTTGCTTTGGGAGATTATTTAAGAAAGGACCCTGGGACTAGTCAGCCAAAGTCTGTATGTGTGTGTGTGTGTATGTGTGTGTGAGTGAAGCCACAACTCTCCTATACAGTTCTAAGCATGCTGCTCCTCCTCTATTGTTCTTTCTGCTTGCAGTCCTTCAGGACTGAGTTTCTGAGGTGGGTAACTGAACTGATTGTTCTCACCTTCTATTTCCTTCCTTTTCTCCTTTCCTCATTTCAGTCAAAGCAAAAGCACCATGACAGGAAGGAGAAAGGGAAGCACACGCAGGCACACAGGCACACATAGGCACACATATGTGTACACATACACACACATGCATACACATGTACACAGGCACACATATGTACACACTCAAGTGTATGCATGTACATGTACACAAATGCATGCATAAATACACACATATATACACATGCATGCACTTGTACACACATGTGCACATGTGTACACATAGACACACACAGGCTCCACCACAAGTACATACACACACTTGCACACATACTCACATACATATACATATGCATGCACACTGTCACACACATATTCACAGGCACACACATATTCACACACGCATGTACACACTCACATGTACATGAACACACATGTACACACACTAACATTTTACATGCACATGCATACACATACACGTGAATACACAAGCATGAGGCCCTGGGCCTCTTTCCAAAACAGAAAGAAAAGAATAAAAAAATAAGCAAAGAAGTTTACAGGGTAGATTAAAACACAGCACCAGGCTTTTTTAATTGAGAGGAAGCACACAGTTCTATTTGCAGTAGAATCCATCAATATTCCACTGCCCCAGCATTTGTACCTGCTGATCTCACTTCTGCACTGAGCGGCACTGGTTGCAGTAACTGCAGAGGCATGGAGTCACATCGAAAAACATGCTAGACAGGGGTGTGTGGTCACTAAGATGATAACCTCTTGTGTTCAACCTTTCATTTAATTTCTACTCTCGAAAGATATTGGAAATAGGAAATGTTCAGTACAAACATAGCCAGTATTTGAATCATAAAACAATAGACACCATTCCTCAGGTCTATAGTAGACCTGTACTTTTTAAATAGCATATCCCTTTAAATTCTTCAATAACCTTTACAGAGTAGATGTTATTGTCCATATTTCACAAATGAAAACTGAGACCTAAAGAACTTCAAGTCTCTACAAAGTTGCACAGCCTGGATCTGTGCGTGTCAGCCCCGTAATGTTTGATTTTGTATATTATGGGTGTGAACTCACCACAGCCTGCCCAGCTGTGGTAAAAAGTAAAACATTAGAGGCCAGCTGTTTGATCACTCTTGTAGCAGGGACAAAATAACCAACGGCAGGATGTGCTTACTTTCGATTGATGGTCTGCCTGGTGTGCTAACATCCTTGCTGGCAGGGATGAGTGGAAGTGAGAACAGCTGGAGTGGCTGGTCAGCTGGAGCTTGAATCATGGTCTGGTACATCCCGGTGGATCAGGGTACGATAGTACGAAGCTTGGTCCAGCTACCACAGTCAAAATCTTCCTCCCAACAAAGTACTTCCACTCACCAGGCCCCACCTCCTAAAGGTGCCACAGCCTTCCATGCCCTACCAAAACAACACTACCATCTGGCAAACAACGGTCCCCAAGCCCGAGCCTGTAAGGGACATTTCATACTCAAGCTGTACACAGAATTGTGCATCTGGGAAATTGTCCAGTGCTGGGGACATCATCCTACATACATCATTGCACCTTGGCATTTGGAAAACAGGACAAAAGATGGCGTGCCTCCGATCACGACACAAGTGATCACGACACAAGTGTCTGTGTCTGAGGAGCTATGCACCACCATGAAGTGTGGGGCAAGTTGCTGTACTTCAGATCTGATGCCACCTTGAGGTAATTCTACCATAAATGTACAATGACTTTAAATGCTGCATTTTATTGTATTGGATACGAATTGATTTTGTATCCATTTGTAAATTGATTTCAGAGTTATTGATTGCCTACGTGTGTGTTTATACTCTTTAAATTTATTCTTTTAACTTAACACTTGAGTGACTCCATCTTTTATTAATGAGTTAAATAAGTTAAATAAAATCTTTTACATTTGGGATTTTTTGTTGTTTGTTTGTTTGTTTGCTTTTTGGTTTTTGGTTTTGGGTTTTGTTTTGTTTTGTTGTTTTTTTTTTTTTTGTTTTATTTGGTTTTTTTGAGACAGGGTTTCTCTGTATAGCCCTGGCTGTCCTGGAACTCACTCTGTAGACCAGGCTGGCCTCGAACTCAGAAATCCGCCTGCCTCTGCCTCCCAGAGTGCTGGGATTACAGGCGTGCCTCACCACCGCCCGGCAACATTTGGTTTTATGTGCGCACAAAAGGGATGATTTTACATAGGAAAGTCCAGTGGCCCCCATCCCAACGAGGAAACCCAAGTCCTAATAAATCTGTACTTTGCGGTAGTCAAGTGGGAAATGGGGACACTTTCCAAGTTGCCTGTGTTGCTTTTATCACTGTATCCTTTCTCATATGCTATATGGAATTACAGAATGTAGTGAAGCAAAGTTGAAGATTATCACTGGGAAATAAATGTAAGTTCTTTGCCAGATACATGAGTGGGCCATTTCCACCCTGTCTTCCTGGGTAAGAGATTGCTGGGGTCTAACAACAATGTCAGTACTCACATGCTGGGCTTACATTTTGTTGCTTTAAGAATGGGGCATCTTACGTCTTAGGTTTGCCCATCGTATCTGCTGAAACTTGAAACTTAGATAATGTGGCTTGGCCCTAGGAGGCACAGGAAACATGCTTGATGGACGAGATACATGTTCAGTGAGGTCTTCTGTGTTTTCTGAGCTTCTGTCTTCAGAAAGGTTGTTTAGATAAATATAAAGACAGTTTTGTTTAGCTAAGAAAATGACTTATGAATTAGAAACAGAAGCATGCCCACGAATCAAGAAAAACCAGAGCTGAATTACCTTGTGAGTATCTGGAAACCCCAGAGAAAGGTCAAGAAGTGGCAAAGGCTTCTCAAAGGACTGGCATAACAAATGCATTGCAAGTTTCATACGTCTGACAAGGTATAACGAACCGTAACTCTTACAGACTCTGTTTGGAATAGTTCTTGAGCACCAAAAACTATAACCCTTCATGGTTCTCAAATCCTGCTTACAGTAGAGATGGAGTACACAGACTGTTCCTACGCCTCAGACTGCCCAGAGAGCCTGTGACTGGAACTAGGGGCAGTTCATGGAGAGTTTGCCCAAGTCCACTTCAAGACAGAGATGCCTCGGTTCTACTGGAATTTCTCATCTCCTTACTGTGGTCCCTGTAACACCAGTGGTATCAGACACAGCTAAGGCAGACTTTTTTAAAGCATGCCAAATAGAAACAAGAGAGAGTGACACTGACAATAATTATTAAAGTAATCATTATAACAATTGGGAATTAGAAAAATATTCAGCAAAGGATGTTGAGTGAAAAAAGACACGCCTAATTTGCTGAGATTGGGGATCTGCTAAGGCAAGTGATGTGAAACCAAGAGGCTCTTGGGGTTGAAAACCTCTAGGAAAGGGAAATGGGTCATTTCTTTTAACTTAATTGTTTTTCTTCTGTTCTTTATGCTCATTTTAACAACACATTATTTATGTTTGAAAACAAAGAGAGGAGGAAAAAAAGGAAAACAGATGAAAAGAAAACAGCAAAAGCGAGAAGGAGCCTCCCTGGAGGAGAAAAAAAAGCTTTAACTAGACACAAAAGCCCGAGACTCAGACAGAAAGAGGGGCCTGTGTCCTGCGGGCCTTTGAAGCCAGAAGCTGCTGGAGGAGCCTTTGCTGAGAGCAGGTGTCCACCCCGTTTGCTTGTCCTTTCTGCACTTGGAGTCCTGCATAGCAGGGAAAGGACTGTTTTGTTTTTCCCTTCCTGGCAGCAGTAACAACAGATCCATTCCTTCACTGTGAAAGGAGAGAGTTAGCCTTCCCTGGGTAACCTTTGTTTTAGCTGATTGGCTTGTCTGAGCAGACCCAGGCAGAAATCCACCCTGCAGAGTCATCTAAAGTGAGGCAGAGATGCGGAGGGGCCACAGGGCAGGCAGGGCTGGCGTTCCTTCCGATTGAAGAAGCTTCAGTGACAGGGTAACTCCATCTGCAGTGGACTGACAAAGGTCTCCCCTGTGAAGTCTCTACGCACTGGAGAGTACAGCTGGGTATCCACAAGTCAAAGTAACTGCTGCATCTAGGAGACAGCAGCCAGAAAAGAGCACTCTCTAGAGTTTATATCTCAGCAGGAAGCTACAGCTAGAGGCTCCAAGCCTCCCCGCCCCCCACTCTCCAAAAAAAAAAATTCCACCTGTGTGCAGGTAATGGCTTTTCAGCTCCTATCTCCCCAACTCTCGCCAAGAACAGCAACGGTCCGACATGGCACACACACACTATTTACTGACTATGGTTACAGTGCCATGGCTGAGTTTTAAATTTCTTGTTTGTTTCCGTGAGTAGTGAAAAGTTTTGTGTATAATCTTTGAAGTTTTCATGGAAGATGGCACAGGTTGTAGTCTCTAATGTAGGAAGGGACTCCAGGGTGTGATGTCTTTGGGGGTCACAAAGAGTTCAGTACCTCAGCAGCGTCTGATTGCAGAGGAGCTGGTTTATCGCTGTGAACCAGCGTGCGTGGCTTCCTTACAGTGATTCAATACAAGACATAGTCCCAAGGCTATTAGGTGGGTGTGCAACAAACAGTTAGAATTTGCTAGTTAGGGATTATTTTCACAAAGGCATTGCAACTGCGGTGTGAGTGAGGCTTTTTTGTATCATTCTGTAATACAGAGCTTAATACTCTTATTTATATAGGACACATGTATCTATAACAGAACCAAATATGAATAGGCATTATTAGAAATAAAATTATACACACACACACACACACACACACACACACACACACACATATATATATATTTACCTATAGAAAAAAATAGCTATCCCACCCCAAAGCTCAGGGAACATTGTGGAAGATGGGGTGGAAAACATCTGGACATGAAACAGCTACCACATTCATGAACACACTGCAGAGAGGCTCCCTGCACAAGACCTGGCCATGGTTGCCTTGACCCCCTCAACATCTCATCATGAATGTCAGGGCATGAGGTTCCCCCCCACACAAGGGACTATTGGTGGTTAAGAGTTGTTGGAGGAGCAATGTCCTTATCTACACTTGTCTAGCCACTGATAAGTAGCTGACGTTCCACTAAATAATCTGCCTACACTCAGGCAACAAACGTCAATTGAACACAGTCAGTCATGCTTAAAAAGAAGACATGAGAGTTAGAGAGATGCTCAGCAGCTGAGAGTACTACCTACTCTTCCAGATGATCCGGTCACATTCCTAGCACCCACACTGTGCTTCACAACCATCGGTAACTCCAGACCCAGGGGATGCATCTTCCTCTTCTGACCTCTACTAACATCAGACATGCAAGGGGTGCACGTATGTACATGTGGGCAAGACACTCATACACATAAAATAATACGATTAATATATCTAAAAACACATACAACAAAAGAAAATTTTATAAAAATAGAGAAGACATGAAAGTAGGAGAGAGAGAGAGAGAGAGAGAGAGAGAGAGAGAAAAGGAGAATTTCAATGGAGTAAGAAGTGAGACGAGAGGGGAGGCGAGCAGTCCATCATATAAATGTACAAAGCTGTAGACCAATAAAATTAAAACAAAAAAACAGTCAAAAGGGAATAATAACAGAAAAAAATACATCTCACAAGGACGATGAGCAGTTCCCCTTAAAAGGGGACAAGAGTCTTTGAAAAAAATAACATGACTAGAGATTACGCTGAAAATTTCATCTTATATACCTTAGGAAAAGGTATCATTACCGCGTCATTTGTCAAAGCAGAAAGTGAGTCGATGAGATTAAGTGTCTAGGCCAAACCGCTGGAGTGTAGATCCCAGCACTTCGCAAGCAGGGAAGTGCTCCTATGGAAGAAGGAGATCCGCATGCATGCAGTAACAGGGCATAGCCCTAAGCACATAATCAGAGAAATGGTTCTCTAAGAACTAACTCACTCTGAATGTATCCACTGACTTAGAGCATGAAAAGAACACTCATCCAGATGAGCCATGGAGGTTGGCAGAAAGACAGGACGAAGACTGGTATATTGTGTTTCTGACACGGCTATAGCCAGGTACCTGACATGAAGCAATATCGAGAACAGGTTTTATTTAGGCTCACAGTTTGAGGATACAGTCCGTTTCAGCCACATAATCACCATGATAGAAGAAGCTGCTGGGGGACAGCAGGGGCCCAGGCTGTTTGCCTACGTCTATTGCAGATCAGGAAGCCAAGGGTAGGGAAAGCATTTATGGCCTATGCCCCTCAGAGCTTACAACCTTCACCCAACACTCTACTCCCTCCAGGCCAGTTCCACTCCTCCCCCTAATAGTACCACCAGCTGGTGGGGGAACAGGATTCCATCTACACAAACATCTTCCTTCCTTCCTTCCTTCCTTCCTTCCTTCCTTCCTTCCATCCTTCCTTCCTTCCTCCTATCCTTCCTTCCTTCCTTCCTTCCTTCCTTCCTTCCTTCCTTCCATCCTTCCTTCCTTCCTCCTATCCTTTCTTCTCCTCTTCTTTCTCTTTCTTCTCCTTCTCTTCCTTGTCCTCCTTCTCTTTCTCTTTCTCCTTCTCTTTCTCCTCCTCCTTCTTCTTCCCCTTCTTCCTCTTCTTCTTCCTTCTTGTCAAGGCCTCATGTAGTCCAGGCTGGCCTCAAACCTGTTATGTACTCAAGAATGACCTTGAGCTTCTACATCTTGAGTGCTCCTATCACAGAACACTATGCCTTTATTATTATTATTACTGACGAGGTGGCTCTGGGGAGCTAATTCAGGGTCTCATGCATGCTAGGTGAGCACTGTATTAGCTGAGTCACATCCCAGCTCTCTTATGCAAACGTGAAATCGCCTTGACTTAAGAGCTGCCGTCCTTGGTTTCTAGATGAAGGCCATTCATGGCCTGCTGTTCATCTTTCTCACTTCAGTGACATAGAAAATTCCAGGAGTCAAAGCCTGAGGCAAATATCACGAGTTCAGATTGTTCAGCCTTTGTTCTAAACATCCTGCGCGCTCTCTGCATACTGTATTTGTCTATATGTAATCTGATAATAGATCATCAAAAGTGCATATTTAAATGTGTTATGCTATCCAAATAAACTAAAAATGTTAAGAGTTTTACCCTCTTGGATTTTCCTTCTCTATATACTGTTATTATCAGTGGCCTCTGGCAAGTCACTTCTGATTCAGTTTTCAGTCAAATGCAGCCTCTTGTAGTGCAATAAATGGGTTTTTCACGAGACACCTCCCTATAGGAAAACTAGAAATAATAACACTTTACAAAATTGAGGTCATAGGTATTAATTATTTCAAGTCCTAAGCAGGGGCGTGGCAACAGTCTTTTTCTGGGACAGGATGCTTGCCTGTCACAATGCTTTGTTCTCCTTGGTAATTACACATCATTTAAAAAGTATATTTTAAACAGGACTTCATGCTTAAATCTTCTAAATACCATGTTCAAAGGATAACAATTTCATTATGGAAACATGTCTCTCTTTATTATCATGTTCTTTCCTGTAAATACTGGCTTGTGAGAGTCTTGAATTCATTCATGACCGTTACTATTCAGAATTCATTCTATTCTATCCTACTTACCAATCGAGATTTTGTCAGTTAATAGAATAAGAATGATTTTGAAAAGCATACCCTCTTGTAGGTTGTTTATTTCTTTTTGGTACTGTGTTGATAATTTCAATAGCTGCCACATTTCCTGTATCTATTAGTATAACCCAGTCCTTTCGGCTAATGGAAGCTGCCAGCCTTGGATAATTTAGAGCATTTATTAGCTAATTCATCTAATGTTACTTTAAAAATATTTAAAAACTCTTGACTCTTAGTATCTTCTGCATAGAACCATTTTTTTTAAATAATAAAGAGGAGTGATGTTTTACTATATTAAAAAAAAACAAAAAAAAAACCCAAAAACAAAAAACAAACAAACAAACAAAAAACCCTAGCGAGGTGGTTGTAAGCCCTGTGGCATTAATCCCAACCACCATGGGACATGACCTCGTGTTTGCCTAACCTTTACGTACCACAGCCCACCTTTTCCTGGGATTGTCTCTTTGATAAGTGTCCTGCTTTGATGGCTCATTGGGACTAAGAAAAACACTCCCTTACTTCTGACCAGGAATCCCTTAATTAGATGTTTATCTAATTACTCCAGAGAACTTAACACATTCTTGTTAGTTTTGGGGATCTTAAGCTCTTTTAGGAACTGACCAAATCCTTAAGAGTGTCTTCCTGTTTTGTTTTATTTTACTGCTCAGTAAAACCACATATGGGGGAGACACTAACACTGACACCAAGACACTGAGACACTCTCAGGAGTTCTGTCTTGACTTCAATACAATTAGATACAATTGCTCTACTTTGCCCCATTTCCCCACTTCTTGTAAGGGACTCTTACTCACCAGAAAGGACAAGGTTAGAGCACCTTCAGGTGTTCACAAAGGATCCAGGCATTTTTAAGCAATGAAAGGCAATCACTCATAATAAAGAGTGAGAGATTACCACAGTTGTCACAAGATTCAGAGTTGAGTCCAGACTGATTGAAAGGATCTTTGTAGCCAGCTTATTTTCCTAAAAAGATGAAAGAAAGAGAGAAGGAAAGAAGGAAAGAAAGAAAGAAAGGAAGGAAGGAAGGAAGGAAGGAAGACAGGAAGGAAGGAAGACAGGAAGGAAGGAAGGAAGACAGGAAGGATGGAAGGAAGGATGGAAGGAAGGAAGAAGGACAGGAAGGAGGAAAGAAAGAAGGAAGAAAGGAAAGAAAGAAAGCAAAAGGAAGGAAGGAAGAAAGAAGAAAGGAAAAAGAAAGGAAGGAAAGAAGGAAGGAAGGAAGACAGGAAGGATGGAAGGAAGGAAGGAAGGAAGGAAGGAAATACAGACTTTCTCTTACGAGGCTCTCTCGAGGACTGAGCTGCAAAAGAATAATTAAGTGCACTTAAAAAAAAAAGCCCCATTACCAAAAATTTAAAAATCCCAAACTCCTATCAAAATGTAGTCACACATTTTGGGCATGTTGCCTCTGCAGTTTACAGAGACAGAGTTGGGAGTTTCAGTTATCAAACTCCTTCTCCATGTCTTACCTTCTTGGAAACAGAGGAATAGTCTTCCTGTTTAATAACTACATTTAAAAGAAACTTGAGAAACTCTGTGATTTCAACTCTGACAGAATGGAGATCTAAGAAATCCAGCATGGTTACCAAGCCCTACCTGATGTGTTATGTTGGAGAGGGACATGTCTCTATTTCCAGCGTGTGTTTTAAAATGAGCAAAGTTGGTCTCAAGCAACTGCCATAATTGAAAATAAAAACATGTCTTTGCATTAAAGTTAGACCTTCAAAGAGGCAATTTTTCCACAGTGCTCAACCAATGTCTTCAGCTCTGACTTCATCCTTTTAGTGTGAAGGAGTCAGACAAGTGAATGAAGAAGACAGTCACATTCTGTGTTACCTGATCAAAGGGTATATACCGAAATAGTTCTTTCTTGGTGTTTTGATTGTATCATCAAATAATTGATCCAAGAAAAGAAGGGACTATCAAAGGAGGAAAAAGGAGTCCCAGGAATTAGGAAAGCTTCAGGCTATTATCCAACCCTCCACCTAGGAGCCCCAGAGACGCCGCTAGTCAGCTGGATGTCCTCCACCCACCCAGTCCTGCGAACGTCTGATCCATGTTTAAAGTAGCCTCCCTGCAGCAGCTCCATACAAGGACAAACTAGTCCCCAAGGCTTCCACCCAAGAAAGCCTGAATCCTGTATTAAAGTCTGCCCTAAGTAGTTTTGTTTTAAATGTCTGACTTTGCTACTGACTATCTTAAAGGACCAGAGAGGACCCGAGAGGAGCAAATTGGAGCAGGAAGAAGGGCCTTGTACCTCCTGGCTATGAGCAAGTTTGGGAACACTACAGTTCCTCTGGGTAAAGCTAGGTAAGGAGAGACTATACGCTGATTCTCCCGTCTTCCCTGATGACTCAAAACAGGCTGTCTTCCCTGATGACTCAAAACAGGCTGAGGACCTTCCAGCCACCCTGCCTTACCAGTCTGTTTTAAATGTCTGTAGAGTGAACATTTCTGTTTGATAATTTCCTTTCTTGCTCAGGGTTTGTCCTTTTCGCAAGGTTTTGCTTTCTTATCAGCTTGGCCACTGTTGCTGCTATTGTAACTCAGATGTTGACAAAGCTGTGGAGGTAGGACTCAAAACAAAACCACAGGGACAATTTGGAAGGTTTTTTTGTTTTGTTTTGTTTTCTGGCATGTTGCCTTCAAGACTGCAGTTGTGGGTAACAAAGAAGGAAGTAAGTTCCAGACACACACAGGGAGACTGGACAGGAGGCTCGGACTTTCATCTCTTTGGAAAATAAATAATTCAAAGATGACTCTAAAAGCTGGAGGTTACTGACAGACTCAGGGCTGTGTCCTGGAGGAGAGAGCTGGTTGCTCAGTGTTGGTTTGCAACTCTATTCCTACTGTTTTTTAATATATTTCTTGCCATTGACATGTCACGAAGATCATCAGCAAGCACTGGCTTCCAGCCACGCGATCAATGGGAATGTGCCTGGCAGTTCTGTTCTAGATCTGGGCACACTGGTCAGGGTCTGTGAGTCCTGATATGCTCTGAAGATGAGTCACTTCTGGACACGCCTCTCCTTGTAGTAATGTGATCTTCAGCCACCTGTCAGGGATCATGCTGGACGCTGGCCACATGCAGATGATGAAGGCTCCATCCCATCTTCCTAGAGTTGATGATGCCAAGAGATAAACAAGGGATTCTCAGGAAGTCCATGCTGAAAGACACAGGTCAGAGACCACTCTCTGCAGACAGGAAGAAGAGTTCTCCAACAGACATGGGGAGTGCATGGCTTGGCTCCATTTGTCCAGCTGGCCTCAGAAGATGACATGAAACATCTGTTTGGAAGGACACTTCTCCTAGAATACCTTACCCAAGAAATGAATGAAATTTATGATAGGCTTGAGTTTCATGTTCAACATTGTTCATGTGTATACCCACTTTTGAAGCTATAAAGAAAACCCATGCTCTAAAATAATTTTGGCTCCAAGTATTTTGGGTGAGGGTAAGGTAGAACTGGTCATGAGTGCTGATGAGGTGGAGACAGACAGCTTCACTTTGCAGCCCCCGCTTGTCTTTATTGTGTGTTCAGCCTGTGCTAGGTACGTCCTGGGATTGTTTCACCAAATCTGTGTTCCAAATCTGAGTAGACCAGTTTCCCAAGGAAGCTGAGACTCACAGAGACTGTGGAACTATCCCAGGATCCCAGAGCTTGTGAGCGATAGGGCAGAATTTCCTTCCAGGTTTGTGCTCAAGTGACCAAGTGACTGATTGCCACTCATTCAGAGAAGAATGACAGCGGCAGCACAAGACCATGACCCTGGCCAAGTGCCTGCAGTGACTTGTGCAGTACTCCAGATTCTCTGTAGAAACTTACTAACCTAAATGATCTGCTCCAAGAGAATTAATTCTACCATCTCCCCCTCTTTGTAGGGTTTTTTGACTAAGGTTATACAGCTTATGATGTAGGTCAAGGACTTAAACCCAAATGCTAACTGCAGAGCCCACACTTTTAAAGATCATGTTAAAAGTATGGAAATATAATGTAAGGTATTGTGATAGTTTGTATATGCTCAGCCCAGGGAGTGCCACTATTAGAAGGTGAGGCCTTGTTGGAGTAGGTGTGTCACTGTGGGTGTGGGCTATAAGACCTTCATCCTAGCTGCCTGGAAGGCAGTATTCTGTTAGCAGCCTTCAGATGAAGATGTAGAACTCTCAGTTCCTCCTGCACCATGCCTGCCTCGATGCTGCCATGCCCCTGCCTCAGTGATAATGGACTGAATCTCTGACCTGTAAGCCAGCCCTAATTAAGTGTTGTCCTTATAAGAGCTGCCTTGGTCATGGTGCCTCTTCTTAGTTAGCAAAATTCTAACTAAGACAGGTATGGAACTTCATCTGGAGATTCATGTTTTCAGGAGAGATTAATGGACTAAATTCAGCATGGTTGTATGACCTCAGGTGGTGTGTTTCAAGTAAGTCATACGTACTTGAAGTCAAGAGTATACATGGGACCACACTAAGGCAGGCTTATCTTGTGTGTCAATTGTTTGAGTTCATGGCCAAGCCTCTCTGGCTGGTTGAGTGTCTCTCCATTACCAAAGGTGCTGTACCCCCTTCTCAGAGACAAGCAGTCCCTGTCCTTCCTGGCACCTGTCTCGTGTGTGAATATTTGCCCACACAGAGCGACACATTGAGAGACCCTGCAGTGTGATTGTCATGATAGGTTTTGATTTGTCTCTTTTTAGCGTTTCTTGTCACTGGATATCTACGATATTCTGTCCTCTGAAGCTGCAGGGTTTGTAGTAGGAATGGAGTGGAGGGCTGGACACAGAGTTAACAGCATCATTTGCCAGGCTATGGTGATAGAGAATGGCCTTTATTTCCTTTTCTTGAGTATTCTTGCATTTATTCTTTTACTGTTTCATACATGTGTGTGATGTATCTTCATTAAATCCATTCCAACTCCCTCCTCCCACTACTAAGCCTCCCCTACATACTTGTTCCCACCCCTGGTCCAACACATGCTCCCCTTGCATTCCTGGACCATTCACTTATTCCCTTCCTACAAGGCCCTGCCCAGTATCTCCCCCACTTTCCAAGACGTTCACCTTCTCATAACCTCCAGGTATCTCCCACCTTCCAAGTCCCCCAACATGCCCCCCAAACTTTGGTCGTATTTAGTACTATCAGTTAATACTAATTATCAGATAATACTAATTTTTAGCTTTCCCTTCTCTGGCGGGTGAGAAGGCACCTAGAGCAGGGTTATCATCATTCTGAACAAACCCTCCCACCCTGGCTGCCACAGACATGCCACAGAAGAAATGAAACACATAGGAACTCTTCCCCAGAAGCCTATCTTTTCCTTAGAAGACAGGAAAAGCTCAAAAATCTACTGAAAATAACAAAAACATTGCCAGAAAAAAAATGCTTCTTAAGTACAAAGGCAGGTATTGTGTGTCCTCCCTGAGGGACCTAAACACCAAAATGGCCTGTAAAGACACCAGTCACCAATTTGCTCCAAGTGAGGCTCATTCTGTTCTTCCCCTTGTGTTTGGAACACACATGTGAAACATGAACTCTGGAAGCTGAAATATTTTCCCATGGTGTTTTAAACAAGCCTCCCTGGGTCTTTATTTCACTGTTTCGGGGTACCTCAAACCCATAGCTGTAAATGCAAGGGAGTTTGAATGCTCAGGAAGGCCACACCAGGTTACTTTGTGATAGGTAGCTTTCTGTTGGCAACAGTCATCTAGGGGGACAGAGAATTTAAGGAAAAGTCCTTGAGGAACATTCACTACACCATTACATCTAGGTGGCCGTTCTAAATCACAGCCCGATGTTGATGATACTGTGTCTCCACTTTCAGCTTTTGGAAGTTAATATACTATAAGGGACAGATTGCCACTGTCATGGGGATTGTGACATAGTAGACCAAAGACTTGAGTTCACATCAAAAGAACATCATCCTAAGTGAGATAACCCAGTCTCAAAAGAACACTCATTGTATGCACTCACTGATAAGCGGCTATTAGCCTAGAAGCTTGGAATACCCAAGACACAATTCACATATCAAATGATGCCCAAGAAGAAGGAAGGAGTGGACCCTGGTCCTGGAAAGACTCAGTGCAGCAGTGTAGGGGAATACCAGGACAGGGAAGTGGGAAGGGGTGGATTGGGAAACAGGTGGAGGGAAGAGGGCTTATGGGACTTTTGGGGAGGGGGGATCTAGGAAAGGGGAAATCATTTGAAATGTAAATAAAGAATATGTCAAATTAAAAAAAAAAAAGATGTATTTAAGAAAGGGTTTCAGAGATTTTGCTCTGTGGCTTCAGCCTAAGGCCAGATAGGACAAGGTGGCGGCTGTGGTGGTGGCAGCTGCACATAGCAAAGGCTGTGCACGTTACAGCACAAGACAGACACAGAATAGAGCAGAACAATACATCGCTCCCACAACATGCCAACAGCGGGTTGCTTTCTCTTGCTAGACTCCTACCTAGGGCCTGCAACATCTCCCAAAAGACTGCCTCCAGCTAGGGACAGAGCCTGCATCTGGAGACACAACCTGCAGGGAACTCTCCTCATTCAGCTTCTGCTAGATATGAAGATTATTGTGCCATGGAAAGAGGCAAGCATGCCTGCTGCTGACATCCGTGCTGTTGACGAAGCCTTGGTTCCCACTGAGGAAGTCAGAATAACTTCCTGTTTTTCACTCAGTCAACTGGAATTTATCGTTAGTTATAATCATGAGAGTCCCTTTTGTACAGACTGACCTCTTTCTATTCTTATTTGTGCATGTTGTGTGTGCAATCATATATGTGTGCATGTGTGTGAAGGGGTACACAAACTGTGTGAACATGCATGCAGAGGCCAGAGGCGGAAGTTAGCTGTCTTTCTCTAGGGTGCTTTCTAAGACAGGCTCTCTCATTGAGCTTGGAGCTTTCTGATTGGCTAGACTGATAAACTCAAGGGATCTGCCTGCCTTTTCTTACCCAGGGCTCGGGACTAAACACAGGTGTTACTACACCTGCTTTTAGGCCTGGACACTGGAGACAGACCTCAAGTCCTCATGATTGTACCAGCTCAGGATCAGGTTTCTTTTAAAAGATTCGGCGGCTATGAGTTATTTCATGTATCTGTATACTCATATATAAGTATTTACCAAACAGTACTATATAGCTGTATCTTCTACTACTTATACCATATATAATATATATGTATAACATATATGTGTATACACACACACACACACACACACACACACATATATATATATACATACACACACATACACACACACACACACACACACACATACACACACACACACACATTCTTGTGCCACCCAGTCTACACCTGCTTGACTATGTGTGCCGAGATACTCTTGGTGTTTTTTTTTTTCCTGCTTCAGTCATACTACCAGAAAAAGCATTTGCTTATTATGTTGATTCTGAGATCCAAACTATGTAGGCTTTGTCATTATGTCAGGACTGTTGGGGGTATTTTAAGATCATATAAATAATCCCAAGGTTTCCAAGAACAAGAGCTATTTCAGGTCTCATCTGTCCACACTTCTCCAGCTCTACTTCCAAAATCATGAGTCCTTGCTCAACCAACCCCACCCCCAAGACAGATAGCTTCTGCTTTTGCCTTGATAGGCTTCACTTTTGTTTGAAACCATTTTGGGGGGGGGGACAGCAGTCCATATGCGGTGAGGCCCGTCCGTCCCTGACTTGAAGTCACCAACAGCTCCCCACCCCCAGCTTCCCCTGCACATCCAGAAGCTTATTTCACTTATAAAGATTACAAATGCTCATACAGATTATAACACTACACCTTTTTAAGTTTATCATATTTTCAATGAAAGATATGGTGTGGCTGTTGTGAGCAAATACTAATTTTGGCTAAATTTAGGTTCCAGCTAAACCTTGGCCGGAATCCTGAAGACCATTAGCAAACAGAAACACGGGATGGCTTATGTGTATTTGCTTTAAATGCAGAGCTGCTTGTCTGTTGACAAAATACACTGGGTCCCTTAAGACGGCTTCCTGTGCTTGGTGTTGGGTTTCTCAGCCAGTACATACAATGCCCTGGAATGTAAAAAAGTCCTGGATTACCCAGTCAGCCAAGCAGAAGAGGACCGTTTAAAACAAAGAAGAGCTAGGGAGGGCTGGGGGAAGAGCCTTGGGCTTTCTCTGTGGAGCCCTCTCCCCTCTTCATTACAGGGGAGGGCAGAGGTCACATTCTTACCATTTAGAGAAATACAAATAACTATTGGTTACTTCAGAGATTTCCTTTTCTCAGATTCCAAAACTCACTTTTTGTTCGAAACCGTTTTTTTTTGGGGGGGGGGAACAGTGGTCCATGCCTGGTGAGGCCCATCCGCCCCTGACTTGAGGTTGCCCAAAGCTCCCCACCCCAGCTTTCCCTGCACATCCAGAAGCTTCCCTAACTTTCTTCATGGATGAAACCTCATCACCTTCAGGTGTTAAAAAAGGCCTGACAATGTTTACAACAGATGATGGAAGACAGCAATAATGTCAAAGTGTTTAGTGATATGACAGTTGCCAAGAGAAAACTTGAAGAGATAAGATGTTTTAAAAGTGTTGCCTTGGGAACAGGCCCCCTGAGGGTGTTTGGGGGTAGTGGTGGGTGCTGAGAGTGTGTGTGTGCGTGGGGGTGGTGGTGGTAGGGGTGAAGTGTGTGGAAGTGAGCCGGGTGTATGGGGTAGGGTGTGTGAGGGTGGGAGTGGGATGGGGTGGGTGAGGGTGTGTACTGAGGGTGAGTGGGTGGGGGTAGGGATAGGGGTGGAGTGTGTGGGAGTAGGGTGGGTGAGGGTGGGGTTGAGGGGTGTGTACTGAGGGTGAGTGCTGAAGGTTTGTAAGGGTGAGGGCCAGAGAGTCTGCATAGCTGTGGGCACAGCCTGTCTGCCACTGCTCCCTCCCCCACCTCCTCCTTTTGTTTTTTTTTTTTTTTAAATTAGAGATATTGTGCCTCTTCCACTCCAAACACATGGTGCCCATGGTGCATGAAGGCGGGAACCTGTCTAAATCACTGTGTTAATACGCTTGACAGAAAAGCAGTATTTAAATGAAAGAGAAAATATATAGCAGGAAAAAGTGAAAAATGCTAGCTGGACGGTGGTGGCGCACCGTAATACCAGCACTTGGGAGGTAGAAGCAGGCAGATTTCTGAGTTCGAGGCCAGCCTGGTCTACAGAGTGAGTTCCAGGACAGCCGGAGCTACACAGAGAAACCCTGTCTCGAAAGAAAACAAAAATCAAAACAAAACCAAAAAAAGGAGGAAAACACTGAGCATTTTGCTTAAGTTCCTTCTTCCTTCTCTCTGTCATTCTCTGTCTGTCTGTCTTTTGCTAATTCAGAGTACCATATGGTTTACTCAATATGCGGTTATTTTTTCTTCCACATAGTTGGGTCTGTATGTTCAGGATCCCATTTCTATAAAATGCCCTCGAGCACAGCACCTACCTACGAATTTGTCATAACAATGAATTGAGTGCGTTACTTAAAGGGCCCAGCCCATGGAAAGCGTACCGCGTATTAAAGTTATTGACAAACTGAGAATGCAGTGCACCCATTTGCTGTGCTGGGCAGGTAGAGAACAGCACACATCACACACAGCCTTGCTGGGATGAAAAGCATATTCCTGCGATTGCTATGTGTGTGTGTATAAGTCCGAGTCACAGAGGATGACATTTCCCCCTGAGGAATGTAGGGGATCCTTGCCAGTCAGGTGTTCCTAGGACCACCAGACGCTCACTAAAGCAGAACGGTTTCCTAAAGGACATCAGTGGTTCCACTGAAGCAACACCAGTGCCCAACACCAAATTAGAATGTTCTCCTGCTTTACGGTTTTACAGGAAGAATTTTATTTCTTAGGAAAGTGGGAGAAAGTCTGTTTTTAATGTTGGTAGCTGTCCTATAAAGTTCAGCAAATCATTCAGAAATTAGATCTCTGAGGACAAGATTTTCCAAACTTAGTACTCAAGTGTAGATAATTGTCTTTTTACCCTTTTCTTTCTAGTTCAGAGGAAACGGTTGCAGGTCCCTTGCAGACAGGAGGACAGCCTGGGAGAGAAGTTTGATGCTTTCTGATTGTTCTGTCTTCCTTCCACTTCAAGTGAAGACTTGTGACACTCTCAAGGGCAATCTCTAGTAGGTCTGAGAATTAGGCCAAGGTAGGGACACACACACAGACATACAGAAATACATGCACACAGACACAGAGACACACAAACACAGAGACAGACAGATAGACACACACAGATACACAGACATACATAGATACTCAGACATACACAAACACACAGAGAGACAGATAGACAGATACACACAGAGAAACATACAGAGACAGACAGACAGACAGACACACACACACACACACAGAGAAACAGACACACAGACAGACACACAGACACATGCACACTGCTCTTTGGAAGTGTATGCCCTTCTCACAGTAAAAAGCACACACGCTCCTGACTCAGCACTGAAGCAAGCTCTGCTTTGGCATCTTCTGATTTTGCTGTAGGCTCATAAAGTCACGAAAGTATTAAAATATTTGTTCAGTGGAAGAAAACAAGAGTGAATGGACACATGGAAGAAAGGACAGCAGGATACTATGAGATCTCTTGCAGTCCTCCTCGCGTTCCTCAGCTCCTGTACGGGCATATGAGTGTTGATGGTTCTGGCCCGGTGTCGGAATCATCTGCAAAAGCAATTGCTTCACTATATGCCTCTAGTAAGGTACTCTTCTCTATAGAACCTTAGATATTAGAGCCCAGTGAGTAGCGGCAGTACGTTGTGATGTCTAACCTCACACTTTTTTACTGTTATTTCCCCAACGTTGTTTTTAACTTAGGATGTGTTGAGGGTTTCAGTTGCTCGTCGATCCTGTCTATTCTCAACTACATCTCTTCACTGTTCTAGAGTGGATCGCCACTAGTTTCAGTCATCAATCAGACAGGAGTTTGCCGGTTCCTTTGCTCCATTATGCAAGCTGCTTTCCAGGGCGCAGGCACAGAAACCTAGGGTTGGATTTTAAATAACTTCAATAGGCTGGTGGAACCAATTTCAGACTATATTCCCTCAAACCGAAAGCTGAAATAACCCCCTTTCCCTTACATAATCTCGCGCCACGACAATAAGAAATGTAACTGGCACACCTCCGGTGACCTCAGCGGTCAGCCTACGGTAAAGTTCCTTTCTACCGGGTGCTGCTACGGTCTGGCCCCTCTGCCCATCGGGAAGGGAGCCCTCACTTACTTCACCTCTGCTTCCAATTTTCAGTCTCTCATTTGTTCCCACTAAAGTAATCCTCAAGCCAAGATGGCTCTCATTATCCACTTCAAATTGTAGTGAATTTTAAGTGAATAAAACAGGCCTAACTCCACTCTTAAGTAGGTCAGTTACATCATTTGCGGCGGTGAGGTAGCAAAGCGGATCTCCCTAACCCACAATGTCCCCACAACATGCCCCACACCTGACATCACTACCACAGAGCCCTCGGTGCCTGGGTCATCGGCAGGCAGGGGCCCTCTCGGAGCTACACAGTGAACCTGCCGCGGAGCTGCCAGCCCCACTAGGGAAGAGCCAGCACCTTGGCCCCTGGGAGCATGACTCCATTGCAGTGCAATTGTAAAGCGGAAGCTGAACGTGAATGCCACTCATCCAGGAAGTGGGAGGTACCAAGCCTCCTCCTCCTCCTCCTCCTCCTCCTCCTCCTCCTCCTCCGGCTATCTCTCTGAGGCTCAGCAGACTTCATTAACCAAACCAAATGTCAATTTTAAGACAAAGAATTTTAAGACAGTAAGTAAGTGCGGGAGTTTGGGAATAAGAGAAAGCGCATCCCACCAGCCTGTCTGGGTGGGATAACTATAATTCTTTTTACCCCCTCAGATCTAGTTCTGACTCCTTGATTTAAATGTCTTCATTGATAGCCTCAGACTTTTCTGTGATCTCCATTCTGTCCCAGGAGGCAGAAACAGACACTCCCGTTTGCCTGCACGCTTCGCTTTGCCACCCACCCCAGCGTGCGCCGGCATCCCAGACTCTAGAGAACTGGGTCCAGATTACTGACCTTGCTCTTAACTATAGACTTCGCGGATTGAGTCCAAGTTTCCCCCTATGTATTACTCTTGCATTCTAAGTTGGGGGCTAGAGATTGTTTTGCTAAGCCTTTCTCTCACGGAGGATACCGAGGGATCCCATTTACATAAATAGTTGCCAGACTCTGGAGTGATTCATATTTCAAACGCCAAAACCTCTAACCTAGAGTTAGGCAGAAGAGCAAAGTAGTAAGAAGACTGAGTTTCACCCGCAGAACCCACGTAAGTAAGATGCCAGGCATGGTAGCCTGCGTATAATCCCACTGGTGTGGAGGCAGACAAGAGGATTCTTGGAGCTCGCTGGCTACCTAGTCTACCCTATTATGTAAGCTCCAAGCCAATCAAAAAGCCAGGCAGACTGTGCCTCTAACAACATTAGAGGCTGGTGTTTGGCGGCCACACACATACATACACATGCACTCATATGAGCACACACAATTCACAATTATATTCTTTATCCCTCTCCCTTAGTTTGGAAACAGTCTTGCACTCTAGCCCAGTATAAATTGGCCTGGAAATCTTGGGAATGCTTTCGTCTCAGTCTCCCCGGTGAACCAGAATGCCCATCTCCACAGTATACATTAAGTTCACTGTATATATTTTGTTAAAATGGGTTTCAAATTTACCATAAGTGCACCAGGATGTCCATCATCCTTCATGACTGAATTTAAATGTTTTAAACCTGACGGTTCAGCTGACTTCCCCCTTCAGCTGCTGAGGATAAAGGTTACCCACGATCTTCCTGGTTATACAGTCCCACAACGTGCTCCGGCACAATCTGAAATTCCAACCATGGGGAGACAAAAATATGTATCTGCCTGCTAGGGCCTTAAAATCAAACCGAGGCCTGACACAGAAGGCCTGTGTAGGCATCACTGCTCGATGCTGGAAACAGAGTTTGCAGGCATACATGTCCGGGGCTGCATGGACCTCCTGGGGAGAGTCCCTACGGGATTCAGGTGGGAAGGAGTCCTTCTCTTCCCCCCAATCTTACTGTTAGGCTTTTCTTTTTTCTTTTTTCAAAGTATAGAATAGAGTTTATTCAGGGCATGGAGGGGAGATGAGGGGGTAGAGACAGAGAAAGGCAGAGAGAGAGAGAGAGAGAGAGAGAGAGAGAGAGAGAGAGAAGAGGAGTAGAGGCCAGCCATGAGCACACTGAGGGGGGGGATGGGGAAAGAGGGGGAGCAGGAGCAAGAGAACAGAAGAGCAAGAAAGTCAGACCAGGCCTTTCTTTTGGTTCAAACATTTACATGTGAGCTAGATTGGATGACTTCTGACAAACATTATTTGGAGAGAATATCTGCTGCTATTTCCTGTTCAAGTGCATGTAGGAAGTAAATTTATGTTAAAAAACAGTGCAAAGACACCCCAAGGTTTTGCAAACAGGACAATTTAAATATTTTAAACACCTATTTGCAATTTGCTATTTCTTCATTCCTCATTCTTCCTATTAGCCTGGATGGGTAAATAATGTTTGCTGAGAAGACATCCGTAGGCAAATTGTGTGTCTCAATATATATAGATGTGTGTGTGTGTGTGTGTGTGTGTATACACTTACATATATATGTATATATATTCATATATGTGCATATAAAAATCGCATCTGGATTTTAATGTTTTTTCACAGAGTTAGTTATAGAAGTTTTGCTTCAGAGGTAATTGTGATACTTATTAAATACACTGGTCTACAAATCAGAACCAGGGAGTGTGTATTTTGAAATAAATTGCCCTTCCCCACGCACAGACTCACACCAGCAGAAGGCTTGACAAGCATTCTGTGCACAGAGGTGCGAGCTGAATGAGTGGCTGGACCACAAGTTCTCCGGGCAGTCATTGTGGCCTCCCATCACAGCGCCAACGCAGATGTGAGTGCTGTAGAGGCGTTCGCCTGGCTTCACTCCCTGACTCTCTGTTCCTGTCCCGTAGAACTGAAATCCAAATAAACATCACCAATTCCTGTTCTTCTTTACTTAAAATGTCTGAGTATCAAGCCATCATGCAGAACAAAAGAAGGTTATGTAAGATGTGGGTGGAATGAGCCTGGCTGAGCTGGGCCTCCCCACCCAGTCTCAGCGGAGTCGAACAGGGAGTGGGGAAGGAGCTTCGCTGACTGTCAACAACTTCCTCTCAGTTGGTTTCCAAACTCGTCCTGCAGTCCAGTTTAGTGAGATAGTAATAAGTGCTCCTTCTCTGCGGTTTTCTCGAGAAAGTGGCATTGGTTTCTCTGTGGAAGCGTGTGGAACAGATACCAGTGGACACGCCAAATCCAGCCACATCCCAGCAACCCACATATGTCAACAGGATGATGCTGGTCTGTTCTAGGAAGAGTAGAAAAGGGGAAGTGGGCTCTGCCTGAGGGAAGGTGGGGGGGGGCACTGCAAAGTCTGGGTCCACTGGCCGCCATATGTAAGAACTGAGCTGAGAAGGGCTGTGACCCAAAGCCTCGCTGGCCCACAAGGCAGCAGCTAGCGACGTCTGCTTTCTTGGACAGTGAGCTTGTCAGTGGGGACAAGGACAGATAGGACCTCCTCAGATGGCTTGGATGGTACCAGCTTTGGAACCTCACACAAAATGAGGTCGGGGGCCGAGAAAGTGACAGAGAACCATCATCAGGGAGAATGAGAAAACGTTCAATAAAAAATTCAGACCAGCTAAACAAATAACCACTTTTCCGGCAATCCTAATTTAGATTGTTCTCACCTGCGTCTTGAAGCGATTGTTTCCCCATTAGACACACCAATGTCATCAATTTTGCATCGGCAGTCACAGAGTGTTTGACAATTAATCATCAATCGTGGGGAACGCGGCTTTAATTTCTGAAGTAAAAAGTTACATTCATGGAACAAGGTTTAGTAATATGAACATCCCAGGGTAAGTGATACATTCTTACTTGAATCTTAATTTTAATCACACTGAGCGTGATCTCAAGGCACTGCAGAGGAAAGAAGGAGAGTAAATCGGCAATAGGTTAGAGGGGATTGTGACCTTCCCGAAATGAGGGTGACAAAGATTTCTGTAGCCTGGCTTAGTGACCCATACCTGCAAGTAAGTCAGGCCAGGGAGAGACACAGCAAGCCGGGCGGGGCAGATGGGTCAGTGGTTAAGAGCACTTCCAAAGGACTCAGCTTAGTTTCCAGAGTTACCCACACCGGTAACTCTATCTCCAAGGGAACTGATTCCCTGCTTCCCCTTTCAGCCTCTGTGGGCACATAGTCACCCTGCATTCACTTATAGAACACACACACTGTTGGTACCAGGACCTATGAAACCTGTGACATCACACAGGCCACAGTGCGACCTAAGACCTACACACCTGTTGCCAAGGCAATGGCCACCATATTCCCAGAATCCACTTGGTTCACCTTCCACCTTTACCTGTGACCATGCCACCATCCATATATAAGAGGAAGACCTCTCTCTCTCTCTCTCTCTCTCTCTCTCTCTCTCTCTCTCTCTCTCTCTCTGGAGCCCCTCCCCATCCCCCTCCCCCCATCCCAGCACACACTAAAAGTAACAAATTTAAATCCTAAAGAAAGAAAGCAAATACAAAGGATCTCAGGATTGTAGCCAGCTTATACAAATAAGGGAGCGCTGGGCTCCCCTCCCCCCATCTCGGAGGGAGTTTTCCATTATTCTCATTCTGCTTCAGAGTCTTTGAAAGGAGCTAAAGATGATCAGAAAATAGAACTCTGCAAAGTGCTTCTGGTTGCTCTAACGCCCTCTCTGTTTCCACAGTATGTCTTTATTTCACCAGTCTCACTGACACATTCGGTCTGTTTGGGGCTGGGAGCAAGGAGGAATCACTCATAGGATCATCATCAGATTTATCTTCAGCTACCTACTGACTGTGCGGCTTTCTGATCGGATGGACCAGGTCCCAACACACTGTGGAGTCTCCTAATCTCTTTTGTCTGTACATTTTTATCCTGTGCCAGAATTTTCAGCAGTACTCTCGGTAGTTCTTAATACATCATACTGAGAAACTTTTCGTTTTGGTCTAGTTTTTTGTTTTCATTTAAAATTTAAGCTAAGCTTGTAGTATTTTTTACTCAAAGCTCTGTTGTAAGTTAGATTGGATTTGCACCATTTGATTTCTGCTTGGATTTTCTTCTGTGGAAAACGATATTGGAATGCTAATGATACTTCTACCTTTCCTTTCTATCAATATAACCCAGGCTCCTTTGGCTTGGCTTACTTATTGACAACGTCTTTTCTCTAATTACCACGAATACGGCAAGAGAGATTCCTTTCCTCTCTTAAAGGGAGGGTTGGTTTAGCCTGGTCTCTCCTGACTATTCATTTAAGGATATAACTTTTTTCAAGTTATAGGATTTCTGTCCTTCCCTGCCTCCCTGAGATTTGGTTTCTGTTACTATTTTATTTGGAATTTTTTACAGTTTCAGCCATTGTTAGTATTTCATACTCTCAAAACTTTTCTTCCAATATTTTTTAGCAACCTAGCGTATGCTCAGTATTAGATTAGTAAGGTAGGCTAAGGAATATCTCTTCTATTTAATTTCCAGGAAAAGATCCTGATGGTAGGAACACTGCCTGAATGCTTGCTAGGATCTGCTACCCTGTCCAGACCCTGGTGTGAGGTTTTGGTTCCCTGCATCAACTCTGTATATCCTCAGCACAAACACTGACATTCTTAATGTTATCAGAAATATCTAGATTTAAAAATTCACTGATATGGAGGTGAAATGGCTGGTTCTAAATTTGCCTCAAGTTGTGATCAATCGTAGAACTGCCTTGATGGCCTTAATTGGTGTAGAAGACTGACCTGAAATGTGGGTGGTAGCTTTTTGTAGTGTCCCACATAAAAAGGATGTGGTTCTGCTCCCATAGAGAACCCTGACATAAATAGTAAATATTCTATTATTTTTGCTAAATTGTCATTTGTGATTTATTGGTTTATATTTTTGCATCCTTTGTTTTTCTTGTTTATAACTTTTCCATTCTTTTCTTTTGTGGCCAGAAATTGGTCTTGTTTAGCCTTTTAGTGAACTGGACATTAGTTTAGTTCTGCTGTGTGTGTGTGTGTGTGTGTGTGTGTGTGTGTGATTGTTGGGTATTGTATTATTGCTTTTTCCTTCCTGTTTCTTTCAGTTTGTTCTCTTGCCTTTGTTCAAGTTCTTAAATTAAAAATCTATTTCATCTATTTTTTAACTTGCTTTTGTTTATGATAGATGATACATGCTGTTACTGGGGCTATACATGTTTATATATTTATTATGCTTAATCAGTAGTTTAAATATTCAATATTTCCTATAAACTTTGTTCTTAATTTAGTCATCCACAAATAATTAAATCACCTATACAGGTTCCAGCTTTCTGAATTTTTAAATTTTTTTCTTCTACTTTTGGTTTTCAGTTTTACTAAACCTAGAGTATGAGTCATTGGTGTTTAAGAATATTATTTAGAATGAAGTTGTAAAATAATGAATTTATAACTCAGTGATCCTCTCTGCATTAATTAGGTACAATTCCTCAAAGAAGAAACATCTCTTGTTAACTTGTAAAAGAAATTCAGGATGAGGTTTTTTTTGTTGTTGTTGTTTGTTTGTTTTTTAATCTTCTTTATACAGTCAGTTTTCAGAACCGTGGTGGAGTGTGTTAGATCTCATACCCTAGCAATCTCTTTTATTTATTGATCATGAATCATTTCCTGTGCAACTAGTTGCTTGATTACATATCATTAATGGCTATATAATGTTTTGTAATGTTAATATTTTATAATCTTACTAATCATGATGTTTTTACATTCCAAGACATTATTGGTTGGGAGTTTTGAAGAGCATAGGCATTAAAAGACATGTTTAATTTAGCAGCCTTTGACAAATCCCATAAATGGTTTTGTTTTCTTGCTTCTTTACTAGAGGTTGACAGCAGGCAAATAACAATTAAAATTGGTAAAGATGAGCCGGGCGTGGTGGACCACGCCTGTAATCCCAGCACATGGGAGGCAGAGGCAGGCGGATTTCTGAGTTCGAGGCCAGCCTGGTCTACAGAGTGAGTTCCAGGACAGCCAGGGCTACACAGAGAAACCCTGTCTCGAAAAAAACCAAAAAAAAAAAAAAAGTTGGTAAAGATGCTCGTTGAGGGTTGAAATAGTTACATCCCTGCTGCCTAGGTATCATCTTGTTTTGTGTCAACTTGACTCAAGCCAGGGTCATCTGAACAGAGAAAAGACCTCCACCATCAGATTGGCTTGTGGGGCTTTTTTTTTTTTTTTTTTTTTTTAAGTGGGAGGGTATAGCCCATTACAAGGTATATCACTCACAGGTAGGTGGTTCCTCAGAGACCTAAGAAAGACAGCTGAATAGAGTCCTGAGAGCAAGCCAGTAAGCAGTTTTCCTCCATGGTTTCTGCTTTAGTTCCTGCCTCTAAGTTCCTGTCCTGTGAATTCCCTCAGGGAGAGAGTGTGACCCTAGAGTTATGAGCTGAAATAAACCCCTATGTCCCAAGTAGGTTTTGGTTAGTGTTTTGTTGTAGTGACAGAGAGACAAACTAAGGCATCATCTAAGAAGAATTACAGCAGCTATTTTTTTACATTGAATTAGTCTATAGCTTTTTGATATGTTTTTACTATTCATAAGACTTACTAAGGACTCGCCATGCTTCTGTGCTCTGTTTGCCTTGGCTAGCAAATGTTTTCATGTGGTGCTGTGATTTTCATGGAATGGATGGAGAAAGTGAAGCACCAGGAATATGAAAAATCCCAATTTTTAATCCACCAAATGTCTCAAGTTATTTTTCAAAACTCAAAGCCCAAGTATTGATGTCTTCATTTTCATGCCCCAACAACTGTGGTTGGAATTTTTAACTGAAACCAAATTAAAAATATTTGAAGCCTCATTGCTCTCAAGGAATGATACACTGTGATACGTACTGGTTTATGTTGTCTGTCTTGGAAACAAAATTAATCAATAATTGTTTTTTTAATGTGTAATTAATACAAACAATTTTTTTCAAACACTAGTTTCTTCTATCCATGAAAATATCCAACAGTTGAAAAACAAGTTTCCTAAAAAATATGTTGTATATGTTGGATTCCAAGCAAGATAGTAGAACCAGTGGAAGACAAATATATTAAGAGATGCATGGATAGTGTGCTAGGGCGAGTTCTGTGTCAAACTTGACACAGACTGTAGTTATCTGAGAGGCGGGAACCTTGATTGACAAAATGCCTTCATAAGATTGGGCTGTAGGCGAGCCTGTAGAACATTTTCATAATTAGTGATTGACAAGACAGGGTCCATCTCACTGTGGTGGGGCCATCCTCGGGCTGGTGGTCTTGAATTTCACAGGAAGCAGAGTAAGCCATGAGAAGTAAGCTAGGAAGCCGTGCAGCTCCATGGCCTCTGCATCAGCTCTTGCCCCTAGGTTCCTGCCCTGTTTGAACTCCTGTCCTCACTTTCTTTGATGAGGGACAGTGATATAGAAGTGTAAGTCAAATAAACCATTTCACCCCAAAGTTTCTTTTAGGCATGGTGTTTTATGACAACAATAGTAATACTCACTGGGGTAGAACTTGGTACCTAGAATATTGCTGTGACAGACCCGACCATGTTGTTTTGGGAGGTATTGTGGAAGGATTTTGGAACTTTGGTCTAGAAAAGCCATTTAGTGTTCAAAGCTTGAGCTGTTCTGTTGGAGTTTGGAAGGTAAGACTTTTAAGGGAAATGCAGAGGGAGGGGGCCTGGCTTGGAAGCTCTGGAGGAAAGTTCGAGAGTCACTCTATGAAGCCACTCCATATTTTAAGTTAGGAATCTATAGTTCTGGGCTGGAGAGATGGCTCAGAGGTTAAGGACACTGACTGCTTTTCCAGAGGTCCTGTATTCAATTCCCAGCAACCACATGGTGGCTCACAACCATCTATAATGAGATCCGATGCCCTCTTCTGGTGTGTATCTGAAGACAGCTACAGTGTACTCATATAAATAAAAATAAAGAAATTAAAAAAATAAAAGGTTCTGGTTATCTAGGGCTGAAAAATCAGCTGTGATTAACAAGAGACCAGAAACACTGAATTGAAGCATCTATTTTACTGGAACAACTGATGTTGTTCAACTTGAGCTAAGAAGCTATCTGTGATTAAGAATAGATTAGCAGGGCTGAAGAGAGTGGTTACAAGCACTGGCTGCTCGTCCAGAGGTCGAGTCTAACTCCCAGCCACATATGGTGGTGCCGTACAACCATCCATAATGGGTTCTGATTCCCTCTTCTAGTGTGTATGAAGACAGAGTACTTTTATATATATTAACTAAATAAGCAAATAATTATTTTTTAAAAAAGAATAGATTATCATCATTGAGATGAAATTTTCTGGAAAGTGTTTTCTCAGAGCCAACAGAGATAAAATGAGAGATATCTAGATATCTAGACAGATAGAGATAGATAATATATAATTGATGTGTTGGCATGTAAACAGATTGAGTAGATGAATGAATAGGGAGTAGATCAATTAATACATAGATGTTAAATAGATGACATATACATCTACAGCTGTATGTGTGTGTGCATATGCATGTGTAGGTAGGTAAATATGTAGATAGGAAGATGCATGGGCAAGTAGATAGATGTACATCTGTTATAACGAACTGGTTTACATGATTGTGAGATCTGCCTTAGAAACTCTGAAATCCATGGGTCAGGCATGAAAGAGATGCCACATGCTGGATTCAGCCCTAGAAGCTAGAGCACACTGCCTCAGCCTCCACAAGGCTGATATATATATATATTTCAACAGGCTTACTTGATAAAATCAGATGCAACCGAGAAACTCCCTTGTACCTCTCCCCATGTCAGCTGGATTCTGACCATATTACCTCAGTTCCATCACGGAAGGGCCTGGGTCAGTGCTTAATGAGACAAATGAACACTAAATGTAATCAAACCGATACTTGAGGAGCCCACCACTCATGGAAACAAAAGATACTGAATCGATTTAAAGTCTCACTTTTAGTGCTGTTTAAGAGATGTCTGACAGTCTCGTCTGCTGTCTTTTCATCTGACAGACTTGGCAGGGATGGACAGGCCGGCTTCCTTATTCATCGTTATTTCTTAGCTTGTTGGGTTTGCACGGGGTGCATTGTGGGACATATACAAATTTTATATATCCTTATTGCCTTTGTTATTGACTTTTATGGTTCTGTAAGCTCTTAGCCACTATTTGCATTAATATTAATATTTAATCCAGTTGTGCCTAATATTATCCTCGGAATGCTTTTATATAATAATAGCTTTGCATTTGCACAATACCTCTCTTTCCCAGAGCTGTGAGTGCTTTGTCGACAGTGAGTCAGATTTCTCTCCCAGCTAAGCTGCTCTCCCTGCACCCCTAGAGAAATATTAACACTTTAGAGCAGGACTCCATCTGTGCTTGTAGCAGAAACAAAGTAATCAGTGTCCTTGAAGCAGAAAATACACCTTGAGACAGTCCCAGGGGGTTATTTTGTATCTTAAGCACTTCTTGGAGTCTTACATGGAATAACTTATGGACACTGGAAAGTTCAGTGCTGCTGTTCACTAAATAAACTGTGGCTGGAACTTTCTAGTGCACAGATGTGTGGTGTTTTCAAAGTGGTTTTTGGAAAGCCATGACTGAGGTTTGGTTAAGATAGCTGTCTTCCTATTACACATACAGGAGAATATTTCATACCCTGCAAGAGGAATGCTTTCTGTTGTAAAGATGGCCATAACCTAAATACTTTCTCTTTGGCTGGAAACACCAGAACCGATGTGTAGCATCTTAGACACAGAGAATACCACCACATGCCCCGAGGCAAATAGCATGACTGCATTTGCACGGCCAGTCTGATAATACAGTTGCCAACACAATACCACATCATGAAGCCTCTTGTTGGTACTATCCCAAACAGCCTGGCCGCTTACACAATCTATTCATTTGTGAGTCTCCGTTTCCTCCTCTATATGGCCAGAGACCCGATCTGTCATTTCTCAAAGCTTTTGTATCTAAAGGCTTTACAAAGAAGAGATTAAATGTGTTGAGAACAGCTGAAAACTCTCTAGAACAAAGGTAAGGGTGTAACTTCTCCCATTCCATAATGTCTGTGTTAGGGAGCCAAGGCATAGAGCATAACTCCACGTGGACTTGCAAAGTCAGTATTTGTTCAAGAAGATAGTTGGTTCTAAGTGTTTTAATATTACTTACAGATTTAACACGACAGCTCTGTGGGCTGCAGTGGTGGCTTGTTGGGTAAGGCACGTTCCTTGGGAGCCTGGGAAACTCGGCATGGTCCCACAGAAGCCATGTTTTTGTTTTTGAAGTCAGGTGAGGGCTGGGAAGATGCTCGAGAGATAAAGCACTGGGCAGGCAAGCATGAGCGTCAGAGTACAGGTTCCCCACAAACCATGTAAGGCTAGCTGGGGTATCACACATCTGTAATCTCAGACCTACAGCAAGATGGGAGGTTGAGACAGGGGAGTTTCTAGAAGCTTGAGGGGAAGCCTGGTTTGTGTGGCTGCAAAAACAGAGATCCTGTCTCAAACATAGTTGAAAGCAAAGCTGACATTGAAGACTGAACTCTGACCCCACATTTGAGTATACGCATGCATTTTCTCTCCCCCACCCTCTTCCCCCTTCCCCTCCCCTTCCCCCCTGTCCCTCTCCCTCTCTCTTTTAGTGCTGACAGGTGAACCCTGGGACTCACTGGCTGGATTACTCATTACTTGGAAAGTTCAGGACTAGTGAGAGACTCCTGTCTCAAAAGCAAGATAGACAGTACCTGTGCAAGGATAGTGCTTGCACCTGCCCATAAGGTTTCAAGTCTAGATCAGTAAATTGATTACAACCCTAGGGTTAGTTTTTCTAGGTCAGTAAGTCAATTACAATATCAGGATGTCTCTTGGTTTTTGATGTGCTGGTTCCTCTTTAATTTGGCTTTTTTTTTTTTTTTTTTTTTTTTTTTTTTTTTTTAGAGCGACGTACAGACTATTATTGAACTTAACACAAATCCTTCACAAGATGAATTTGATTGAGGTCACAATATATTTAACTCCAACCTCTATGGGGTATCTCCATCTTGTGTTGACTAGACCATTTACTACCCTTGTGTTCTATGATTAACATGCTGTCTGCACATTCAGAGACCTGGGCTGGCGTCTGGGAGGAGGGTGAACATCCAGCGTGACTCTTTTCTCAGAGCTGTGAGATGTGGACTGAAGTCACTGTAGTAATCCCTTGGTCATACTGCACTGTATATCCCACTGCATTGGGATATAAATCTGCAACTCCCTCATCCAGGGCTCTGACTAGGCCTGCTGACTCTACTTAGACCAGTTCTCCCTGAGTTTACAAACAACTGCTTTTGTTGCTGAGTTTCAATTTCAAGTCTCTTCATTCCCAGCTGTTTTGATTTTATCCCGCTATCCCCGCAGCCCACAGTTTGGCCGTGGATGAGCCACTGCTTTTTATATTCTATTCTGTCCACTGCATGGATTCCATGTTCAAATGTTCAAGCCCCTTTGGGTCTTGCTTCTCCCTCTTATAAAAAGGACAAATGTATCGATTTTCATCTCTGTGATCCCTTACCTACTTACTAAACCGTGCACACAGTTGCTACACAGCTACACAGCCTCACAGCAGCTGGGTTTTGCCACATGGGTTAAGTACTAGTTCTGGTATTAAAAACCTGCACTATTAGAGCCACCGAATACACTTCCTGAAACATAGACAGAAACACCCAATCCTAGGAACCCCTACCTCTATCCCAGCGAATAGAAAGTTGAATTCAAAATTACTGCTCCTTAGAACATGACCTTTGAACTGTAAATTTGGCGAGTGGGCCTGCCCTCTGGGCCAGCACCTGAGACTCTGTCAGAGTTCAGTTCCACAGCCTGTTCTTGTTCCTTGTAAGACAACTAGGAGCATGCCCCCTGCACAATCCCAGTCAAACTGGAGAATTGTTTATTTATATTATCTCCGCCCCCCCCCCAAAAAAAAACCCCTCAGTTCTTCCAAAGCCTCCACAGGTGGAACGCCAGACCTCACCTCCCTGGAGCTGAGCTTTTCCCAAGTGGCCTGGGTAAATCCGGCTTCAGAACTCCTAGAAACTTCCACTCTGCTGGCTTCCTCTCCCCGCTCCCCTCCCTCAAACATACACAAAATAAGAAGACACCAGTTCTTATTAAGGTAGGGTCATACACAGGAACACAGCGATAAAGAGTTAGGTAGGAATTGGTAAGCCAACAAATTATCCTGCAGCATTTTTTGAGTTAGTAATTACTATTTTCAAAGTGCTTTTAATCTAAATAGTGCTACATATTTTATAAAGTGATTTCATTTACGCTAATTATATTTAGCCTCCCTAAATAACCTGGTCAAGTGAGAAATTATAGCCTCTATTTTGTAGGTGAAAATATCAGTGAATTATGTGCTTACCTTTGGACTCCCAGGTGCCTGTGTGTTCATGTATGTGCATATGTATGTCCTGGTGGTGTGGTCTGTGCATGTATGTATGGTGCTTGTGTGAGTGTCTCTGCCTGTGTACCTGCATATGCCAGGTGATGTCTATATGTTAAAGTGAATAGGGTACTATTGAGACAGTGTACACGCTTGGGTCTCACATAGATGAGCCAAATGGAAGTCTGTAGAGGTGTTACAACTTTATTTTATTTTTACAGTTTTTTAAATAATTCTAATATGCAAACAGGAATGAGTTATAGGACCCAAACACTATTTTTTTCCTTCTGATTTCTAGTGTGTGTTTGTAGATGTCACGGTGGCCATGTGACTAGGATGGACAAGGATATGCTCATTTGACTTGTTCTAGGAGGCAGAGGGTAGATGCTCTGGAGGCTCAGGCATGAAGGAGAGGATCCCAGGATACAGCTGCAGCCGGGACCCATCAAGGGGCCCCTAGGAGTCCTGGATCTGGAGGCCAATTTGGAGAGGTGCATATTGCTTCTCACGGTGGGGTGCCAGTTATTGTAGGTAGCAGGGTTTTTCCTCTACAGTCAGTGAAATGAGCCAATTCAAGTCAGATTAGATCATATTAAATGCAAGCTTATTGGGAAGCTGCTGTCAGACAAGTTCACTGGTCGCAAGAACGGAGACTAGCTAGGGAAGTCACCGTGAGGAGATAATAGTGGGGTTGGGTGGGGGAAGAGAGAAAGGGCGAGTGCTCGGAGAGAGAAGAAAGAGAAAAAGAGAAGTAAAACTGTCTGGATTATATAGGGGAAAACCTCTGGGGGGAAGGGCAGCCCAGCCACTGGGCTGGAAAGTTCTGGATTGAAACCTTGGCATGTCAGATAGGGACTGAGGGATGCTGGCAGAGCCTGGAAGTCTGCTTTGATATGTAAAATGTGCACCTCGGTCCCTAGTCTCTGGGTCTAAATCAAACAGTGGGGAACTTAGAAGCTTTTTTTCTTTCTTTCCTCTCCCCCCTTTCTTTCCTTTCCTTTCCTTTCCTTTCCTTTCCTTTCCTTTCCTTTCCTTTCCTTTCCTTTCCTTTCCTTTCCTTTCCTTTCCTCTCCTCTCCTCTCCTCTCCTCTCCTCTCCTCTCCTCTCCTCTCCTCTCCTCTCCTCTCCTCTCCTCTCCTTTTCTTTTTTTCTTTTCTTTTTTTTTTTTTTTGGTTTTTCAAGACAGGGTTTCTCTGTGTAGTCCTGGCTGTCCTGGAGCTCACTCTGAAGACCAGGCTGGCCTCGAACTCAGAAATCTGCCTGCCTCTGCCTCCCAAGTGCTGGGATTAAAGGCGTGCGCCACCAACGCCCGGCTTTAAGTTTGAATCTTGAAGCACAAACTCTGCTCACCCAGTTCTATTGGGCTAAGACAGACCAAGAGTATCAGGGAAAGGGTCTATGAAAGGGGCAGACCCTAGACGGGGCTGGAGTGTGGGCTCCGCATTGGGGTGGATATATTCTGAAGGCTTCTCTGCCTGCTATTCTTTCACATGCATTTACACGGAAGAGGCAGACAGAGGGTGGAAGACAAAGTTCTGTGCTGGGCTCTTGCTCTTCTGTAACCATACAGATTCTATGGAGAAGGTCTATCCACCTGGTTGAGTGACAGCCACGCTGTGGGGACAGCCTTCTTATTTACCACTCCAGGCTTACTGGGGTGATAGTGACTTGTGTAAATGAAGAAACACACTAAGAAATGCAGCGGAATGCGTTTTTAACTGTACGTGTCTTACTACGGAGAACCGGAAACTTATTTACTCCAGAGCTAAGCCGGATGGTTAGAGGGCAAAAGCATTTAAAATCAAACCTGTGCTTTGAGCTTTTTGTGGTTTGGTTCTGGTGTCACTTTCACTGACTGGGTGGGTTAAGACGTGATAGCGGTGATAAGGTGGTCAATAAGAAAAGCCATTGTTTGTCAGTGAAAGATCTGATCAGGCAGCAGGGTGAAACCTGAGGGGAAAGTCTCTGAAAGAGAAAGGAAAAAAAGGACAATCGTAGGGGGGTGGGCAGGCCCTGGGCGGAGAGAGTCTTGGAGAGCTCGGTGAAAGGCGCCTTGTTTTCTTGTGATGATAATTGCTTCCTGCCCCCCAGGCCCCTTGCAGAGAATAGAAACCCAGAAAACAGCGGGAAGAGAAAAACCTGTAAGAATAGGAAGACACACCTAGACACCAACCTCTTAAATAATGCAAGAGGCCTGGAGCCGAAAGGAACCAGAGTGGGGTGGCAAGGAGAATAATCTTTGGCAGGTGTGAGCTCCTGGGGTGGCCCAAGGTGAAGAGAGGTGTCCTGTCTCTGACCTGAGGCTTATGCACAGGGTCTAAAACCCAAACTCACCCTAGGTAGAAAAACACTTTCTAAGGAGGGGTCATGTGACAGGTGGTGCTGTCTTTTAGGTCTGCAATAGAGGGACGGGAGTGCTGCAAAGTTTTTCTTTTACTTAAGCGTTTAGCAAGTGCTTTAGCTTCTCGGTGCACTCGCTCGTTGTGTTGTTGTGTTCTTTTACCCGCGTCTTACTCATTATTCATGAGCACAGACAGGAGCTACTTTGTTTTCGAGCCGGCGCTAAAATCTTGATGGTTCCGACCTCGGTGTGACGCTTCCACACTTGGTTTCCTCCAGGGAGCGCCTGCTGTGTGACAAGCAGAGGCTGAGTCCTATTCCGTGCATCACACATGTGCCTCTCAGAGCTAGCAAGCTGTTCAGGGGGATCCCTTGATCCTCCGGAGCGATAATTTAGCCCCCCTTGCGCCTGGTACCCGCTGAGAACCGACATTTAAGTGACAGAGCGCTGGAATCAGGAAGCAGGGTCAGCTCACCACATTTCTTCAGAATGCCATGTGCACTGTGGTCTGGCCTGCAACAGAAGCCAGAAGCCAGGGGAGGAGGCACCAGCTGTTTCCTCATCAGAGGAAATTTAGGTAGAGCCAATAGCTTCCTGGGGTTGGTTGGGGAGCTGGGGCAGGGACTCTAGCTCAAGAGCACACGTGTGTACACAAGGTATGTTTAGAGACACGGACATTGAGGTTTTACTGTATCGCTGGGACATCCTGGATACGAAGCTGGCTTCAGAAAGAAACCCACACCCACATCCATGGTGTAGACTGATTGGCTCCCCCTCATGTGATTGCTTGATGGAAGAAGCCAGGTCGCACTGGTAAAGTGGAACAGAACAGGGCTGAGGCTTGTCCGCTCTGTTCATCAGTACACGCCGCACTCTTGTCATCACCTTACCGGGTGACAGCAACGTCTCCAGGAGTGTCTCTCTAGCATCTGTGGTTTAATAACACATCCTCACATATGGGACGCTAGGGTGCTGCCTGCAAAACCCACGCTGACTCCTCTGCCTGTAGATAGCGCTGCCCTCTCCAGCTTAAAGTGCCTGCCCCAGGAGGGGCAGGACCTCCCATCTCACCAAGTCTCTGAGCTCCCCCCTTCACCCCATCGGAGACAACTCGGAGAATTCTGACACATGCTCTCTCATAACCCACCAACTTGCCCCTTCTGTCCATACACCTTTTAAGCTCAAATTGTTGCAAACATTATATATATATGCCATCTGTGGAGAAATTCCCTGGCCACACCCCTTCCAAGGCAAAAGAGCATATTCCTAGTCTAGTGTTTGGAAAGTGTGATAACTAGATGGTAGGAGGTCTTTCTCCCTTCCACATGAATGCTTCTGAGGGGCCTGCACTTGCCATGGGGCTCCAGCTAGCTTAGGATGCTCTTTTCCTCTGCCCGGCTTCCATGTGAGTTGGTGAGGTCTTGTTTCCCTTAAGTGAAAACCAGGACATTTGCTCCCATTTGGCATCCAGACAGCTGATAATTAGAAACCTCCTTTCCAGTCCTTTGCCTCTATTACAGAGGAACTCGGAATTGATGTGCTATGCATCATAATTCCAGCCCCACGCTGCCCCGTGTCCTTGTGCTGTCTGCGCTGCCCCGTGTGGATCTCTAGAGCGACATGACACTGCCATTCCATCTTCCCTGCCCTATGACACGGGTGACCATTAGCAGTAATTGCTTTCCGTCTTGTGATTTGCTCTACGCTGCTGCTCCTCCGAGGTCCCAAGTCTCCAGTGTAATCTGGTGTCCTTTGAGGGTAGATTCTGGAAGCACACTGTCTGGAATATGCATCTGCTCCTCTGTGACGACCCTGCTAGGAACGCTTGGGAATAGTTGCAGGTCTTTGGAAACACAGATGCAGCCTGGTTGTTCCTCTGCTTGGGTAAAAAAAAATCAGTCGATTTTCCAAAGCAGAATGTTGGAAACACAGTTCTGCTTGGAGACATCTTCTCCACAGAGGAGTCCAAGGGACGCTAATTTGCAAAGCTTCTTGTGTCTTCTGTGTTTCTCTGGAGTTCCTAAGGTATAAATCACCCTTGACTGTGAGTGTCCTCACCAGATGTACTGAAAATCATTTCCATGAGTATTGTTGTCATTGTCTTATGTATAAGTCCTGATACCACTTGATAAGACTTCCCATAAAAGAAAAACACCACATTTTAGAACCATCATGTCCCCACAGTACCACGGCCACACAGCATCATAGCGATATGCCACTGTGGCCATACTCCACCACAGCCACACAGAATTATGGACACCTAGCATGCACTATAATGACTATATACCATCAGGGCCCAACACCACCGAGGTGATGCAATAAGATGGCCACGGGTGGTCTGTCACATCTCTCATTTCTAGCAACAGGGTAAAGGTACCTTGTTCTTGCCTTTGGTTACTGTCTTAGTCAGGGTTTCTATTCTGTACAAACATCTGACCAAGAAGCAAGATGGGGAGGAAAGGGTTTATTCAGCTTACACTTCCACATTGCTGTTCATCACCAAAGGAATTCAGGACTGGAACTCAAGCAGGTCAGGAAGCAGGAGCTGATGCAGAGGCCATGGAGGGATGTTCCTTACTGGCTTGCTTCCCCTGGCTTTCTCAGCTTGCTTTCTTATAGAACCCAAGACCACCAGCCCAGGGATGGCACCACCCACAGTGAGCCTTCCCACCCTTGATCACTAATTAAGGAAATGCCTTACGGCTGAATCTCATAGAAGCATTTCCTCAACGGAGGCTCCTTTTTCTGTGATAACTACAGCGTGTGTCAAGTTGATACACAAAACCAGCCAGTACAGTTACTGTCTCTTGTTATTTAAAATATAAACACCTTTTCTGCCGTCAAGCCAATATGGGGTCCTCATTTCTCAATTCTGGTACTTTCGAACCATTTCTTAGGTGACCCTGATTCTCTGTCTAGTTTTTTTTACAACTGAGGTTTTTGAGCTCCTCCCATTCTGTGGTTCTTTTATTTGCCTCAGATTACAACACAATCTTGCTAGCCAATAACCCACAGATTTGCCATTTATGTTAATCCAGAGTACTGAACTTTGGACTATTCCTTTGTTCTTCAGCTAAAACACAGGCCAAGCCCTCAGCTAACTCCTGTGATTGGAGTGTGTGGAGACCAAGCCTCACCGCGCACCTGGAGGTGAAGGGTGACAATCTGTTGTGTCCTGAGCACAGCTGCCTCCACCTGCACCATGGCAAATATCACTCAGAGCAAAGCTGTCCTCAGTGAAGATGTTGCATGTTATTGACTTCAGAGACACCAAGTCCAAGGTCACTTCCATATCACTGTTCATTCTGGAAGGACGTCAGGCCAGGAACTCAACCAAAGCAGGAACCTGGTGGCAGGAGCTGAAGCAGAAGCCATGGAGGATGCTGCTTACTCCTGGCTTGCTCCTCCTGGTTGGCTCAGCCTGCTTTCTTATAGAACCCAGCACCGTCGTCGTCGGGGTGTGTGGGGCAGGGGTGGCCCCATCCACAGTGGGCTGGCCCCTCCTCTATCAATCTCTAATTAAGAAAATGCCCACAGGGTTACCTTCAGCCAGATCTTGTGGGGGCATTTTCTTAATTGAGGTTCCCTTCTCTTAGATGACTTTAGTTTATGTCAGGGTGACATAGAGCTATCCAGCACACTCATTTCACCAGTCAGTCACATGACCCACGTCACCAGTCACATGACCCACGTTGCCAGTCACATGACCCACTTCACCGGTCACATGACCCACATCGCCAGTCACATGACCCACATCACCAGTCACATGATCCACGTCACCGGTCACACGTGGTTCCTCACCTGTTCTCTGATTATACTTTTCTTACAGTAGCCATTGTAAAGAGGACGGTTGCTCAGTGTTCTCTGGCTCTTATCCACGAGAGAGCTTTGAAAATGCTCACGTTTCAGACCCTTGTTTTCTAAATGGCCTACCTCTTGGAGTCTGTGTTCCTTTCTCCTGTGTCCCGCCTTCCCCCATACTGCTGACTTTCCTTCTTGACAATCCACTCATTGATGACACTCGAAAGCTGTCAGAGTTAGCTGGGACCTTCCCCACCTCTCCCCTTCAGCTTTCAGACTTCCTTCCTGTGACTGACACACGAGGAACCATCTTGATATATTTCCAGGTGGGCTATGTTTGGTGACGAGGGTAGGCACTGCTCTCCCTAGCTCCCCAGCTCAGCTAAGAGACAGTACCGAGAGCTTTACACTGAATTCCCAGGGTTGCTGCTGCTTTTCCTATGTTGTTTACTGGAATCAAATCCCCAATTAACTCTGCGCTAAAGATCCTTAGTGAAGAGGATCTTTGGCATGGTTGGTAGCCATACTCTTTACTCTCACTCTCTACAAACCTGCGACTCCCTGTGACCCCACAGCCTTTTCATGGCGGGGGGGGGGGGGCGGGGGGGGGGTGGGGGGGATGTGCCTTTTTCCTGAAGCCCCATCACAGCACTGTGCTGTGGCTGATTCTTAGGCCTCTGCTCCTTACACCTATAGACTTGGCTTGCTGTCTTCCAGTAACTCATGTCTCCGATGACTTCCTTTCCCTTCTTTATTGCTATGGATTTATTTCTTTTTATGCATGCTTGTGATGGACTTAAAGAGAAACAAGAAGCAATCTAGTTCCCATTTTTGCCAGTTTGGATTTGAAGCTCTTATAAGGAGTTAAAAAATTCATGAATGAAGACTTTTTAAAGGAATTATTAATTATTAAATACAGCTCTTAGAACTTTTTTTTTATTTCATTAACCTCTTGTAATGTCCCTAAGTATCTCCATTTTACAAATGAGAAGACTGAGGCTCAGGATATCTCTTTATTTGTCTGAAGTTGTATGACTGGTAAATGATAGATCCAATGTTTAAACCCAGGTCTTTCAAGTCTATATTTATGCCTTCTGTTACAGCTGGGGGAAAAAATAGCAAGGTTCACAGATTTGGTGGAAGGTTTTATGTAATGAAGAAAGATGGAGATTATGTATAGAATCACCTCCCGTGACATACAGTCTCCAGGGTTGTGGCTGTCGTTTTAATTGCAAAAATAAGAATGCCAACCTCAATTGTGTCCTTGGGAATAAGCAGGACAGTTCCTTACTAACAGTCAGGAATAGTAGTCATAACCGTGAGAGACAAAAACTTTTGAGGACAGACCCCAGGTGCATAGAAAGCTTGACTAGAAAAACCGATCAGATCTAGACACTTCCAGGGTTGCTGGAATTTGTAAGTGTGGGCAAAGAGTTACTTTTGAGTTTTGGAGAGGCACTAAATCATTTTTTTTCTACATAAATAAGTCTAACTTTGTGTGTGTGTGTGTGTGTGTGTGTGTGTGTAGGTATGTATGTTTGTGTGTGTTAGCCTTCAGATTTAATGAGTCACCTATATTTTAGCTCTCAGCACTACACAGGAGTAAATGTAACACCAAGTAAGCCTTAAACTTTTGTATCTGTCCTTAGGGGTATCTGATAGGGTCTGTGTGAGATGTTCGGGTTGATTGGCATCAGTATAAGTCTTAAAGCACAGTGGAACCAAAGAACCAGACTGAACAAACCAGGCCTCTAAAGAAACACTTCTCAAGATACACAGTGTTTGCTCCTGTTATTCTGTTTATTTAAAAAGCAGCTTTCTGGGTCATTAGAAACACGAGTTTCTAAGAAAAGGGCTTCGATGTGTCTACTTTTATCCAGTTGCCAAGTCATTCAGGGGCACATAAATGTTTTAGAATTGCTCACCCAGGTGAGCCAGTGCCATCAGCCCATGTTAGCCGGGCCACACGGTACGCACTGCTCAATCCCCAGAGCCGTGGGCTACGAAGACCTTAGTGAGCGAGCTGTACGGCCTTAGCGAAGCCAGGCTGTAGGCTACAACACCATAGACACAGAGAGCCACGGTTGTTTAGCCTGGAGAAGTTTCAAGACGACTTGGCTTCATTCTTCGCATACTTCTGCAGAGGAATGCTTGTGTATTTTTCTATCCGGTGCCCAGATGTTAAAACCTTGACCAATGAAAATGAAGATGAACAAATTTGGGCTTAGGACAAGGGTGCACGGGCCAGCCATCTTACCATCTGAAGAGAATCAGCCTCTTTGGGAGACATCTCCAGCTCTAGGCTTATTTAGGAAATGGAAGATGAGGTCTTGGGAAGGACTCCTTGACTGCAGGGCTCTCAGAGTCTGGCCTGAAGGTCAAGTCTTTGAGTCACTGCCAGACACTTCCTGAGGCTCAGGCCCATAAATCCCTGTCAGGATTGAGAAGCAGTATATTTTCCCTGAGATCAATGGAAATAATTACAGCTTTGGAACATGCAAAACAGAACAAGCCCACCAAGACATCCTCTGGATTTTGACCAGCAGAGAAAATGTTGACAGTGACTTTCAGAATCACTCCAGATGCAGCAGAGAGCTGACGAAGCCATCAGGTGACCTTCATGCAAGGTCCTTTGTTCAGGGGCAAACAGGAAGCCCTCATCTGGGGTGAGATCTTGCTGAAAGAGTCAAGTCTTTTGGAGTGGGGGTGGGGTGGGGGGAGAAATCTGCTTGTTGGGCGATGTGAGTTTGTGTAGCTCTTAGAGACTGCATGACTCTTATTTAGTTTTAATTTTTTTCCCTTTAAAAGTAAATAGGCATAACCAGAATTATAACACAACATTTCTTTAAAGAAAGTGAGTTCTTGTTCTGCTTTGATTCGGAATATTAGAAAATGCTGGCTTCGTGTTGTCCCTCAGCTCAAACCAACACACAGCCAACCCCAAAGACACATGTAAAGCCAAAAGTGCCATTTTTTTTTTAAAAAAAGAAGGAAACGACTTTTAAATCCTTACAGTTCATGTCGACTTCAGTAGGAGAGGTAGCTACTCAGAAACTCGTTTTCTCTCTCCCTCCTTTTCATAATACAATGAATTTTAAAAAGCAAGCCCACTCATTACTGAAATTACCCCAGTCCTACTCACCGAAGTCAGTTTGATTGACTGCCGTTACATAAGGTGCAGCTGCCTTTGTTTCCCGACACCCTCCCCGTGTGTGCTCCTGTCAGTCCTTGGCCTTTACCCTTTGATTTGCTCTCCTTGGAAGAGACCAAACCAAGGAAAAATCCCGAGCAGTAAGAAGTGAGACTCGTGAACAAGGAGAGAAGCAGAGGCAGGCCTCAGAACAATGGACGGAAAGTCGGGGCTCACCGACTTGCCAGTTGTCGATTTTTGAAGGGGAAGATCATGGGATAGCTGAGGAGACAAGGCGGTGGCACCTGTGGGAGAGGGGGGGTCTTCATAAATGCCACTTGCCCATTGCAAGAGACAGGAGGATCAACCGCTGTGCCCTAAGAAAGATTCTTTTTTTCTAACCCAAGGTCGAAGTTTGTAGGCAAACCTGAGGCCCAAGGGTGAACCTGAAGACTTGCTTGGGATCTTGGGATTATGTTTCCTTCAGCCCTGGGTGAGCAGGCGGAAGGTTCCCATGATGTTAGGTGTACAGCGAAAACCCGGACAGGGAGGACCTTAGAGAAGGATGCGGCTGTGGGAGGGAGCAGGGTCAGCGTCCCGCGGGGGTTGCGGACACAGAGCCCCAGGGGCTATACTCCTGCCGGCTGCTGACTGCAGGCCCAGCTGACATCAGCCCTTGCTGATGGCTGTTAACACTGAGCAAAGACGCCTGTGCTTTTTCAGAATACAGCCCCGGCCCTTTCTGCTGCTTGGTGGGTTGATGCTAAATTAAACCAAAAGCTAGGAGGGGAAGTCAATTTCTATTTCTGGCTGCTTTAGACAATATGGAGTCCTGGGTGGGAAGGTTCACCAACAGAGTGGATTTTCCAGGAAGTGCTGAGGTCTTCCTGCGTTTTGACGCCAGAATGTTGGCAAAAGCTTTCACGTTAGGACTTTTTTTTTTTTTCCCAACTAGAGCAACTAGAGTAAGCTTTACCTTTTAAGAAAGCAGAAATTTCCCTGGGATATACTGCCCTCTGCTGGCAATGGCAGATACTTACTTCCCTTCTCCTTCATAGGCGGCAAAGGATAGAATGAAAAATGAGTTAATTTAATAAATAACCCTCACGGGCAATGAAGAAGTCACATGTGAAATCCCTTAAATAAAAACGTACTGAGTTTATAATAAATGAATAATAAATAAATAGATAATAAATAAAAAATAATTATTTGGGCTTTTTAGCCCTCCTTGGCAACTCCTCAAAAACATAAACAACCGCAACCCCAAATTCTCACCCCCCTAAAAATTTAGGGATTTATTATATATAATAAATTGATCAAAGGATCCTATTCAGCTATTTATAAACCTCCCACAACCTCCTGAAACGTAGCAGGGGGGTTATTTTTGATAAACTCTGGCTGTCTTGTTTTTATGCTTTAATGAGCTCCCGGGTGGACGCTTTCATAAATCCACCGTCTTGTGTCCAGCACCTCCTTGGTTAGTTAATATATACTGAAGACTGAACCATCCAACCTCCCTCAACAGTAGATTCCATCAGTACTCCTCACTGGGCAGAAACTGCCCTTCAACAAAACAGGAGAAACCAGGGACGCCCCTCCCCCAGCCCGCCCCCACCCCAGAGCGTCTTCAAAGCCCAGCAAAACTTCCCAGTGGTCACCGAGCTCAAGCTTGCTAGCCCATGGAATAGCTCACCTGCAGCCAGAGGCTTGCGTGCTGCACTCTGATACGATCAAACAAATGCTCAGAAACTGGGGTAGACCCACACTTAAGAAAAGAAGCTGTAGTGAAACTCAGCTGCAGAACCCGGATGAGAATTGATTGTCTCAAAATCCTCAGCCCGTGGCTCCATCAGCCAAACAAGGCTGCGTCTTTATTAGTAACCAGAAGGAATTTGGTACATCGAACACTTTATCACCAAGCCATGCTCACGGGTGAATTCTAATTAAAACAATTTTATGGCTTAAGAGACAGCCCAAACTTGAAAACGGTTTTTAAGAAAGGGAAGCTGTTGTGAAGCCAGAAGACGTGAGCTGGTCTGTTTGTTTCACCCAGGTGGGCTCCGGAGTCAGTAGAGTCAGTTACGTTCTCTTGTTTATAATTATTTGGGGGGTTTGGAGGAGCCTCGAGTGGCTTTCTCCTCTCTCCTCTAAATTAAAGAGCAGCGTGCAGGCTGCTTCATTTGGTTCTGCTTGGGTAAGCTTCTACAGTGAATTGGGGTGTCCCATCACTTCCTGGAGGAACAGTTGGCTGCTGAGAGCAGGTTTATTTAAAGCAAGAAATTTCTTTAAATAAGTCTTTGGTCACGCTGTGGAGGGGGTTGCAAACGCAGCCTGACTGAGACTACCCATGCATGGGGAAGCCTGTGAAGGAAGCTCTGCTTGTCTGACCGTGTAAGTCCTAAGGAAGGCTTTATTTTAAATGCAAGACTTTATGTTCATTTTATTATACACAGTCTTAATTTGCGCCTCAAAAGAGGGGCTCCAGGGCAGACATAGAATGAACCTCTCTTTCAGCGCGCTAACCTTTGGGTTCTAATTTACTCACTTGTCAATCTCATGAATGCCTGGAGAACTCAGGCTATTGATTTCCGTGGCCAATGCTATTTTTCCTGTTTATTATAATATATTGTCCCATTGTTACCGGTGTTTGCACTCAGCTAGATTTCCCACACAGTGGACAGGAAGCGGTTTCATGGCATCAGACTTCCTTAGATTGATTTTCCAGAGGCTGGGAGGGACCTGCCCACTCCGAGCTCTTTGTGCTGGGACTGCCCAAGGGCCCCAGCAGGCCTCCTTGGACACTTCCTCCCAGGCCCCAGAGTGGGGGTGGCCTGTCGCCCCTCCCGAGACAGTCCCCGCAGCCCTGGGAAACGCTCCTTATCAGTGCCAAGGTTATGTCATTTCTTTTTACATACGATGTTTATTGTTTTTAGAGCCGGCACTGTGGGAATGTTCTTTTCAAGCGCGACAATAGGGGAGCCACAGATGCACACTGGTGAAACCCCAGCCCGCAGTCGCGGGCCTTCCATGCAGCTGGGTAGGGTGGCTCTGCGCAGGCTCCTGAATTAATCGATTCCAACCTTCAGCACTAGTCTTTAAGCAGGATCTTGCCTGTGGGTTGCTTGAAACACCAAGAAGGCTTTTAAGGTGGTTCAGGAAGTGAATCATTCCTTACCTATGCTCCCTTCCCCCTTCTCTAACTTCTTCAGCACCCACCCCCCTTCCTCCCCATCTCTTTCCTTTCTCTCTCCTCGCTTCCTGGTTCCTGGCTTTCCCCCTCTTCCTTTCCCCTCCCCCTTCTCTCCCCTCATCTCCCTCTCTTCCTCTCTCCCTCTCTCCCTCCCTCCTCTCTCTCAACACTGCTGTTAACTAATTTTTTTTTAAAATCCCCCCAAGCTTTGAAGGCAAGCATCGTCATGTAACCCATGGTTTGGGATTTGAGAGACACCTGCCCTACATATAGGCTCCCAGTTTGAAATAATTTGAAACTCAACAAATTGCCTGAGACAACACATGTGGGGTTTTCATATTTTAGAAAAGTAGGTCGCTACAATTATTGACTTGATCAAGTATGCACCATCAAACTAAATATCATTATAATTCTTCTTATCATAAATTTGCTTTCTTAGGAATAGTTTATAGTGAAAATTCACCCATACGATGCAGTAGATAATATTATTAAAAAAAAAAAAGCCTGGGTGTTATCGTTTGGAAGGAGTTATTAATTTACAGCCCGAAATCACGGATCCCTCAAGGAATTCATTATCAATTAGAGAATCTCCTCCAGGAGGCGGGCAGATGAAAGAGTTCCAACCACAGGCTCAGTCCACCGGGGCACTGGTGTGTGAAAGGCACTTTGGAGTCTCTGGGTTCTTCTGTTTTGAAGTGCAGGGGTTGCGGGCATAGGAGGAGGAAAAAGCATTTGTTCTAAGGACTCCACCCAGCTTGGGCTTCTGTGAATACATCCCGAGGCCAGGAACACAGCTCCTGCTAAAGGTTGCAGGTGTCCAGCAAGAGTCCTTGCTACTTGAGAGAGACGGAGGGAGCTCATTCAGATTCAGATCAGTTGAAAAAAATAGATCCTGCTTGTTTACCTCAGCAGGAGGCGACACTCACAAGGTTAGACCCCACTGTGATCCACCGAGTGTCTATGAACCATCTTGGAGGTTTAAATTGACCAGAATCATGGAATCTCAGACAGGCTTTCAGATATGTATACATTGGAGATACCTGAGTTGTTCTTTGGCTCTTTTGGAAAGGGGAGGTATTTGAGACCCACTTTTGTCTTAGGAAGAAGTTACCAAATACTTAAGTTTCCCTCTTATGGGAGTAGGCATCTCCTTCTTAGTGAATACATACACTGACTCATACTGGATTCAGCATGAGTTGACTAGGTTTTGGGGATGTGTGCATATGGTCTGCTTCACTGCACAATGGGACTATCTATAGACAAGACGCCACCTCCATCTCTGTGAAGGGGTTGGCAGTTACATCAGAGTTGTTCTGAGTCACAGTAGAGCAAGCAGACCATGGAGAAGGCCAGAGAACAGGTCATTTGTGGCGTCCAGCACTTCATCGCTAAGGGGCATTTCCTGTGGTGTCTTTCTCACTTCTTTTCTTTTTAAAGGCACAGTTGTAAAGATTTACCTTTGTTACCTTTGCATTCCTCTCTCTCTCTCTCTCTCTCTCTCTCTCTCTCTCTCTCTCTCTCTCTCTCTGTCACATATATGTGCAGGTGCCCACAGAGGTCAGAAGAAGGTATTAGATTTTTTTTTTTTTTTTTTTTTTTTTTGGAGTTGCAGTTAGAGGTGTTTGTGACCTGGATGCGGACAATGGATGTTAGGAACAAAATACTGATTCTCTTAAAGAGAAGCTGAAAAACCAGCCTGTCTCTCTTAGGCTTAAAAGCCACCCTACAGTAACAACAGAGTAAGTTCATCCCTGTTTATGCTTAACCTCTGTTTCTCAAGGATTGGCTTATGCCTCACCTGTGACCTTATCTGCAAATGGTTCTGTTTTGCCTGTCCCAGGAATGGAAATCATGTTGTTTTTTTTGTTTGTTTGTTTGTTTGTTTCAAAAAGTTCTTTATAACCATTTTGCAATCCTACCTTGGTTTCAAAAGGTTGTATGACCACCTATGACTACCTTGCTCTGACTGCCTGTTGTTATGACTGCCTTGTTATGCCCACTTTGCAACTGTGTCTGCTTCAGGAGTGACTCACTTGTTATGTGTATGTTCTGCTGCTGTAACCCCATCTGTTTTGCCCACCAAATCCCCTCTTTGGAAACCCCCTACCCCTGACCTATAAAAACCTTGTTTTTCTCACAACCAATGCTGAACCTCTCGAACCCCAGTCTTAGGGAGAGGCAGCCCATGCACGTGATACAAAAGCTTGCCTTAATTAATTGCTTATTTTAATTAACTTGGCCATGATGATTTGAGTCAGAGCTCTTTCTCCTCCCATCTTTGGGATTAACACAGACAGTGTTCTTAACTGCTGAGCCACCTCCTCTCTATTTGCTTGTTCCTTACCCTGTAGTTTTACTCTTATATAAACCTTAAGCAGCAGCCTGGCTGACACATATCTAGGATCACCACACTTGGGAGGTGGAGGCAAGGTCATCCTTGGCTACATAATCAGTTTGAGGACAGCCTGAGATACCTGAGATTCTCAAAAAACGATGGGGTGTGAGAAAGACTTTGACCAATATTAACAGATCTACAGATTAAATGAACTGGATTTAGAGATTTTTGTTTACAATTTTCATAGAATAGCCCCCAAGAGATCCCGATCCAAAGGTTACAAAGATGCCATCTAGAGGGACTTTATGGAATAATCAGTGTTCTCCTGGCAGCGTGTGCAGCATCAGACTTCTCAGATGTTTTCTTTCATTTGCTATTTTGAAACTAGAGATGGATCCAGGAAGGGTGAGGAATTTAAATGTGTGTGGATGGAAGCACTGGAGCATGTTGGGGTTGGGGTGCAGATGTATTTGAGATGTCCCTGGGGCACATTGACAATTCTACTATGGCGCCCGCCTTATCTACATCGGTGTCATCTAGGAGTTCTTTCCCTTTTCTATCCCATCTTGATACACATCCCAAGTCCTATGAATGGAGACACAGAGGGTACTGGGTAGACACTGGGAGGCACTGGCTTTGGCTGGGGCCTGAGAGAGTTCACAAGCTCAGAAGAAGGGACCCTGAATCATCACTGACAGACTGATACTCTGGGTGTAAGAATGAAAGGTACTAGGAAGACAGAGAGCTTCCAAAATGTGATGTCAAAACCTTCCATCTCTGTGAGATTCCCTGGATGAAGACAGGTTAGAACAAAGAGTCCAGGGACCATAGAGACCCAAGCAGACCAGCTGAGGACCACAAGTCTTAGTTAAGTGGGAGAAAGGTCCAGTAAAAGACCTTGAGGATGTCACAAAGATGGCCGCAGCAAATCCAGCAGAATCCTGACGGTGAAGACCCATTTGTCATGGAGCAAGAGTCTTTTATCTGGAAATTTGGTGAAGGCCTGATGTGGGAGTATAGATTGTCTCACTCGATCCATTCTGCTCCCCATGGGTGATTTATAGGAATTATACAATAGGAGGAGGAAGTCTTCAAACAAGGGAATTCACCTACTGCTCTGGGGACTTTTTCCATGCTCTGATCCCCATACTATGTTTTGCTAAAGGATAGAGGAAGCCCACATCTCAGAGCCCCCAGACATGCACAAAAGGTTGTCATACCATATCCTTAATGTGAATCATCTCAAAGTCAAAACAGGAGGCAGGTCACCTCCCAGGGCAAAGCATCAACTAGGCCACACCTACCGGGACCTGCAGCGGGCAAACTTCTTTCCTTTGCTCTGCCTCAGTTCTGAAACAGTGCAAGGAAAAGGATGTCACCAACAAAGGGAAGAGGAACCTGCTCAGGCTAGAGCAGGAAGTAAATAGGACTGGGTAAAGACAAACACGTCCGATTGACAGCTTTCTTTGAATCACAAACAGAGCTGGCTAATTACTGCCTGGACATTGGAGAGGAGAGACCATCTCTTGAGAGTTGTCCAAGGGACATTTTAAAACAGGAGGATTGTAGTTTGGGGGAAGGTAAAAGCTAGAAAGTGTTTGTGGGCTCAGATGTTGAAAAAGTCTCGGTAGCACTTTCCAGAGTCATGTCTGTGAAGTTCTCAAGGCAGAAAACGGGTGCGTGCGAGAGAGGGTGGCGTGGTGGCCGGGAGAGCCGCACTCATCGCCTGGGAGCAGCACGTCTGAGGAGCAAGAGAGCTGCAGATCTGCACGCTGGAGGCTTTGTTTATTTTATTTTAGGGAATAATTGAACATGCTTAGGAGGTGGAATGAGACGGTGGAATGAGAAATGGAAGGAACGTTAGGAGGGGGAGGGGTGGGGAGGGGAGACAGGCTTCATTCCCAGTCCACTGAGGTGGTTATAGTTAAAGGACCCACATGAACTGATGAACCTTAACATACATTCATTTTTCCCCATTCTTAAGTCCTCAAGATCAAGGAAGTGCTTTGATAAAAAAAAATGCTCTTTTGTTCACGGGAAAAATATTTGGCCGCCACTTTGACACAGAAGACAGGCCGTGGAGTTCCACATGGTCTTGTCAGAAGGAATTTGAAGACCCTGCTTTACTAGGGAGTTAATTGTCCCATTTCTGAGGCTGGAACCCCGGGGCCGTCTCATGCTCCAGAGGCTTACTTCAAGCATTGTTGCCTCTGAGAGACAAGATTCCAAATGTCCAGTCTGTACTATTCAATCCCCGCTTTGCCTCAAATGTATGTCTCTCCCATGCACAAAATAACAAAAATTAATACATCTCAAGCCCCTACCCAGTTGAAGCTCATTGCAAAACCAACTCTAAACTTTTAGATCTGTATAAATTTTGAGCTCCAGGACAGTAGTGGAACGTGCATGATCTCAAGGGAGATCAAGAAACAGAAGTAATGGGACCAAGTATGGTTACCCTTCAGATAGAAGCCATAAATCTGTAGGGCTGAAGAACCATCCTCTTTGGCTCCATGTTGTGGCTTCTAATCCTATAGTGGTGGCAGTGTCTACGCCATGATTAGAGGCGGTGGCTTTGTGGCCGTTCCCTGCTTACGCTCTGCCCATGGTGATCTGTCCTTAGCGTCTGCTTTCATCACTGTTCTTGTTGCTGTGACAAAACACACAGTGGGAGCAACTTCAGGAAGGAGGGGTTTATGTTGGCTCACAGTGTGAGGTCACACAGTCCATCTCGGTGGGGAAAGCGTGATGGTGACACGAGGAAGCAGGTGCGCATCTTGCGCTCATAATCAAGAAGCAGAGAATTGAATGCACATGCCCAGCCTGATTTTTTTTTTTTTAAACTCAGGATCTCAGGCTATGAGATGAGATGGTACCACTTCTGTTTACCACGGTTCTTCCCCTGTCACTTAAACTTTTCTGGAAACACCATCTTAGACATGCCCAAGAGCATGATCCCAATTCTAGTTGGGCTGATTAGCCGGCACAGGTCGAAGTGACTGTGCATTTTGGGTCTCTGTATTCTGCGAGGCAGCAGAGGGTGCTGCATGTTGACACCACTGTTTTGAGGTGGCCATAACATTGTAAGATGTACTAACCTACAGTAGCCAGAGGTCCTGGTACCATATGTGAGGAGTGGAGCGGGGGATGTGGCAAGGCACCAGGTAGGGTGTGCAGGGTTGGGAGCACTCGATTGCTTTTTCCTAGAAACTAGGCTTCACCCACTCCCTTCTCAACTGCAGGCTTCTGCCTGGGCTGCTGTGTGGAAAGTATCTCTGAGACTGTAGTAGGAGGAATATCCCCTGTGAGTCACCCTCAGCGTCACTCTTGCCGTGCCTGAGAGAGCCACACGTGATCTCTGTTGAGATGGCCGATTCATGCCAATCTCTCCTCCATTGGCCACATGGTAGGATTTTAATGTCTCAGAGTTGAGGAATGAGTAAGTGGAAGAAAAACCCCAGGGTTTAAATTTCTGCCGCTATCTTCAGTTCATCCTTCCCCTCTTCCGTTTGCCATAGACGGAACATAATATATACATAAATGTAAATATGTCCAGGGACCACCCCGGTCCACACTGGAAATCGGTCCAGCTCAGTGTCTGTAGTCGCTGCTTATGAGTTATGTCTTCCACAGTACATTAGAATGCAGACACAGTTCATTATTCTCCACAGGATCACTCAGTCTCCAAAAATGGCTGAAGCTCTCTCTGCAGCTGTGCGTATCCTTTGCTGAGCTTTATCAGACATCCTTACTGGGCTCATTTTCAGAATGACAGAGGCTTCCCGAGAGTACACCTCCTCAAGCAATACCCTCCTTTGTCCCCTGCACACCTCCAGAGATATTCAGCGGGTTGGTCTGCATGTTCCAGAATACTCATGCTGCTCTTTCATCTGAGTCTGTGATGTAACTGAATACCACAGACTATGTGGCTTGGAAGACAACAGTTCATGACCTGTGTTTCTAGGATCCAGAAGTCCAATGCAAAGGCACGGATGGCTCTGACATCTGTACATGTATGGTACACACTATCTTCTAGCTGTGTCTTCACACAACCACACAGTGGAGGAGAACCTCCAGAGTGTCTTGTGAAAAGCACCAATCCCATTCCTAATCCCCAACCCAAGGCCACTTTCAAATGCCACACACTCGGAAGTAGGATTCAGTATAAGGGGTCGGGGAGGGAGGCCACGAGCATTACATCTACAGCAGGAAGGGGAATGCGCTTGCGCAGGTCGGCAGGAGGGAGGAGGAGCCTTTCGTTATCGACCTCCCTCCTACCCCAGCCCATCCCCAGTGTTCCTGTGTGCTGTTTCCATCCCTGGTTTCTCACCTGGATGCAACCCTGGCTGTCCTCTCCTGACTAAAGCTCCATCTCTTCATGAGCTGTACGACGGAAAGCCCCACCGCCTTTGAGGAATCCGGACAATCTTCCCTTCATAGTCCTCTACGTTTTGTTCCTACCTGATCGAAGAATACATGTATCTTGCTGTCATAGTTACTTTTCCTGTTGGGATTAAAATATCCAAGAAAAGTAACGTAAGAGAGGAAGGGTTTGTTCTTGCTTGAGTTCAGGGTTACAGTCCACCCCGCTGAAGGAGTCAAGGTGGCAGGAACCAGAAGCGGCTGGTCATATTGGAGCTGCAAAAGAGAAGCGGAGAGGGATACGCCCTGTGCTCGGTTCCCTTTTTATTCCCTACAAGACTCAATCACAGAGAACGGTCCTGCAGTCCTTTAGGGTGGGTCACATCTTATTCAGGGACTTAACAATTCTAGGTTCTGTTACATTGGCAACCAAAATTAACCACCAGATCTGCTGATACAGCTTTATTAAAGGTTTTTAAAATAATTCTTCATTAGCTACATTTGGATAAAGCCCAATGCCTTACCTTGGAAAGAGCAAGAATTGTTCCTCATGTCTCTTCAGGATCTTGCACCCTTACTTTACACATCTGGCTTATGGCTGCGCTAGACTGTGTGCTGCTTTTAAGCATGTTATGTAGGCCCTAAAAATGTCAACTAGGGTCAGGGTTCTCACTCACTGCTTGTCAATTTTATAGAGCTAAGCAAGTTAAAATATTACCAAGTTTCCTCATCTGTGATGAGAGGCATACTGTATGTACTCCTCTGAATTACGGGGAGAATTAAATAGATCAGTTCAGCCCACGTGATGAGCTCCCATCTCAGTGTGAAACTGTGTCTCAAGGTCATACAGTGGACAGCAATAGAGGAAGACACTGATGGCTTGCTCAGGTACAGGTGCAGGAAATCTGCACTCACAGGTGCACAAACCTGATACTTACAGGTGCAGAAACCCCATACTCACAGGTGCAGAGACCTCATACTCACAGGTGCAGAAATTCCATACTCACAGGTGCACAATCCCCATACTCATAGGTACATGAAACTCACCCTTACAGTTGTAGAAACCCCCATCCTCATAGGTGCAGGAACCCCATACTTACAGGTACAAGATCCTCACATTTGTGGGTGCATGGTCCCCACACGCACAGGTCCTCATATTCATAGATGCATGATTCCCACACTCACAGGTGCAGGAACCCCACACTCACAGGTGCATAGCACCCACACTCACAGGTGCATGACCCTCACACACAGGTACATAAACCCATGCTCACAGGTGCATGGCACCCACACTCACAGGTGCATGACACCCACACTCACAGGTGCACAAACCCCACACTCACAGGTGCATGACACCCACACTCACAGGTGCACAAACCCCACACTCACAGGTGCATGACCCTCACACTCACAGGTACATAAACCCATGCTCACAGGTGCATGGCACCCACACTCACAGGTGCATGACACCCACACTCACAGGTGCACAAACCCCACACTCACAGGTGCATGACACCCACACTCACAGGTGCACAAACCCCACACTCACAGGTGCATGGCACCCACACTCACAGGTGCACAAACCCCACACTCACAGGTGCATGACACCCACACTCACAGGTGCACAAACCCTACACTCACAGGTGCATGACCTCCATACTCACAGGTGCTGGAACCCTCTACTCAAGGTCACATCATAAACACAAGCACTTCCAAACAAGCAAGCAGATATGTATATAGAGAATAATCATGTAAAGCATATATGTCTTAATTTTCTGCATCCTTTATAACAGTTGAAAGCAAAAATTTCAACCCTTCAGTGAAATAAAACCAAAACAAAACCTATTGTGAGTCCTGGAGGTAAGCAGCAAAAAAGAATCTGGAAAAAAGATTTAAAAGAGCATACACAGATGTGATTGCTCTCATCTGAGAATAATAAGGAGGCTAAACACGGGCCAGTTTTCCTGTTCTATAGAGTGAAAGTTCCTTCTCTGGCAAATGTCACAGTGTGTGGCATGTGTACAGCAGTCAGCCCTGGAGGCTACAGTAGGAGTTTCCAATGCTAAATGTCCAGGTGGAGGGAATCATTTTGGGAAACTTCTTGAGTTATCACCTCACTGTCCTCTCCTCCTTACTGACCACTCACTGTCTTGGTAGGTGGTTCTCACACTCACTGCCACTCAAATATTAGACAATACCGACTCTTCACACCCTCTCACCCCAGGCTAAGACCTGCCTTCATCCCTCAGAGTATCTAACATAGCATGTCTCCTCCTCCTCCTCCTCCTCCTCCTCCTCCTCCTCCTCCTCCTCCTCCTCCTCCTCCTCCTCCTCTTTAAAATCTTATGTGTATGGGTATATTGTATTTATGTATGTGTGCCACAAAGGGCACCAAGCAGGCGTCTGGTGCTCTAGAAGTGGAGTTACAGGTTGTGAGCTGCCAGGGGGTTGCAGAGACTCAAACCCAGGTCCTCTGCAGCAGCAGCCTGTGCTCTGACCTGCTTGAGTCATCCTTGCAGGCCCAGGCCACCGAGGATACCTTTGCCACTTGAGTTTGTGAAGCAAAAAGTAATCAACATTGTGATTTAAAAGAGCATACACAGATGTGATTGCTCTCATCTGAGAATAATAAGGAGGCTAAAATTGGACTCAATTAAAACTTTCAATGAATTGAAACTTTGTACAAAATTAAGTAACACTTGAGACCTTTCCGGCTAAGATCCTCTTTGCAGAAGCAGAGAAGGCAGCGGATTCACCGCTGCTGTGCTCTGCACAGACTGTCGGGACCCACAGTCCCCTCTTCTCCTTTCCCAAGGAGACACAACCGTCACCATCTTTTAGATGGGAAGCTTCTTGGGATCAGCCCATGGTGGCTAGCCAGTTCTAAGCCCAACTCAGATCCCAGGGAAACTGGATGGCAGTTTAAATCAGCAAGCCCGGTGCTTTTACCTAGCACTTCTCAGTAGCGGCAGTGTGACTGACTTTATAGATGCCATGGTTTGATCGGGATGTGTCCCCTACATGCTTCCTAGCTGGTGGCACTGCCTAGGAGGTTCTATGGCATTGGAGATTTGATGGAAGAGGGTCACCAGGGCTTTGGGGTCCTATAGTCATGCCTAGTGTCTGTCTCTGGTTCTTCTGAGATATCAGCAACCGTCCTCATTTCTGTCGCTATGGTTGTATGTGCTAACCCCGTACCTACTCCAGCATGATGAACTGACCTCAAATCAAGTGCAGAAGTATAACCTCCCTCCCTCAGTGGTTGCACAGGAGTCTGCAGCAATGTGAGACTCTACCCCTATAATTGGGCTGGTTGACCTGATGTTACCTGTTACCAGCAATTTCTTGTTTTCTGTCTTGCCCACAATGCATTTCCTCTCAAATATAATTGTTTCCCACATAAGCAAATACATAAGAACTTTGTTTTGTTACAAACAATACCCTAACCTGAGGTATTGTTTATAGTAGTGGAGCTACTGCAAAGTGTGTGTGTGTGTGTGTGTGTGTGTGTGTGTGTGTGTGAGAGAGAGAGAGAGAGAGAGTGTGTGTATGTGTGTGCATGAGTGTTTGTGTGTGTATGAATGTATATGTGTGTGTATGAGTGTGTACGTGTGAGTACGTGTGTGAGTGTGTATGTGTTTATGTGTATATATGTGTGTTTTTATGTGTGTATGTGTGTATGAGTGTGTGTCTATGTGTATGTCTATGTGTGTATGTGTATATGTGTGTGTTTATGTGTGTATGTGTATGAGTATATGTGTGTATATGTATGTATATATGTATGTGTGTGTATGTGTCTATGTGTTTGTGTATGTGTATATATGTATATGTATGTATGTGTTTGTGTATATGTATGTGCTTGTGTGTTTATGTGTGTGTGTGTGTGTGTGTGTGTGTGTGTGTGAAAAATTGCGGAATAAAGTGTCAGCACACAGAGACAAATCACAAGCTGTGTACAAGTGACCACAACTTTAACCACAACCAAGGAAACTTTGAAGAGGAGGGAGGGCTCGAAAAGATGAGGGGATCGGAGAGTCAAGCTCTGAGGTGCAGAATTTGGAGAAGCATGCATGATTCAACTCTCAGCACCACAAAAAGGAAAGCAAAAGGGTCAGTGAGGTGGAAGTTACTGTTTGCTGGCAAGTAGATTGCTATTGCAAGTGTTACATTCAGAAGGGATGGGTTTTACTGTCCAGCTTTAGTCTTCTAAACCTGCTTCCTGAAGCTTCATTTTCTCAGGAAAGACTGATGCTTCTCCCTACAGGAAAACAGTGTCTTGTGTAGAGTCCAGAGAAGTCTGATTGCCCTTGGGCACGGAAGGCAGGCAGAACACAGACAGACTCTGCTTCACACTGCTCAGACTTAGAGGGCTGGAAAAGTCGTTCTGATGAGCTATTCCTCCTCAGGCTCCTCTCAGGATCACGTGCTCCCCGGGCAGGCTTTGAGAAGCAGCCCTGGGCTCGGCCAGCTAACCAGCCTAGGCTAAAGCTATTAGACTCATCTTTTTTTGATGTCCTGGAAAAGATTGGGTGAGCGTGAGTCCCCCTGGGGTACTGGGAGTGTCATTCTCGCTGACTCTAGGTATTTTAGAGCCTTCTACCTTTTTGGAATTCAACAAACAAATGAAGATTGGTCTTGTGGATGTTTTACAGCATTTATCCCTGGACTAGAAAACAGGGAAGTTGGTTCGGAGGCACACTCTACGGATTAATCCATTTGCTTCACTGGATTTTTAGCACCTTATAACATCACAAATGCAGCACCCGGGTCTAAGATTTCTTGTTCTTTATTACTTTCTAAGTCTTTGAATTTGCTTTTAAATCTCTTCACTATGTTGCTGATGAGTCTACTTAAAGAATAGTCTCCTTTGGAAAAAAAATCATAATTTCCTTTTCTTCCTGGAAGTGATTGAGGGCCTGAAGTGTACTTGAAATATTGTAAGGATATTAACCGCATAAAATGAGAAAATGGGAACCGAGCTATGAATTTAGAAAGAGAATTTTTGTCATGTGGATATGTGCCAACTGGAGACTGTGAGGGGAAATCAGGCATGTGATGCCCGCTTACCCTCTGCTGTCCCTTTCAGAGAATGTTTCATTTTGCGAAAGCTTGCCACTCCAAATTCTTATTTATGAGTACTGATTCTATTTGTTTGTTTAAGGTCAAAGACTAAAATTCTCCTGACTCGCTCTCTCTCTTTCCTCAGAAACAAAACCAATAAGGGTATGGGAGAGAGGGAAACGGATGTACTCTGGTGATGTCATCATCAGCTGGTGATGACATCATCTTTCTAGCATTCACATTGCTTTTTTCCAGGTAGTTGTGCTGGCTGGCTTTGAGTGTCAACTTGACACAGCTGGTGTTATCACAGAGAAAGGAGCGTCCCTTGAGAAGATGCTTCCATGAGATACAGCTGTAAGGCATTTTCCCAATTAGTGATCAAGAGGGGAGGGCCCATTGTAGGGGGTGCCATCTCTAGGCTGATAGTCCTGAGTTCTATAAGAAAGCAGGCTGAGCAAGCCAGGGGAAGCAAGCCAGTAAGCAGCATCCCTCCACAGACTCTGCATCAGCTTCTGCTTCCTGATCTGCTTGAGTTCCAGTCCTGACTTCTTTTAGTGATGAACATCAATGTGGAAATATAAGCTGAATAAACCCTTTCCTCCCCATTTTGCTTCGTGGTCACGATGATTGTGTAGGATCAGAAACCCTGACTAAGACAATAGCCCTCAGTGTAAGTATTGATGCGATAGATAGAAACTATTTTATTGAACTGGACACTTTTGGGAGAGATGAAGACAGCTGTGGTGTGTCAATGGATCTCATGCTATTCTTAAGAGGTACAGAGCAAAAGGACAAAGGGGGTGACCACAGAATTGCCTGGACAGTCCAGGGATGAGACATTTCCTGGGAGAGGCACTCAGAATCATTGTCATCTCTACCTGAGTTCTGAGAGGAGTACACATGATGGTTAAGGTTCATCTCAATTGTCAACTCAATCTACACTCTCCTGGGAAATGGGTGGATGGAAGATGATTCTAGGTTAATTGGGATGGGAAGATCCACTCTGGGTGGTGCCATTCTTTGGGCTAGGTCCTGGACTGTATTAAATAGGAAAGTGAGCTGATCACAAGCATTCATTCCTCTGCTTCTGGACTATTTGTCAGTGTAACCACCTGCTTCAAGCTTCTGCTACTGTGGCTTCTCCCCATGATGACGTGTCAACCCTTTCCCCCGTAAGTGGCTTTTGTCAGCTTATGTTACTATATGCACAGGTGAAGCGACTTAAAAGGCGGTGATACTGGTGCTAGAATTACTATGACGTGAGTTTTGATATCTCAAATTGATCTCTGTGAATTTAACAGCAATGTGTACAGTCTCAGTTGTTTTATCCTACTTTAAGGAATCAAGACGAAAGCTAATAAAACACAAAAGAGAGAAAATCTAGACAGTTTATGGTATCTTTACTTTCTTTTTCCTTAAACATTGCAATTTGAGGATTTCTATGACAACTTCTTGGCCTTTTTTCTCCTTTGTCAAAAGACAAATAAGTTCATTTATTCCTGTGCGAGCATTGCTTTCTACTAAAAATCAAGGGACTGTGAGCAATTCAGCTCTCACACCACCTTTCGCATAGTTTTTAAAGGTCTTCACGTTTTCTGTTAATCACTCAAAACCTTTCCCTCATAGTCAGGGAAGCAAAAGAATGATTATACTGAACAAGAAAAATAAGCTTTTCCCCAAGGCCTCTGTGGAATTGGAAGGGTGCCTGTCCTCATCCCTCAGAAAAGATGCTCCTTAAGAACTTGACTCATTCCATGGTCTGGCAGGTCTGAATACTCACAGTGTCCCTGCGGCCACTTAGAGGCTTCCTTAATGTCTCCACATAAACAGTTTCTTAAACTCTTCTTTGTTTATTCAGTGTGCGTGGCGCTGTGTTATACTGACAGTTTTACACAAGCCTGTGTGCGTGGCAGTGTTGACATAATGATCCTTTCTCATGAGTCTGTATTCTGTGTTGAGTATATTCCCTACGACCATCCCATAACCCCTCTCCTCCTCTTCTCACCGGCCCCTTCTGTTAATCTTCTTTCTTCCCCATAGATGCTTTTGCATCTACTGTCATGACACACATACATGTCATACATGCATACATGATTTTATGCATCTGTATAGGAACCATATGTGAGACAACCTGCACTGGCTTGACCGAGTGTGATTACCCCCATCGCACCCACCTTTCCTGTGTGAACTCAAACAGTTTTCACACCATTTGCTCTTTCCGGCAGATTAGTTATCACACAGGCCTGAATTAATGAAGAGTGAACTTGCTTGTGAGTAAAATAAACAGATCCTCAGGCCAGAACAGTGGACTGCTGAGCTCAGCACTTCTAATCAAGTTGATAAAGCATGGTATGTTGGGGCCATGGAAAGTACCACCTTTCAGACTTATATCTGAATAACTTCCCTTTTCCAAGAGATTTTTACCTCCCTCGTGCCCCTTTCAGGCATCTCATCCTCTGAGGGTGTCAATCTGGGGGGGAAGGGACTTTCCACAGAAACAATGATTTCCCCAGTGTTCTTTTGAAGAGTTTCCAAGATGTTCCATGGCTCTGTGAAGGCAGAGTCACTCGGTCCTTGTGGTCACTCCTGTCCTTGATTTCAGGGCACAGTAGAGAAATATCAAAGCTATTTGTGAGAGCTGGAGTCCCCACATGAGGAGAAGTCCACAGAGGGACGCTCTAGACATGCTGGCTCCTGCCTCCTGACAGGAGGTGATGCTGGAAGTGACAGTGAGAAAGGGGGCGTGGGAAATAAGAGAACGCCTGGCCCCAGTTTGTATTAAGAGAAGCCCTGTAAGTATAAACTAAAGGCATAGTTTAAAAGTCCATAAAGTCCAAGTCAGGGTACGAGGACCTGGTGGTATACCTTGAGCAAAGCCACCACACAACAATGTCCGTGACCTGTTAACTATGGCGAGATTCCTTGCTTTTGCATGAACATAGCCTATGAAGTATAAATTCTAAAAAGGCACAGCTGTCCTATATCTGTAGATGTTGGGGAATGTTTACACACAGAGAACTTTCCTGTAGCATCTGCAGAGGACAGGGAGGAAAGGTTTTCCTCTGACTCAGTCTTGACATTAGGTAGGACCTAAACCCAGCACTTTCTGCTGCATGGTCTGTGTTCAGAAGCTGCCTGCCCTTGTCATGATTCCTCTGCCTGGCCCACACTGGGTGGTAGACAGGACTCTACACACAGGCCTAGTTCTTTGGACTGTACCCTCTGCCTTTGGCTTTTTTCTTTCTGATGGTTAACTCTGTGTATGTGAACTTGGCTGATGCAAAGTTCCTGTATATATAGTCAGACACTATTCTAGATGTCTCTATGAGAACATTTTAAGATGAGACTAGCATTTAAATCAGTAGGTTTTGAGAAAAACACATTGCTTTCTACAATGTGAATGGGCCTCGTCCAAAGTAAAGGTCTAAAGGGCATAAAGCTGACCTTCCTAAGTGGGATAGAGTTAGTTTTAATACTTGAACTGTGACATTAGCTCTACCCTCCATTTCCAACCTGAGGGACTAACCCACTCTCTTGTAGATGTATATGTGTTTGTGTATGTGTATATATATAAAATGCATATATATGTGGGGTGAGGGCATGTATATCACATGCACACAAACATATACATACACATATAAACACATAATGCAAGCACACACACACACATAAATGTTGGTTTTTCTCAGTTGTCAACTTAATGAAATATAGAGTCACCTGGAGGACCAGCTTCTGGTGTACCTGTCAGAGATTACCATGATTGCATTAGTTGAGTTGGGAAAATCAATGCCCAAAACAAAAGCCCAAATGTTTAAACAGTACAGATCCTAGTACAAATAAAACTATGGTACTTTATTTCACAGAAGAAAAAGAATGAAATTATGAAACCAGAACCCAAATGTTGCATGACGAATAGAGCTCTGACCCCTTCCATCTCAAAGGAGAGGATGCTGGGGGCAGGAGGAGGATCTGCCAGGCCACAGCTAAGGTCAGGTGAGAGCATTTCAAAGAAACAGAATTTTGCATCTGAAACTTATGTATAACCAACCTTACCAACAAAATTTGGAAGATTAAGTTATTTGTCTCAGTGTTTGAACCAGGGTTTTATTCTGGTGTGATAAACACATTTTTCAATTAAACTTTTTTATAGACTGAAAGTGTTGTACATGCAAGGCAGGTGATCTACTACTGGCCTTCATCCCAGACCCAGTGGCCAATTCATCTGTGAATTAATTATTGGCTTTAAATTACTAAGCTGAATGAAGCAAGTTTGTTATGTTCTGGAAAACATCACACCTTGTTTTTAAATTAGTAATATACAGGGTACATCATGTTTAGTAATATACAGGGTACATCATGTTTAGTAATATACAGGGTACATCATGTTTAGTAATATACAGGGTACATCATGTTTAGTAATATACAGGGTACATCATGTTTAGCAAAATCTGGAACTGGCTGTGGTGAAGTTATGGATCGTGTGTTTGCTAATTTTATGTCAACCTAACACAACCTACAGTCAACATTAGGAGGGAGCCTCAACTGAGAAAATGCCTCCATAGGATAGAGCCTTAGGCAAGCCTGTAGGGAAGTTTCCTAATTAGTGATTAATGGGGTACGGCCCAGCCTACTATGGGTAGTGCCATCCCTGAGCTGGCGGTCCTGGGCTCTATAAGGAAGCAGGCTGAGCAAGCCATGAGGAGCAAGCCAGTAAGCAGTATCCCTCCATGGCCTCTGCATCAGCGCCTGCCTCCAGGTTCCTGCCTTGTCTGAGTTTCTGCCCTGATTTTCTATAGTGATGGACTGTTACTTGGAAGCATAACAAACCCTTTCCTTCCCATGGTGCTTTGGTTATGGTGTTTGGTCACAGCAATAGCAACCCTAAGACTGATACTGAATGCTTTCTGCATTCTGGGGTGAGAAGTTTGTCTTTGTGGTTCTGCCTGCTTCTGGTAGGAGGCCTGTTGTGAGTTGGCTTCTTGTCATGTGTCTCAGGGGAACTTGTATCAGCTCTCTGCTCTGAGTAGTCTCTATGAAAGTATATACCACACTGTCTGCCTCCTCTCTAAGAATGTGAATTTTTTTTTTTTAACAAATGGTATTGTACTCTGTCTTTGAAGATTGTTCCAGAGTGATGTGCATGTGAGCCTGAACATAGACGAGTACCTTCTGTCAGGTGACCATGGGGATCCACGGAGTAGTAGATAGCAGCAGAAAAAGAAGGTGAGGCCCCTTTAATCTTATGCTTGCAGGAGGCCATGTTGGGACAATCCCAGATGCCAGCTTTCATGTTCACGTTGGCCCAGTCATTTTTCCATACCAGAACATGAAGACATTTGTCCTCCAAGGGTGTTCATGTTAGATTCTCTCTTCTGCTCACAGTCTCATTAAAGACCCCCAGCGAACCCAGGGCCAGCCTTTAACTAGCAATGCCCTGCTGTAGCTCGCCTCCAGCTACCGCCCTGCCATTTGCATTGCATCAAGAGTCTCTTTGCTTCTCTCTCCACCCCACAGTGTGAACGTCACACAGCAGTCCTGCACATATCCACCAAACCCAAGACTCACTCGTTTTCCCCATCTCACTCCAAGCAAAGCCAGAGATTTTAGCAAGGTCAGCATGACCTCATAGAGTGCGTGCACATCTGAGGACCACCCTGAGATCACCCTACCTCAGTCGCTCTCCCTAGGCCCTTCAATCTCCTCACAGTATCTCAGATGCCACAGGTAACCTACCTCAGGGCCTCAGGGCTTCCTGTGCTTAGTGCTTAGAGCACTCATCTGCCACTAGGCTGTGCAGAAATCCCTTTCCATCTCATGGGCCTTTGCTCAGTTGCATAAACTAAGCAAGTCTTTTCCAGGTGGGGCTGCAAACATCTGCAACCCCCTCTGATGACCTGTTCCCTCTCCCTGCTTTGCTATAATTATTTGCTCTGCATTGCACTTTCACGCTTTAGCATATTTTATTAAAATGTAAACTATGAGGGAATCAATTTTAAAATGTATTGCAGGAACTTATTCTCCAGTTTGTTTGTTTGTTCATTTGTTTGCTGTACACTAATACATATTGACTACGTTATGCTGGTCAGAGTAACATTTCATTGTTCCTTTCTTTGAGAGTCTTATGTTAGAGTTGGAAAGCTTGAAGGTTAGAATGATAGAATAAGCAAAGATTTTTCCCTCAGCTTTTACATGGGTGCTATGTAGAGCTCTGCAGAAAGGTTCTGAGAGTTTCTGACAAAGAAAAGCATGTTGTGAGGTCCTTAAATTACCGTCTGCGAGAGATGGCTCAGCTGTCCTGAGTTCAATTCCCAGCAACCACATGGTAGCTCACAACCATCTATAATGGGATTCAATGCCTTCTTTGGGTATGTCTGAAGACAGCAACAGTGTACTCATACACAATAGACTTATACAATCTGAAGTTGATGGTTCTGTTATTGACTGAACCCAGACAGATTCTCCCAGGGATGTGCATGTCCTGCCTTCCCAAGCCATGTCGTCTATGAATGATATGTAGACTGAAGAATGTAGTGAGAAGTTTGGTTTCCTCAAAACCCAGTCATGTTATGGGAATGTGTTTTGTTTTAATCCAAGGTGTGGGATATGGGGCTGCTTCAGATTGTCCGCAGCAGCTAACTATGATTTATCTCAAGCTCTTGCAAGGATATGATTCTGACATGCCAGCTGAAGATAGTGTAAGTTTGAATTCAGAGGACACTTGAGAGGATATGTAAATGCCAGAGCTTTGAGAGACAGCAGCTGCTGCTTTTGCTGATTGCTGTTGGCTGGATTGCTGGTTGGGGAAACCTTGATGACAAAGCCTGGACTTGCCCCAAGGAACGCTATGGCCCCTAATCCGCAGGAAGTAGTCTAACAAGACTGATGCCTCCTTCCCTTCTAAACTTCTCTCTCTCCTTCCTAGTTTTGGAGGGTTGGAAGGGATTGGGATGAAGAAGGGAGGTAGAGAAAAGAGGCCAGTAAAGTACCTGTTGGCATAATTGTTTTGATTTACTTTATTGGGTTCTTGTTTCTCTACCCCCTTCCATCCTTTATTCTACCCTGATCCCTTCAAGCTCCCCAACACTAGGTAGGAGAAAAAGAAGGTTGGCGGGGAAACAGGGTGTAGACCTCTTTCAGCCAACAAAATGGACTACTTCATGCTGATTAGGGGTGTTTGATCCCTTAGGGAGTAAGTCCAATCTTTGTCATCAGGCTATCTTAACTTTTCATCTCTTTGTTTAGTTTGTTCATGACCGCTTGACAATCTGAAACAAGAGCAGGGGAAGCAGCAGTGGAGAGCCTCCTCCTCCTGCTCCTCCTGCTCCTCCTGCTCCTGCTCCTCCTCCTCCTCCTCCTCCTCCTCCTCCTCCTCCTCCTCCTCCTCCTCCTCCTCCTCTTCTTCTTTCTTCTTCTTCTTCTTCTTCTTCTTCTTCTTCTTCTTCTTCTTCTTCTTCTTCTTCTTCTTCTTCTTCTTCTTCTTCTTCATGCTTCCTACCCCTCTTGAGGCTCTGGCCTCCCACCTCCAGCATCCCCAGAATTAAACTGTCTGCAGCTGGCAAAAAATTATGCTCCTTCTAGAGCATGAGACAACTATTCTTAACAGTCATGGATAAACTGAAGTAGCCACATATCCCAGACCTGGGATTCAAACAAAAACCATACTCACATAAGCTGTTTTTTAAAGAAACCAAAACCCTCACCACAATTCCGTAAGATCATTGAATGTGTATGGTGGTGGCTGGTTATATCTGCTCCTGGTCCCAGTCAGACCTCTTTCTACCCTGTCTTGTCATGAAATTCCGTCATGTGCTTCTGCTGCAATATTTCTTGCCTTCCCAGCATGATGTACTGTGACCCTCTGAAGCTCAAAGAAATCTTTCCTCTCTTAAATTGTTTCTTTCTAGAATTTTGCTATAGCAACACACAAGTTACACCAAATATTCCTATGGGAAATGGGGTTATTTTGATAAAATTGACCATGTATTTCTTGGACCTTCAGAATGCAACTTATGGAAGGAATTTAGAGAAATTGGGAGCTGTAGGCTACAGATACCCTAGAATGTTGTAAACACAGTTATTTATAAGAGTCTGGAAAATGCTGATAGGCATGTGGACTGTGAGGGCCCAGTACATGAGATTTCAGACAGAAACTCTGTTGTAGATTAGCTTAGAGGTCATTCATATTTGAGTTTTGTAATGATTCTTGCTATATTCTTCTCAGGTCCTGAAACTCTGAGTGAGGCTTAATTAAAAAAAATGGACTAATTTATTTGGCAAAGGAAGTTTCAGTATAGTATATTATATAGTATATCTCAACATAGAATATCATCCAGCCTGTGGTTATTGTTTGCTGCTTTTAGTTGTGTTTATATTAGAACAGGAAACAAACAAACAAACAAAAAACAATGAGAATAATTTAGAAAATATGCAGTGGGGCAAGGGAAAGAGCTTGGATACATTCAAAATTGTGAACAGGAAGGGTTTAGGCAAGGTGCTACAATTGCTAATGAGATCAGCACCATTTAAGAGAAGCCAATCACAGTGCTAGATGATAAAAATGGTGCCTCAGAGGTGAAGCCTTGCTAATAAGTTACTACAGTATAAAAATGGGCACAAATTTGAAGGATTTTCTCATTGAAGAGGAGTATCTGAAGTGGAGGCAGTCACAAGAGAGGCTGGTGGAACTTGGCCATGTAGGGATCTGTTTTCCTCTGTTTGGACACCTGTGTGCTCAGCCATTGTTAACTCTGGTCAAAGAATTCCAGGATACTTCTTGAACTGGCAGGGGAACTTAGCACTGTTCATGTAGTGTTGGTGTTGCAGACATGCAGAATGCAGGAATTAGGAAGTCATAAATTCTAGAAAAAGGTGAAAAAGTCAAGCAGTGCATAGATAGACAGGGGCCCCGAGTGTGCTGGGTGTGAAGTTTTGAGGGTGAGACCTATGTTTCAATGGAGGTCCCAGAATGTTGGAGATCCTGGGAATGTGGAAGATCTGCCCGGGAATGCTGTAGGCAACATGTATGGCTGGACCAAGAGAGAATCCATGGTACGGCAAATGACAGAGACACCATGGGCTTTCCACGTCTGTGAGAACTTAAGAGGATGGCCACTACACACTTTAAATGCCAGAAATGGAACTATAGCAGGACTTTATCTTGCTGGTCCTCAGTCTTACTTCATTTCATTTACTGCCCTTCTGATGTTTGTCCCTTTCGGGAAGGATATCTTCTTTCATGCCATTGTATATGAGGAGTGTATGGCTTGGGCACTTCCTCAATCCCTTTTAAGTTTATTGGATCTTGAAGCTAAGAATTTGCCTTGAGTCTCAGAAGAGACTTCAGGCTTTTGAACAGTCTTGGTTTTATTAATAGTCTGAGGACTTTTGAAGTTGGATTAATTGCATTTTGGGTTATAGGATGGAGTGGAGGGACAGTCGATGAGGAATAAAATGGTTTAAATCTGAAATGTCCCTCACAGGCTCACATTCAGAGTGATTGATCCTTAGCTGGTGGGGCTAATGGGAAGTTCATGGGAACAGACAGACAGAGAAAAAGACAGATGGAAAGACGGACAGAGAGATGGACAGATAAACAGATAGATGGAAAGGTGAAGAGATGGAAAGATAGACAGACAGAGATGGACAGATAGAGACAGAGACAGACAGAAATGGGCAGTCGGACAGATAGATGGAGAGACAGACAGAGACACAGAGAGCGAGAGACAGAGTCAGTGGGAAATTAGGGAAGAGCCTGTTTCTTACCTCTGCAAACACCTGTCTGATGTTATTATGAAGAAGATAAAAATCTTATCACTCATTATCAGCTGAAATTCTAGATACCCTCCTGACATTTGGCCACATTATAAAGTCATTCAGTGTTTCAAGAAAAATCACAACAAATCTAAGATTTCTAAATTAGAAGTCACTGGCTTCTCCATTTCAAGTGCGAAATTTCTACACATCTTGATGGCCTTCTGTATTTTACCAAATCACAGAGCACTACCTTACACTTTATTTTGTGATGATTTAATTGTTGAACCTTTTTTGATCTGCATGAAAGAGTTTCAAAAGTCATTATGTTTATATCCCTCTGCTGGAATCCGATAACTCAGGATATCTACTGTCACTGATGCCCCCACTTCCAGACTCCTCCACCTGATCTGAGGTCTCCTACTACAGGATCTTTTTGTGTCAAAGTCTTGGATCACTCCAAACCAACCAATGACTGTAACACTCCCATTTTCTGGAGAATATTCTGGACACAGCCATATTCTGCTATGGTTTTACGTAGAAACAAAATCCGTGCTACCTTTATAGTGCCATGGTTATTGAAGTATTTTAAAAGCAGGGAGGTAATGAATCAGTCATGTGTAGATATCAGTACCACTTAAATAAAAAATGAACACAGCAGTTTTGATTTTAAATATTTTAATTTTCATGTGAAATATTCCAAACATGCAGAAATCAACTGGAATAATACAACAGACATTCAGGTTCTGACCACCCACATTTAACAGATGTTAACTTATTTTTTTTATAAATAACTTCAGGAATCTCGTTTATGTTTTAAAAGAAAGAGTGGATGTACACTGAAACCTGGGCTTCCATCCACAGCTCTTTCCTTCCTCTTGAAGGCCAACATTTTGTATATCATTACTGTACATAACTTTGAGCTGCTTTGTATATTTATATTCAGAAGTGATTTATATTATTACTCCACTTAAACTTTTACTTCAATTGTCTCATATAGTCTTTACCCCCTTTGCTCTGCTTTTTATAGTGAATCTAAGTTTATACATGTTGACATAGTTAATTTAATTACTCCTTTTAGGGAATTCTAAAATTTGAACAAACCAGTTCATTTATACATCTTTCAGCGGAGGGGTAATAATCTGTTTCAATTATCTCATTATTTCTTTGTTAGAAGAACTTCCTTTTGGGGAATGAGTTTTAAAGAGAAGTCTGTGATAGGTCTATAGATGGCAGAGAGAGAGAGAGAGAGAGAGAGAGAGAGAGAGAGAGAGAGAGAGAGAGAGAGAGAGACTCTTGCATAGTAGGAGGGGTCTAAGGAATAGGCTGCCTTCAAGTTCCTAATATAGGTTCCTTTTGAATGACTAATGGTTTAGGTAAAGATCTGATTTTATTCCCAGCAGGTTTGTGGTGTGTGATTTTATCATAACTACTAAACAACCTGGAATATCTCTATTGGTATGTAATGAATGCACCATCTGCCATGTATCATGTTTCTTACAGAAGTGTGTTTGCATTTGATCCAAACACTTAATATAAAATAATCTCAAGCAGAAGAAAGCTTAAAGTGTACCTTTGTGTGTTACATGTCTTTGTATGCACACACTATATTTTATGGTGGAAGTATTTGGACCATAAGCAAGTTGACAGTATTTAACAACTGCACAAACTCTTGCCTGACTTTCAATAGAGTATGACTGCGCTGTTTCAGGTTAACATTCACCATAGGAAGAAGACTTGCAATTGCACATTACTGCCTTCCCTCTGACTTTTGCTAGGATCATTTATCATTAGGTGTAAGCTAATCTAGGCACAACCTGGAGTGAAGGCTATCTGAATGAATACTTCAGATCCCGCTCTTCCAGAAGCTTAAAATCAGATACTGTAGGTACAGGCATACCAACCATATTAACACATGAACTTTAGCCTAACCATAGAGCCCTTTAACTAGCATTGTGTCCTGGATGTATTTACCACGAGCTGCAACATTCTCTGAGAATATCTGAAAGTTATGTGTCTCTTATGGAAGACAGTTTGAGTGCAAACCCTCAGGAAGAGCATTTTGCCAGTTCACATTTTGGTAGAGATGTTTATTGCTTCCTGGATATCCATGAATGCCCCACATTTACCTACATGTTTCCAGAGATGTGTGACCACATGACCAGTTCTGTAAAATGAGTTGTGAATGATGAGACATTCATAATGCCGTGTACACAGCAACTGAGAGCCCTGCTGACACCTTGCTGCCTGACTACTCTGGTACCACCCACTGCGTGCACAGTACTATGACTGGGCACAGAGCTGGACCCCTGAGCAGCTTCCAGAGAGCAGGCCCCTGGAAGGACTATAGCAGCATGCTTTAGCTCCAGAGATGGTGGCCTTTGTATATAGGAAACCGTGTTTTGTGAGCTGAGCACTCACACATCGTGGGTTGTCCCCTCATGTGAGAGCATCACACACACACCCCAGATCATGCGTGTCTTACTAGATAAAATGTGGAGGTGGCTATGGAAGCGTCATAAAATCACTATGATAGAAGTGTTCCTATCATCTAAAGAATCAGCCTACACATTTGGCTTAGGCCAAATGGACCTCCCTCTTTGTACATAGCCAGGTAACATCATCTCACTCGGGTGGGAGCATGTCCACACCCAGGAATCTGAATTTTAGCAAGACATCCCGGTAGTTTTTGCATACACTAAAGGCTTAAGGTACCTGTAGCCTTTGGACATTGCAGCATGATCTTGTCACTTGTAAAGTTCGTGCTAAATAAATCATACTGAGTTACCAAAATCCTCCTCCAAACCCTTCAAAATTTCTCAATTTCCAGTAGCCTTACAATTGTTTGACTCTGGGGTACAGGTGAGCCATGGGCAATCCATTACTGTAAACATCTGTTTTTCCAGTCATCATTGGGCCATGTGGTTACTTACAGCAGTGTCACTTGAACTGCCTGAGCTGATAAGAAAAGAACAGAGACTTAATAGTGTGTGTGTGTGTGTGTGTGTGTGTGTGTGTGTGTGAGAGAGAGAGAGAGAGAGGGGGGGGGAGGAGTGACAGACAGACGGACATGGGACACACAGAGACACATACTAGATCAATTAGAGAAAAGATTTCACTCAGGTGAGTGTAACTAAACAGATGATGACCTTAATAAATCTACTCAGAATGCTCGTGCTAGTATAATTGTTGAAGTCATATTGCACTGCCATTGTGAACAAGCTTCCCTGGTTGTATTATCTCCTTTTCCCTCTGTTTCCAAGTTAAAGGAAACTGGAGATGTTTTTTAGATGTAAGAAAAATAATGCTTTATATGTTATTTGATACTTGAACATCAATTTTATATCAAAATGATTCTTGACTGTCTTGATTTCCTGTGGGTTTTGTAACAAGTTACACATATTGGTGGCCCAAAACAAAATTAGTTTATTCTTTCATGGGTGGAGAAGCAAGTCTCAATCACTATCTCTGTGTGAAGCCACGTGTCTCTGGGACTCATTCCTGCCTCTTTAGAGCCTACTGGCTGTGTGTGGCTGGTGGGAGCAGCTTGGGTTCTCTTTTTGGCTTCACTGCACCTTTTGGAGGTGTGTGTCAGGTGCTCCTCTCTGTCCTTCCAATGACACACCTGTGTTTGGACCCTGTCCAGATGATCTAGGACTTTCTCCCTTTCTCAAAAATCCTCCACTTTACCACATCTCAATGTACCATACCACATGTATGCCATTTATGGTAATATTTACAGGTTCTAGAAATCAGGACATATATATTCTTGGGTGTAGGTTTTCAAACCTCTGCAGTAATTTTACAAAGAAGACCATTTGTTGTTGTTTGAGAAAAATGTATCACCTCTCATCAGTTCCCTTGGTCTTTAGTTTTCTGCATCTTTGCTCTCAGCTGCTCCTGTAGCTCCATTTTCTTTAGTTAACTGCACGTCCGTCTTTCTTATTCACACCCTGGTGGACACCAGAGCTTCCATGTAGGTAAACAGTGTGAGACAGCGTTAGAAGTAGTTTAAGCCAAAGCTCACCAAGCTCATCCAGGTATTAGGAGAGGGAAGAAGGAAGGCTTACTAAAAATAATCCATTTAGGGACTGGAGAGATGGCTCAGAGGTTAAGAGCATTGTCTGCTCTTCTAAGAGGCCCTGAGTTCAATTCCCAGCAATTACATGGTGGCTCACAGCCATCTATAATGAGATCTGGTGCCCTCTTCTGGTCTGCAGGCATACATGCAGGCAGAAAGCTGTATGATGTATACATAGTAAATAAATATTAAACAAAAGTAAGCCATTTAGGTTGTAGAGTAGGAAGTGAGACTGGACTCCAACACACTTTCCTGCACGTGAAGAAATGCTGAGACCCCAGCCCTACTCAGCCTTGCACACTGCATAAGCATTTTTCTTGTGGTTCCAGGGGAAGAGGTGATGCTGGCAGTGGACATTTTAAAAGAGTCTCAGGCCTGGAACAGAATCCGACACACGTTCACCTTTGGACTTGTTAGTTTGTTCTTCTCTCCTACCTACATTTGGAGAACAATTATTGTTGAATTTTGGTAAAATAAGAGTTAATCTTCACATTGCTCTTGTGTCTAGAGCTACACAGATCGAAGTGCTTGGCACACAGTAAGAGCTCACTAAAGCAGTAAAAAGCATCTCTGCTGGAAGAGAAGCTTTAAGCAAAAACACCAAGAGACACAGTGAGAAGAAGGTGGGGGAGTAGAAAGAGAAGAAGGGGAGAAGAGAGAAGGAGGGGGAGGCGGGAGAGAAGGAGGATGGGAAGAGAGGGAGGTGAGAGGAGAGGATGGAGAGGAAGAGGGAGCAATAAAAAAGGAAGAAGAAAAGTTAGTGAGTTAATATGAAAACCAATTAACTATATGACGAAGAGACCATAAGATAGTTCTCTTTTCTAAGCAGGACTTCATGTATTTCAGTCCAGGTCAAAGACAAGTACTGCTGCCCTTTAGAAACATTTGTGTCAGGTGTGTGGTGTCTCAATTGAATACACCACCATTGAAATTGCCCCTCCCTAATACCACATGAAGCTTTGTTTGAGGTAGAGGATGGGTCAGTAGAAACCAATTAGAGAGGAAACATGGTGTTGCCTCAATGTTCTGCAGACAAAGATTAAGCTAAGTCTAAAGCACCTTGTCTAGAGGATTGATTCCAGGTCCCCATTACGTTTTAACTCTTGAAATGTATGATCCCTTAATAAAAATATTTGTGGATCAACTCAAGCTCGTTTCTTCCCATTGAAGAGGAATAGAATCGATAGATAGCTTGGTATGATTCTGTTGGATCTTGCGGAAAGTGCTGCGACCAGTGGTCCATTTGTTGCGTTTGTCTATTATATCAGATGCTTCTTGGACAGATAGAAAATGAACCCTCAACACTTCCTGAATTTGTGCCCAAGGACACCTAACACACACCACACAAAAACCATCTTCTTTGGAGGCTCTGTGACAGGAAACTAAGAAGGGAGGGGCAACCATTGGGTAGAAGAAGAGTCTTTACGGGGACGATCTCCTGATGGTTTCTGAGGACTGTGTTAGTGAAGACCTGGATTCGGATGCCTTTTTAACAACACAGGTTGTGTTTTGTTTTTCTTTCAGTTCTCCAGAATAGGTGGAAGATTACATCAAGGTGTGTGAGGATTTGCTTCCTCCCAAAATCTTGGGTGTAGTCCTTCCTTGTTGCTTGCTTGACACTAGTCAAGATCAGTTCTCCATCCTTAGTATTCCTCCATATTCCAATCTCAGTGTCTGCGGCTGCCCTCCCATCTCTCTGCTGCTGCAGGGCTATCTTATATCTGAGTTTCTCATGTTGCATTTAGGACTCTTCTTAATGGAATTAAATGGATCTCTAATGACTACATGTTCAATTAAGGCCATACATTGGAACATAGGTTTACAACACCAAACACATATATTTGGTTGAAACAGTTGCACACATAGCAGAATCGGATAGAGTTTTACCTTCCTAGAGATACTCTCCTGATTACTGGAGAATCATCCTTTTTTTACGAGGAGTTTTTAATACATGTTGTTACTTGAAATAAAAGAAGGATTTATCCATGAGTTAAAGAAAATAGAATAACAGATGACCAGAGATGAACGGAATCCCAGGAAAAATTCCAAGCTTGGTAGTTTTATTTCTTTTTATGTAAAATGATAACAGTTAACACTAATGATAAAAAAGGGCTGTTTGTCTACAGTTCCTTTTTCCTACCCTGTTCTTGCTTGTGGGAGGAAATCAATTAATTTTCATGTTTATTTTTCTAAATACTCTATTTCTTGTAAAGTATGCATGCATGTTCATGTATGTACATTATATATGTAGGTACATTATATATGTATATACAGGTATGTGCCTGTATTCATGTATTTATATACTTGCACACAGAAATGTTTGTGTGTTCAAATGGAGCTAAAGACACTTTGTGAAATGTCTCTTCTTTATAAGGCTTGCTGCTCAAAGATATGGAATAGCAGTTCTCAAAATGATTTTTGCACAGCCCTGGGCTCTGCACAGGTATTTTGGGGGCTATGCAAATTAAATATTTATTTTTGCCAAGAAATTAAAATGCATACTGCCAGAGGGTTTTTTTAAAATCAGTTTTATCTATTTTTTATATTTGGGGGTTCCTTAATAAAATTTTTCTTAAAATTAGGAAAGCCTTATTACAAAGAGAAATGAGATAGAGAAAGATAAACAAAATTGTTGAAAAGGATTTGTTTGGTTTAATCTTCTTGCCATATTGCCCAGGAGCTAGAGACCCAGTGAAGGAAATTAAAGAGCTATTGGGGTCCAGGAGTGGGTCTTACTCGACTTGGGATATCACATAGATAGTGTTTGGTGGCTCTTTGATGGCATGTTAGTGAAATATTTTATTTTGCTTTCTCGAAGCCCGGGGACTGCTTGACTCTCTGATCTTTGCTTCAAGATTTTGTAGAAAAATGAGGGCTAGGACTTTTTTTAGAGGGATAACTAGACAAAAGTGAGACATTCCTCAAGTTGTCATTTGCAGACATTGCTATGGCTTTAATATGGGAAGTACTGGAGGCTTGGTATCAGATGCAGTGTTGAGAGGCAGAGCCCTTTGGAAGGTCATTGATGACATTGGAAGGTCATTGATGACATTGGAAGATCATTGGTAATGTGGTGGCACAGGCAGAAGAGATTAATGTAGTTTGCACAGGACACTGGCTGGTTCTCATGAGTACAGTTTGTAATGGAAAGATTAAGCTTGTCTGCAGAGGTCCCACACTCAGGGCCATGCTCATGACTACCTATCAGAAAGCCCTAACCAGGAGTCAAGCTCAAGATGCGATCTGACCTCTCAGCTTGGTTTAGTAAGCCTCTGTTCTTTACCTATCACCCATATTTCTGCATCTTCTGTGTTATTATAGCAATGGAAAACACACTAATAGACAGACTAAACTAAACTATGGCAGAGTTGGGTCAAGAAGGTACCAAGGGGTTAAAAGAAAATGACAGCTGAGAAGTCCCAGAGGGTGAAAGCCAAAGTTTTTTTAAGTTGAAGGTCTGTATGAGGGACTTGGAAGTTGAAAATATTATAGACAGAAGGAGTCTTAGATAATGAGGGCATCTCAGCTTTGGTCATGGTAGTGAGGGATGGGTGGGAAAGGTCAGACTTGGAGTGCTCATCATGGACTGGCAGGGGTACCACTGGTGCTGGCAGAATGTAAGACATAATTTAGTGCCATCACCTTATGACGAGATAACCAAGAGGTCGAGCTTTGTAGATGACACCTTGAAGAAGGTGTGAGGGAGTGGCGCTTAGACACAGGGGGTAGAAACAGACAGAGCACAGGAGCAGAAAAGACAGAGAAACTGCTCCAGAGAAGTACTTAGCTCATGGGTTGGTTTCTCAGTGGTGAGGCTTTGGAGCTAAGTTCTGAAGATGACAATGAACATGTAATTTCCAGATGTGGCCTGGGAGAAGAGAAGATACTGTCAGGGGGTGAGCAAACAGTATCCAGAAGATGCAGAAAGGGAACAGGCACATGAACCCATTAGCATTTTGGAAAGTACCAGGAAAGGGGGTTGTTTTGGGGCCTATGAAGGGTCTGCACCTGATATGAAGTTATAGGGGTGAATAATAAGTTAAAGATTCCACAGCATAGTGTAAGCATGCCACTGGGGTGGCAGTGGGTGGTTTTGATATAGCCAGGCCTTCTAGAAGGGTTTTATAGACAAGACATGATACTGATGGGCCTGGAAGGAGGGATGTGATGGAGCTACGATGGTTCTGGGGGTAGTGGAGGGCACCACCAGAAAGGCACAGCACACTTAGGACATTCGGGTGGGCTGGAAAGAGACTGAAAGGTGTCAGGGCCATACATAGTGGAATTCTTAAATGCAGACTGTAGTCTGGGGACAGCTCTCCAGTCTTAGGCCTTTGAGAAGGAATAGAACAAGCCCTCTGAAGTATGTTTTAGCAGGATTAACTACTAATGTGGTCCTGACACCCAGAGTGGGAGACTGTCCTGATTGTACATGTCTGCTCTGGGTACACCCACTGAGAAACCTGGGCAGAAGCAGTCAGACACAATAAATCAAGCCTTACTGACAAGTGTTCAGGCCCGTGCTTGGCTCACTTGGGCAGGGTGTCGACCATTCAGTCTGCAAAGCAAGGAGAATCTTCACTCGAAGATCAGAGCTGCCCATGTGCCATTTGCCCTTTAGCTGAGAATTCTAAAGAGTGCTGCGAAAATGGTGGCTGAGAGAAAGGACAGACTTTTACAACAAACTAGTGTGTGTGTGTGTGTGTGTGTGTGTGTGTGTGTGGTGTGTGTGTATCTGTGTTTCTTATAGTGCTACCCACTATCAGCATGTGGGAAACCTCCCATTATGATTTTTTTGAAAAGTGATGTGTTGAAGATGTGGCTTTTGATGAAAAGTGCCCTCTTAGTACTTCAAAGAAGACTCTGTCACTTCTGCCCTGAGTGACAGGCGAGGCTCCTCTGTAGTCCACTCCAACTGTGGTCTGCAAGGAGCTGATAGGAATCAGATAAGGGGAGATACAGAGACAGTCTGGGTGGATTTCAGGCTTTTGATCAGGGGCAGCTCCTGGCAACTGATCTTTAGTCATCTTAGAGGTAAACAGTACTGTGGCCAGGGCTGCTTAATACTCTCAATATATAACCTATTAACACGAAAATATTGAAACAGTCTTTTATGGCCATCGAAACTGAAATGGGTATGTGTGTTGTAAATGTTCTGGAGGAGGGGAAATATATTCTAAAACAACCCTGAAGATATATATAAAAATGAACCATGGAACATCAAGGTACCGGAAGAGACTATTTCATATTTATAGATTTATTTTGCATTGGTTGGCCTTATTTCTAACACTTAAATGATGTTCATAATGCTGGATCTTCTTAATGTTTTCCCAAACACTGTAATGTTCTTTTCATTTTCTGGAAGTGATCTTAAATAAACCTGCCACACAGTTTTTACAACAGAATGCCATTTCCCCCGTTGACTGTGAACATCCTCTCAGGTTTTTTGTTTCCTCTGAGTATCTGTGGTGAAAAGGTAGAATATCAAATTCCAAAGTTGCACCGAAACCATGTGCCTGAAACAGCATACCAGGAAGACAGAAGCAAAAAGAAAAGACACAAAATACAAGTATCTTTTTTTTTTTTAACTGCTGGATTCACCAGACTTGACATCACTCTGTCAGAACCCAGTTACAAGTCCTGATTAGTAGAGAAGGTGACAGTTCTGCCCTCATTCTGCTAAGGTGAATGCAGATGCATTATAAACTTTCTGAGTAAAGAAGTCAACATCTTACCCACCCCCAGTGCCTGAACCCCACCCCACCCCCATGCCCCCAAGGCTCACAGTCTGTGGCTGAGTTTCTGATGCACAAGAGACCTTGGCCTGATACAATGTAGCTGAAGCCTCTTTCATTAGTTAATTATTTTTAACATCAGATGATGAATCTGGTAGTGTAAACCCAAGACCTTCCCCATGCCCATCTCTCCAAAAGGATTGTTTTGTTGTGTAACCATAACACACATTCTTGCTTGAACTTAAATATGGTTTTCAAAGTGCATGCTGGGAGTTCTTTCAGTGTCCTTTCTATAGGGTTCTTGTTCCAGGGTCCCCTAGGCTGTGAAACTCTGTTCCGTTCATTATTTCAGTGCTACTCTGAATTCTATCACTGTTGTTAAATGAATAATTTTACCTCTCAGATTACTGTTTGTTTAATTAACATGTGAAAAGTCTATGTGCTAGAATTGGGCATATGAAACTGGTCCTTGGTCTCAAGTAGACCCCTTACAAAATCCTACTGCAGTAGGCTACAAAAATTTAAATATAAGTACAAATTGATCGGTGTTTTTGTGAAACACTGCTTCCATGCCTGTGCCCTGTGACTTTATTATGACCTCCAGTCCTAGGCAGATTGATTCAGATTACAGGAGAATGTTACAAGGGACAATAAACTTTATTGGTGAAGAAGTACGATAGCGTTTCTGCCCTCTAATTTACCAGGCTATCACAATTGCAGGGAGAAATTATAAAGCCCTGACAGCCCTTCTCCTCAGCACAGCCCCTGAGTTATTACCCAGCCCTGTGTGTTCTCCTCAGAGCTTGCAAATTGATTTTTCGATGATTTGTTCCCGTTTTTCCAGGTTAGGAAAATAAGCTTATGCCCGGTGTTCCGGGGTCATCGTTCCTCCTGTTTTTAAATATAGACACATTTGCCCTTCTGGTGTCCTCTAGAACCACCCTGGTGTCCTCCAGGAGTTCTTAAAAATGATACCCAGTCATCGTCTGGTAAATATTTCAGCCATGTCCTTAAAGCGTGGCATATGAAGTTGTTACTTCCATGAACTCTTGAATGCATTTATTTACTTGTTAAAATTATGCCTTTTTCCCCTAGTCAGAGGTAGCAAACTGAACAAGGAGGGTAAAGGCAGCCATTTAATGGTAGTCTATCCAGTTTTAAAGAGAACATATGCCAGGCACTGTTGTAAGACTCCCAAAGATGCCATTCCTGCTCCTCTTGTATAAGCAAAATGTTGTACCACGTAGTGGTAGGATGGCTTTGTGCCTCCCCCCAACCCCCCGTGACAACTGAAAAAGGGGGGTTAGCTCTTGCCACTCTCATCAAAACTTGATCCTGATTGCAGATCCAGGGCACTGGGGAGGTCCAGGCCTCGGGCAAACGCTGTCTCTGTGCATAAGAGGCAAAGTTTGCATGCAATGTAGAGAGGGCTGTGAGAACAGAGACCATGTTGGGGCGGGGAGGGCTACAGTCCGGGACATTTGGGGACCTATGGATGAATGATGGCCCAGTGTGGGAAGTCACCAGTGTCCAGGTCACTCTATTTCCAAGAGCTGTGGGATTTTCAGAACTTGGGATATCACAGGAGGCTCCTTCAGAAATCAGCTTTGTGTCTGTCTTCACAGTGGGCAAAGCATTATGTCTCGACTCATGGCAGAGCAAGCCATCAGTTCAGGACTTGGTTTAGATTTCCTAATGGGCGCAACCTAATGACGGGCTTGGGTCTTCACGAAATTTCAAGGAGGTTCACAATCAGTACAACGATCCGGGCCTGTGAACCCAGGGCCCGAGACTCGGTTCAGTTTAACTGTGTTTTCTGGAACCTATTCCTGAAAGATGTTGAACCAGTCATTTGGCAAGCTCCGTTTATGGGTTAATTTGCTTATAAAATATTTAGGGAAAGAATATCTGTTTCCTGAAGCATATAGACATTACCATACATAAATCTGGCTGCTTGGAGCAGATGCTGTCGCAAGAGTCTTCCTAACTGCATGTCTGGGAGACACAGTATGAACACTTTCTAGGTTTTCAAACCATCTGGAGTCTGAGGGAAGGAAGGGTACTGCATTTCCCTGGGCGAAGTTCTAAAGCCCTTTCCTGGGGCCAGCTTTTTTTTTTCTTCACTCTTTCTTCCCAGCAAAAGCAGATTGCAGGTGCAGATGCACCAAATGTCTCCTCTACAATGTCCTTGTTGCCTATGAGTTCACTATCCATAATCCGTTCTATTCAGATCCAAATTGGCCACATGCAGTCAGAGCACATCTTCCAGGTGCTTCCTGCCCAGCCACAGATCTGCTACCCATTCAGCACAGTTAGGCCACTACTCTGTCTAGGATGATTGGGACAGTTATGATCCAGAGGGCCCACAGGCTTCTCCTTTCCTCTGTTACCTGGCTCCACATTTCCTTCCTTCCGAGGAAATGGAAGCCTTGTGGTTACATCACCCATTTGGCTTCCTTTGGCTTTGTATGAGACATGTGGATTAACTTCCATTCCTGTTTTAAATCTGAGAGCCATTGGTTATAGTACCACATAACCTCTCCCAACCACCAACCCTTATGTGCACGATTACAACCTAGTGCTACTTTTATTGAGAATATAATCACAGCTGTCAGGAGGCCTGTAGGCATCAGTTTTGTGTTACCATGGGAATTTGATCTTCAAGTAAAGAAATAAAAGGATAATGGCAAAGGTAAAATGGGAGAGATAGGAGGGGGAAGACAGAGAGGGGGACACAGAGAGGAAGTGAAAAGGAGGGAGACATGTTTCATCTTTTATCCAGTTGCATTGAAAAGAAATGGACATCTGACGTGCCTGAACTGAGGGTGACCTGCCAGCCTGCCGCAAGTGTGTTTTGTTCTACCATTTAATGATCCCCAAATACTTCTACCAAGGTGTCCGAGGCACTTTTTCTCCTTCATAGAAATCTCATGTCAACCTTTGCTCCCCTGTGGTTTAAATCACATTCTTAAGGGATTAAACTGTTATGACAAAGGAAGAATGTTTAGATATTGTGCTTTGCAGCTCAAAATTTGTCAGATTAGAAACCGTGTGTTTTTATAATCTTTGGATCAAAGACGCTCTCCATCAAAGCTTTGTGTCTACAATATTTTCCCAACCTCTGTTGAACCCCAATTGTTTTGGATTATCTCACGTTGGGTTCACTGAGTCTGCCTGGATTAACTCGAAGAGAAAAGCTTTCTTCCAGGTATTTCAAACACTTCGCATGCACAGGACTTGGGTGCTAAGCCCCAGGAATTAGTGTGCAGACCTGCGTGGCTGCCCTGACAGTCTTTTTAACTCTAGTTTTATACGAGATGCTTTCTGAGATTACAGTGACAGATACACCCTATAGGGCAACCATTTATCTTCCATTAAGAACACTGCTTACTTTCCCTAACTGGCTGGCCGGCAGCTCTGTAAAGGGGCCTTTTTATAGAGTTTTTACATCCCAATGGATTAAGTATCATTGCCCCCTTGGAAAAAGAACAGTTCAATTTCCTCAGAAGAATGGTTCGTCAGGGTACAGCCGTTTGTCTCTAGCCCTCTCTAAATCCAGCAATCATGTTTCCCAAGTAAGCACAAAGCAGTGATCACTCAAAGTTGAAATTGCCAATGAATTTAGAATCCGGTTCCCAAATTCCCTTATTATTATACTGCCCCGAATCCAGTGAGGAGAACAGAAAGCCAAGTGGATAGGATTGGTGATAAATATCTGTATGCAAAAGAAAAAGAACCAATGTGATCTTTCTTTCAGTGGAAGACAGGTTAAGAATCATAACTGTTATAGATGAAAGATTTTAAAGGAATGCTCACTTTAACATTCAGTGCCTTAAATCCCATTATTTTGATATAATCAAGGGCACAGCATAGCACGTAGAAAATATGATTCAGTGGTATTTATTTCTATACCTACTGCCTTTCACTCTCATAAGTAATTACTGAATACTCAGTGTTAAGGGGTGAGTGATTGCTCATTATATTCCAGAGAAGCAAGAATTACAAATATGAATGCTGTTTCCCGAGTTCAGTCCTCTGCATTGCGACATGCAAATGTGTTTCTCAAAGCATCAGTGAGGACCAGTGTGAAAAGGGAGTCTTCCATCCATGCCTTTTGTTATGCTTAGAATCACATCTATCACACAAAGCTCACAGGTCTGTCTGTCTGTCTGTCTGTCTGTCTGTCTGTCTTTTTTTGAATCAGAGTGGTTGGGATTCATTTTAAGCAATGGCTCGTTCCTGGCCAGCTCTTCCCATCTCTTGCCTGAGCATTTCAAGTCAGGCTTGTGCTAAAATTCTAGCAGGTAGAGGAAGGTGTGGTATAGGCTCAGGCATCTAACTTCAACTTTAGTCCAGACTCCAGTTTTGCCTTTCAGCTTCTCACATTGTGTTTATTTTCTATTCTGATTTGAGGGTCTGAAGCAACATTCTTTCAAACACCGATCCTGTATTAATAGAGTATATAATATTGTATACATCTTTTAAAATGAGCATGCAATTGGAAACAAAGGAAAAGAAGGGGGGGAATCTACTTGTGAATTATCATGTGCATTAAAGGTGAAAATAGAAAATGTCAAAGCAAGAGCTGGAGAGATGGTTCAGTGGTTAAAGCAAGGGCTGGAGGGGTGTCTTGGTGGGTAAGAGTGCTTGGTGCTCTTTGAGGGGGACCTGAGTTTGGTCTCTACCACTCATGTAAAACAGTTATGTGACTGAAGCTCTAGGGAATCCAATGCCATCTTTAGGCCTCTGTTGGCGCGCGCGTGCGCGCGCATACACACACACACACACACACACACACACACACACACACAGAGGCATACACACACCAATAAAGGTAAAGGTCCAGCTTTGAAAAAATAAGAATGCAAGAGTCTAGTGGCATACTCTTAGGCACATAGCAGGAGGCTGTCCTAAAATAGAGTGAATATGGTTCACTCTCTTATTTTAGTAGGGGCAGCTGGACATGAATTTTTAGGCTTGTCCAGACCCCTAACAGGCTTAAAAACCTTATCAGCCAGTTGGGCATGAAGAAGCCACATTACATAAATGTCTGTGCTATGATTACAAGAGGATTCACAATGTCAGAAAATCTCATTGACCATGGAATCCAGTGTTCTGCTGACAAAGACTGGAGATGCAGGGGGCAGAATTGCATCAGCACAACACACAACTATACAAATAGAGATGAACTAATCATAGCTGGGTAGAAGTGCTTTATACCTACCAGAGAAAGAACTTCTGAGATGGCCGAGGGAAAAAGAACCGGGGCGTTGTGTGTGAGACTTTGGAATGATAATTAGAGGTCAGGGAGAATATGAGAACTTCCTGGGACACCTGCCGTACCCGAATGGCATTGCCAGGCTAAGCACACCTGGACCATCTCTATGTTGAAAATCATTGAAAAGTAAAGCTCATTCAGTTTGGGAATTAAAAGACATAATATGGGGTGTTTCTAAAATTACAGACCTTGGAAACGACCCACTTGTTAATTTGAAAGTTAACGCCCATAGCAACTACTACTTATTAAGAATTTCTCTGTCCTGGGGTTCTCCATTTCATAGTCACTGTCCCATGCAATCCTTAAGCCCACCCTGAGGAATTATCTAAGGGTATTTTATTTATAGACGAGGAAACAAATATAGTTGCTGTGTTCCTCAGAGTTCTCATGATAGACGGAGTGACAGGATTGATGTGGTATAGATATGCTACAAGGTACCTCCCAGCCCATGCAACTGTGGAGGACAAAAAGCCACACAGTGGACTGTTGGCAAGCTGGAGCACCAGAGAATATTGTGTTATAGTGTGAAGACCCCAGAGTCAAAGAACTGTGGGTGGCCGCTTCCTGTTTGGGTCCAACAGCCTAAGGACCAGGAACATCAAGATCCAGAGCATATGGATACAGTGGATCATAGGGTCTGGCAGAAAAACCAACTTTCTCAGTGTGTGCTGGTTCTACTCAAGACCCATGAGGACTGGACGCTGCCAGGGTGTGAAGGCGAACCCCCTGCCCTGCTAAGCTCGTGACCTCCAAGTGATGATTTGTCTTCCTTTGATTTTGCTATGTAAGAGTAGCTAATCTCTACCCATTTCAAAAGTAAGTTTTAGATGTCTCTTCATAAAAAATGATAGGCAAAGAATGTGATAGATATGCGAATTAGCATGATTTAATCATTCCATGTAGTGTTTTTTTAGTTGCTTTTCTTGTGGCTGTGACTGAATATCTATCTGGCAGGAAGAAATTTAGGAAGGATTTTTTTTAAATGATTCACAGATTTATGATGGAAAAGGCATCAGTGGTGATGGGGGAGGGGCTTCTGTCCACGTGGTGGAAGCCTGCAACTCAGCTTGCTCATGGCTCAATACATCCTGTGGCAGAAGGACCAGGCTGGAACCAGCTAGAGAACTCAAGGGACATCCCTCACATCCCCAGCTTCTCCCACCTCTACCTCACCCCCTCACAGCCTCCCTGAAACAAAAACACCATCAACTATAAGACCTGGATCCAGACTGACCTGCTTGTTAAGCCTACCTCTTCATCTTCATAATGGCATATTCATGAGTGACTGACATTGGTGAATAATCTACACCTTTTTGAGTCTTTTTTTTAATAGGATGAAGCTTAATTAAATTTGCCTGCTCCATATAGTTCTCAAAAATTCTGTGACATATGATGTTTGATAATTGAATTCTTTCATGAGGGGTATTCTTAGTATTTAGTCTATCAAGTATTACATATAAGTTTATTCATTTTGGTGCCATTATCCAATTCTACTTATTTTAACTGGGTGTCTTAGTTAGGGTTTTACTGCTGTGAACAGGCACCATGACCAAGGCAACTCTTATAAAAGACAATATTTAATTGGGGCTGGCTTACAGGTTCAGAGGTTTAGTCCATTATCATCAAGGCTGGAGCATGGCAGCATCTGGATAGGCATGGTGCAGGAGGAGCTGAGAGTTCTACATCTTAATCTGAAGGCTGCTAGCAGAATACTGACTTCCATACAGCTAGGATGAGTGTCTTAAAACCCACATGCACAGTGACACACCTTCACAATCAAGGCCACACCTTCTAGTAGTGCCACACCCTGGACCAAGCATATACAAACCATCACACTGGGATATAATGAGTTCTACATCCTCACCTCTTACTTTCATGAGTGCAAGAACAACACAGCCAATAACACAGCAGAAACTCTTAGGCCTACTACTGTAACTTAGACCCTCTCTCACCATTCTTTCCTGTTTCTCCCCTACTGCTCCTCTCTTAAGCATGTGATAATCATCCTCCCATTCACAAAATTCCATGTATGTGTCTCTGTGTCTGGCTTACTTCACTTGATATCAGGATGTCTAGTTTCATCCTCATATTCATAAATAACAGGGCTTCATTATTTTATATTGTTTAATAGTACTCAGTTATGTGTGTATCTCATTTCCTGTATCCATTTGCCATTTGAAGGACATTGAGGCATGCCTAACATCATCAAATTAAAAGACTACTCCACATATCTACAACTGGCCCATTTATTACACCAGCAATGCACATTCAAGTTATTTCTAATCTTTGGTTATTATAAATAATTCTAGTGCATTTGTCCAAGTTTTGACATTTAAAAAAAATACCAACTAAGTATAAACTGAGGATTTGGAATGGTAGGGTTAGCTTAATGAACTGTAAAACTGTTTCTGTGTATCTTCAGAAGTGGTTGTTAGATCATGAGTGTCTTGGTCACCTCTCTGTTGCTATGTGTATCTTCTTTGTAAAATGTGTAATGTTTGCCTGCTTTCCATAGGGTTTTTTATATTTTGTTCTTTTCATGAGGCATGCATTTCATATTGCAGTATATGCAGTATATATGCTTAGAGTGCCCTAAGTTTTATCTGGTGTATGACAGGTACAGTCTCTCTGCCTTCCTAATGCATCTTCACTGTGTCTGCTTGCCCTTTCACTGGCCAGGGTCTTACTTTGATGTCAACTTTTGCTTCTGTTGTCTCTGCATGTGATGTCCCCTAGGGCAGGAGGCTTTTTCTATCTGATTACTTTAGGGTCTCATAATTTTAGGTCTTACATTTGGGGCTTTGAATTCATATTTTCATACTGTGTAAGTCAAGGGTCTTCCTTCTCTTACACGTATATATCTAGGTATCCCAACACCACCTGCTAAAGATATCCTTCCCAAATTACTCAGTTTTGGTGTCTTTGTCAGAGGTCATCTGACCACCCACATTTGGATCTATTTGCCCATTTGTCTATTTTTATGTTAGCACCATATAATTTTGATTGCTATAATTTATTATGGGTTTTGGAATAAGAAAAATCGTGGCTGTCTTTTCTCCCCCCTCTTTTGCTATAGACTCTTTTGATTATTCGGGTTGTTCTGTGTTTCCATGTGTTTCAGATTTTTTTATTTCTCTAATGTCACTTCTCAGAGGATACATACAACCTTGGATAGTTTCTTTGTAACGTCAGTGTCCCTGTCCCCTCACCCACAAGGAACTTTGATAGCCATTTTCTGTGATTTCTAAGCTGTCGGTCATTGCTGGCACCACACAAAGATTCTAGCCAGAAGAGTTATAGGGTTTTTGTTGTTGTTTTTGTTTGCACAGTGGCCTGGGTCCATAGTCTGATCAGATTTGGGGTCCTTATCAGGGAAGCCATTTTGAACATCTTTCAGCCTTACTGAGCCTTCTCTTAGCTGTTGTCTTCTGTGGTGACCTCTGGTGAAGTACTTGGCCTATGGTTTTGCTTCTTCACAGATAAGTCACCTTTTCTAACTATCTCCCCTCAAAAATCTCTCTTTCCCCTGTCAGTGTTCTTAAGCATTACCTGCTTCCTGCTCTACTCTGTTTCACAGAAAGCCAGTGTTCTTGGGGGACAGTATGGGAGAACGCTGCCTAAAGTAGCATGTAGGAGTTACAAGAAATAACTTCTATGCTAATCTAATAAGGGATTAACTCCAGATACATCTCAGCATTTCATTATTAGATTTGCTAGTGCTCCACATAGATCATTAAATGCAAATTGCACATATTATTGATCCCAAAGTTACCTTTATGATACAGTGCACATTGATATTAAGCTACTAGGTGGCATTTTTTGATGATTATTAAGTGAAATGCTCAACCACATCTTATAGTAAACAGCAGCCACATCGCACTTCCTTAACTAAGCAGCCTGGCAGGTAATAGAGTTCCCACACACCTTACCAAATCCTAGGCTGCTTATGGCTATTCCACAGTAAGGAGATCTTGTAATCTTATAAAATGATGGAAAATTCCAGTGACAGTGTCCCTATCTACATAGGCTGATAATATGCTATAATAATTTAAGTGGAGAGAAATTCAGGGGTGGTGCTGGCACTGTTTCTAACCTGCATCTGTGTCAGGTCACCTTTCTTTATACATATAAAGGACTTATGAAAAGAGTTAACAAATTCTTATGGCCAAATTTGAAAAAAATAACTGATTCTTATGTTAAGATATTTTGTTAAATTTGATATCAATTGCAGTATATCATCATCATGCTTATATTCAAGCATACCCAAGTAATATTGGTCTTATGTTTTCTACTCCATTGCTGTCTGAGGCTCTCTTTAGATAAGTATGTGCTATGAGTACATGTGTGCATGTATGTGCACACATGTGTTCACACACATGTTTGTGTGTGTTCATGTGTGTGTACACATGAACACCACCTCTCTATGGTTTCCCCTTTTCTTTCTTGGCAGTGTTAGGTATGTTCATTGCCTGTGGAAGACCCCAGGAAGGTAAAGGTATGGGTTCACTTGGGTTCTCTTGATTCACGATTGTTGATGCTTCCTCAGCTCTCATTTCTGAGGCTATCATAGAGCTATAACAGAAATTAGCTTCAACACAGAGAGGCAAAGCATAGTTAGCTGCTCTGTAACCCATGAAAAAACTCTGAGCCTTGAGAATTCATGCTTATCATAAATTACAAAGGGTGGTGACCTTTGTTGAGTTGGAGTTGAAAAGCCAATAGGTATAGAAATGCCATTCTTGGAGTTTGGTCTTTGATTTTTAAGTTTGAATGAAGATAGACATTCCTCTAGGGGTGGATGATGTCATCTTGGCTCCATTAGTCTCAGATGACACTAATATGGAGCAAGATGGATAGCAGACCAGAGTGGCAGAAGAACAGAGGATAAGAAGAGTTAGCCATTGCATATCTAGATATCTAGAGCTGACAAGTGGGATCCCAGAGCTTAAGCACTGCTAGCTAAAATGGAGTCAAACTCTATAATAAACTCTGCAGAGTCAGGAAAACTGAGAGGTACCTCCTCGGGTTTCTATATGGGCAAAGAAACCAAGGAGATGCTGAGCTTCTTACACACCCACAACAATTACTCAGGTCCCAGAAGGCCATGTTTCAGTTTGTGCAGTCACCATCAAGGCATCCATCTAACACGGAGCTTGATGAGCCTCCACAACATCTGCAAGGAGAGATCTGTTCCTAATTTTAAAATATACCATTTATGTATCAGGATTTATTGGAAGTAGACAAAATCAATTGTCAAAGTTATCTTTTTTTGTCTGTCTGTCTGTCTGTCTGTCTGTGTCTATCTGTCTGTGTGCATCTGTCTGTCTTCCACAGTCCCCATAGCCTCCATGGGTCATAGTTAGGTTGTAGTATCATATAGTATGTGGCCATCTAGGCATGGGGTGATGGTTTGTATATGGTTGGCCTAGGGAGTGGTACTATTAGATGGTGTGACCCTGTTGGAGTAGGTGTGGCCTTATTGGAGTAGGTGTGTCACTGTGGGCATGGGCTTTAAGACCCTCATCCTAGCTGTCTGGAAGTCAGAATTCTACTAGCAACCTTCAGATAAAGATGTAAAACTCTCAGCTCCTCTTGCACCATACCTGCCCAGATGCTGCCATGCTCCTTCCTTGATAATAGATTGAACCTCTGAACCTGTAAGCCAGCCCCAATTAAATGTTGTCTTTATAAGAGTTGCCTTGGTCATGGTGTCTGTTCACAGCAGTGAAACCCTAACTAAGACACATGGTAACTTATATATACAATCCCAGTTCTTGGGTACCTGACACAAGAGGATTGCTGTGAGTTTGAGGACATCTTTGGTTAAAAGTGAGATCTAGTCTCAAAATAACCAAAACCTAAAACAAATACTCATAGACAACAATATCATTGTGTCTGTCACCAACCTACATTCAATTATTCCCTCATGTCCAGATTCTGAAGAATGAGTCGCAGCATCATTGGAAAAGAGGAACTGATCTGTCCTTCTGGAGAATAATTGCTGTTCAGATGAACTTGATGTTTTAAAGGAAGGATTTGGTGTCTGTTGACTTTTCCTACTGTGTAACAAGATAAAACAAAATTACATTCTTGTTATTTCTCCTTTCACTCTGAAGTTCCAAAGTCTGGGCTGTGCAATGAGCCACCAAGTTCTCATTGCTTTTCTATAACATTTTTATATATAAGCCTTAGAAAAGTCTGTTAGGGCATTACTAATATAAACTGACCCTGACTTGCCCTGGGGGAGATTCTTTGAGTACTGGCACCTACTTTCTCTTAAAGAGATGTGCCTCTGGAAAAAAAATACATGCTCTTTTGTTATCATAGGTCTACAGTACGAGACTTTGGATTCCTATCCATAGTTTGTATTGTGAGATTTTAAGGTAATGATGTGAATGACCAGAGAGATGCAATTTCCCTCATCTGTAAGACAAAAGAGAGCAGTTTTCCCTGCAGCTACTTCTCTGGAATCTTGAATGAAACTTCAAAGAAAATAGTCCATTAAGTGATATCACAATTGATGCACATAAATGTGTACATATGTACATATTTATACATAATGTATACAGCATTGACTTGTGTGGTAGAGAGATTTTTTTTGCAAGTGTCAAAAGTAATAATGTTTCTGAAATATTTCGTATACTCCAACGTTCTAAAAATGTAGAAGGTTTTGTTATCATTATGTTTTGGTCTTTTATTCTTTTACTTGTATATACTAATTATTATAATGGGTTTTATCATGATATTCTCATATATATATACATTATATTTTGGTAATTTTCACCTCCCATCTCCTGTCTTGTCCTCTTGTCTGCTGATGTCCCTCTTCTATCCTCCTGTCTGTCTGCTCATGTCCCTCCCTGGCCCACTAGTCTACATTCTACTCTCAGGTCTTGCTTTTGTTTTAATGACCCAACAACTGTCATTATGGTTGCTTATAATTTTTAGTGGAAATTACATTTTTATGAACAGTATAGGTTTCTGCCCCATTTAATGACTTCACCAATAATAATAATAATAATAATAATAATAATAATAATACAAATACAAAGAGACAGCATTTTAACACCTAGGTACTAAAGATACAGTCTGTGCATTTTCAGCATTGACAATATGTGGGGATTGTCAGAAACAGCCTTATCCTGACCGTGGCTGAGCACACATATTGCACACAGTCTGTGGTTAGTTGTCCCTTTAGGATGTGTGAGTTTAACAGCTAGTAACCATTTCACAGGTGGTATCCGTCAGGTAGAAAAATGGCACAAGGTTTGCGATCAGATTCACTCATGGACCTGATACTAGGCTTTTCATGATGTGAACAGGCTCCAGTTAAGAACACAACTATCCTGTTAAGACCCACTTATTCTTTAGGATAGTGGGCGGTTACCTTTAACTAGCAAAACTGGTTAAAAAGGGAATATAACAGGGAGAGTTGGGACTTGATTTCATCTGTGTCTCAGGCATTGGTGACCTACGTGCCCAGAGTCAGAGCTCCTCCGAGGCCACCCCTCCTCCAGACATAGTCCTCAGGAGTGATGCGATATGATTCCCTCTGTGTGGCTCTTGCAGCCACCCACACTGAGAGCCAGTGACCTACAGTTAGTTTCTTTTTCCCACACACGTGCCCAAAGTTCTCCGTCTTGATTTTATCTTCTCTACATTCTCCATCTCGAGTCTTAAAGGAGATTCAGATTGACCCAGACTTTCTGGAACTGTGGGCCCTGCCCCACTCAGCAGGACTAGGGTGCTGGAAACTGCTAGGCTCCACTGGCTGTTGTACATATGTTCTCTGTATGCTGGCTTACTATGTTCTCCTACATTTTTCTTTGAAAGGCGGGGATGAAATGATTTCACATCGAAATTTTAGCATTTCATGCCACATTTCACGATGTGACATTTGATATTTTGCTTTAGTTTTTACATTCAAACTATTCTCTCCTACACAAAAATAAAATAATTTGCTACCCAGAATGTACCTAAGGGATGAAAGGGTAGGGGATTCAGCCACATGAACATTTGTAACTAAACTACCTAAGTAGTTTGTGAATCCTAATTATGAAAACGAGGCTATAGAAACGTGTAAACTATACCATCAATGAAAGCTCTGTGCTGCTTTAGGACAGTGATGCAAAGCAAAAAATGGCGGCTCATACTAGCAGAACATTCAAGAGAAGAACCTTCTTTAGATACTAGGGCCAGTCCCAGAACAACCCCAGTTCTTTGCCCACTGGTAGCATTTTTAGTTCTACATTTTTTGGAAAAATGTTAGAATATTTCATAAAATAAAGAGGTACCTTTGCTTTCCTCTCATATTCCAAGTCCTGTGTTGACTTGTAAGTTTGTGACACTCTTAACATAGGCTCTTCAAGCAGATGAAATCTTGTGGACTCAGAATATGAGCTTTCCAGGGAAAACAAGACTTGAGCCTTCTGAACCTCTCTATGTTTTAGAAGACAGGCGTGCATTCATAATTAAAAATTCAGAGAGTATTCTGTAAAGGAAGCTAGCAGTTTATTTCATGCATTATTGGGTATTTCATTTTTGAGTAAGAAAAAAAATCCTAATAGCCATTGCTATTTTGTGATAAAATCAGGAACTTATTTCTCAAAAAGAGTTATTTTTTCATATAAATTAAAGTCAGTGCACATCTTAAGTGAAGTGTTTTATTTTTCTTTCATAGCTTTAAGATTTGCCTTGTATATTTAAAGGTGTAATTATCTATGTGTATGTGTGTGCAGGGGCTGAGAGCGTCAGAGCCATTGAATCTCTGGAGCTGGTGTTATAGACTACTGTGAATTGCCTGATACAGATATTGGGGACTGAACTTTCCTTATTTTAATTTGAAGGGGAAAGTTTATGTGTAGCACACATTTAGGAGCTTTTACACCAGCACTTTCCGGAACACCTTCTGGTGCAAATGTACTGGTACCTGGCTGCTGTCATTAAGATGCTGTGATTGACAGTTCTTGTTTGCACCTCTGCTTTAAAGCCTCACTGATCATTCATGCTTTAAAAAGATTTATTTATTTTTATTTATCTGTGTTTGTGTCTCTATCAGCCACACATGTGTGGGTACCCACGGGACTCACAAGAGGATGTTGGATCCTCTGAAGCTGGACTTGCAAGTAGTCATGAGCCTTCAGAAGTAGGTGCTGAGAACTGATTGGGGTCTTCTGGAAGAACAGCTCTGACTCCCAACCGTCGAGTTATCTCTACAGTCCTGAACATTTACAGTAAAGACCAGGCAAAATTTGCAGAATTTTGGCTAAAACTGGGTTTGTCCTGAAGAAATGAAGATGTCCTAGGATAATTGACTGTGTTTTAATTTGTGTACATAATCATGGATGTATAACACATCCTTTGGATGTTGTTCAGAGGTTTGTTTATGTATTAGTTACTACATCAAATTATGAAGAGCATGATTGTTTATTTCAGTGTTTAGAGGAAGCTTTTGTTACATTTGCCTTGCTCATTCTCCTGGTATCATGTCCGGTGTTTGCTTCCGTTATCACACACACAGTCCCTCTCGTAAGCCTGTCGACGTTGCTAGCCAGAGTGTTGACAGAGAGGCTCTATCTGGCAATTGTATATGTTTGCTACATAGTACTATATCACCACTGAGATGATTAGAATCTTAGTGTTGACAGATTTGATATATATTCAATATATATGTTTATGCACACATATTATAAATACAGATATACACATCTGTATTTATGTCTTTTTATGACTTTTAAAATTATAAATATTTGACGGAACATTTAATCAGACCCCTTTGAAAGCAGATACAATGTCATATCAGAAGAGGTGACAATAATAGCACATATAAACAGTCATTATTTTTCTCAATTTGGATCCTAAGAGAGAAATCTCAAAAAGGAGGGAGTCAAGGTCAGTAGCATTTGTGTTCATGTATGCTGATTGTTTTGTTTAAGAAACAAGAAAAACATGGTTATTTGATCAAAGGCTTTCAACTAAGCCAGAACTCAGAGCAAAGGACACAAACCATTGATCCTAGCTAAATGAGCATGTTCTGTGATATGTTGATTTAATGCCAATTTGCTATTTTGAAATAAATGCACGAAACATGTGCTGAGCCCCTCTCCCTCCATTACTGCGGGGAGCTAATGAAGGACTGGGCAGCTCTCCCTGAGTGACAGAGACAGGACGGTGACCCACTGACAGCTCAACCCTTCAGATGCTCTTTGCTGTAACGTCTTCATGTTTAGTGACTTGGACCCAGGTGTTTACGTAAAGGGCAATAGCATGTCACCTGGCAGCTTCAAAATGCTCCTTGCCTGATGTTAGGGGCCACTGCCAAGGTTGCTTAGATAAGGAGGCGCCACTATCTGCAGTTCTGACCTTAAGCTGGGCTCATATGATTAGATGGCTTCAGCTTGAAGTCAATAAATAATCACAGTGCTGGGGAAACTTGTCTCAGGACAGACCTTGGATGAAAAGCTGGACAAAAAAGGGATGTCAACACCTTCTTCTGTCTTCTGACTTCACCTTCTTGTCCTTGTCCCCAGACCCTCACTCTTTGATTAGGAGAGATACATTATCTGGGTTTATAACTGCACAGCAGATGACAGCAGATGAGCTGTTGGAGTTTGCTTAATTTCTTCTCCTCCCCTTCAGTTCTCTTGTTGGTAACAATCTCTTTGTTAATGAAGCTGAAATGCTATCAAAACTGGGATATCAGGAGAATATGGTTGAAACTCAGATTTATGATGGGAGTCACCCTAGGATTTCTGAGTTAGTAGGTCTGCGTGGTACTGAGGAATATGTGTCTCTGATAGTGTTAAGTTGGTGTCAATGCTTTGGAGCCCTGGAAAGCATCGCGAGGACCACTGGTCCTGGGGAGAGCTGTGAGGACCACTGATCTAGGTAGTTAGCATTTGTCATTTCTGGGTTCTGTTAGAAACAATTTGATATCATATTTTAAAAGAATATGTAGGACTTGCTTTTAAGAACTGTGCTGGGTTCCCCCCACCCCACTCCTACCTTTTTCATGAATGAATCACAGAATGTTACTGATGTATTCATGTGCATTACCACACTGCTCTGGAGTACCCAAGAAGGTACAAGTGTAATTTTAAGTAAAATCTTAAGATGAACATCAAATTGTATCTTAGTGATACATTTGCTACTTGATATTTTGAAACCGAACCGAATCAAAGAAAGTTAAATCCCTTTCTATTTGTTTTGTCTGATAAAAGCATAATTTTTTAATGAAGCAAATGCCACTATTTCCAGCTATATGACTTCAGTCTAGTGCTGTTAAATTCTCTATGATCTTTGCAAACTGTAAGACAATATTGGCAGTTTTTGAATTTAAATAATAATATAAATTTCAATCACTTTGAATTAATTATAAAGTCTAATTTTATTCATTAGAAGTCTTTCCCAAATGGTTGTCCCTAGGTTTAAGCACATGATACAGACTGAAACCAGCTTACAAAGCTTCGAACACAGAGAGACTTGGTGAAGACCTCCAGATGCACCTCAGCGGTAATCAGTCTCCCTCAGTGGGGCTTCGAGGAATCCACGGTGTCTATTTCCTAACTGGTAGGGCGGGTTTCAAGGGAGCCATACTGCACATTTGGTAAATATTAGACTTCAGAAACACAACGTTGAATTGCGACTCCTTGATCATAATCGAGTTGATGGATGACAATCTAAGTTACAAAGGTGTTGCCATGTGGACTTGAAATGATGATTGAGTAGGAGGTCCTGTTTCCTATTGATGTGTAACTTCTAACAATGTTGGTGGGAGTTTCAGACGTTTGCCTACATCAGGCCCATGGGTTCTAATATGAATCACAATCCCTTTGCAGAGCTATGTTGTAACACACTCCTTGTGTATCTCATTCATGAAAGAGAATGAACTATTATTAGAAAGTGTATATGTGCATGTGCAAGCGTACACACACACAATATCTATGTGTTCTGAAACAGTATTTCTTTAATCACATTTATGCATAAAATGTGAGATTACCCTTCTATTCATACCTTTACAAATATAGAGTCCTAGTACAGTATATTCCTTTTGGCATACATGTTAAGAATCAAGCCTGGTTTTGACTAGTTTAAAAACATCTCTGACTCTTTGTCCTAAAGCCAACAAGTCTGACACCTTTTGTTTTCTCAGATTACAAATCTGAGCACCTCTCAGGTTCAGAATGTTTTCCACAACAAGCCGTGGGAACTGAGAGAAATGCTAGTTTGATTCTTTGGTACTTGTACTCGAGAAAATGTTTTGAGATTATTCCTTGTAAAATAAAGATGCTAGCTTTCTGGGATTGCTTAGTAATCATACTCCATCCTGTAAACCACGAGAAAGAAAGGCCTTCAGCCTTTCCGGCTAGAGGCTACATGGCATTCGTCTGGAGCATCCTTGTGGAAAAAACTTCACTGCTAGAATCTTTGGAAATGAGATGGCAGCTGTTAAGCTGTTCTTGTCATACCTGGGCTACACACGTGTCCCTGTATCATTCAACCATTTTTTTCTTAAAGAAAAGCTCTTGTTGCCAAGCTGTTCACTGCAGAGAAGTTAAAGAAAGTCAGCCATGATATTTAGAAGCCAGCTTTGTCTCTCTCCTGTTTATTTCTCAGAACCCGTGCCACCTGGCTTCCCTGCAGCTTCCACTCATGGCATTTGATTGTGGACAGGCCACCGTTGATTATTGCTGAGGCTGTGGCCTGGTGGACCCTCAGTCCCCACCCTGGTTCTCCCATCAGCAGACAGGCCCTCTGCCTCACTGCTCTCTCTGCTGTTGATTCTGAGGGCGCCATTGCTTCCCGAGCTGTTTCCAGCCTCCCATCTCCTCTTTCCCAGGCTTGGCTGCCAGTTTTTGTCTTCCAAACATCTATTTCTCGGGTTCACACTCATCATCCCTTCAGCATTTAATGCCTGGGTGATCGTATCCAGACAACTTCACCTCCTAAATGTGTCCCCATGTCCACTGCTCTAATCCAGACTTTTGGAGATTCTCATTTGACTGTCATACTGAAAATATCTGACGTGTCCTGCCTCTTGACCTGACTGCCATCTCAGAACTCCAAGGGACTTTCCATTGTTCCACACACTGACATCAAATTCCACAATGTCATTCCCGAATAGTCTTATCTCTTCTCTGTACATGGCCTTTTTGTTTAGCGTGACTTCCCATTCTGTATCATGTTGTTCTGTGTTCTGCTTACCATGACCTCTCAGTCTCCTTTATGATATTCTGTGTTCTGCTTAGCATGATATCTCAGTTTCTGTCATGTTACTCTGCGTTCTGCTTAGCATGACCTCTCAGTCTCCATTATGTTACTCTGTGTTTTGGTTAGCATGATCTCTCAGTCTCTGTCATGTTACTCTATGTCCTACTTAGCATGACACTGTAGTCTCCATCATGTTGCTCTGGGTTCTGCTCCCAGTTTTAGAATGTAGGATCATTAGTGTGCTGCGCTGTTCATTTTTATTTCTATGTCTTTTGCCCTCCACAGGAATGAACGTATACCAGATCAGAGCCTTGTCTCTTTTGGCCATTACTGTATTCTAAGGCCGTGGACATTTTTTTTCAGGAGTAGCTGCAAAGTGTTTATTAAATGAATAGATGAAAGGATAATAAACCACATCATAGAGAGACATTAACTTGAAGTAAAATTAAAATGTTAACTAGACAAACACCGGAGAAGCCGTGTAGTAGTCCCTTACCATCCTGGGCATTATCTCAGATGCTGGCGTTATGGAGTTATTACTGATGAGAGAGACACTGCCACTGTCACAGAACAAAAAATTTCATGGTGACTGGTGAATGTCCCCAAAAAACGCTCCACCTAGGAGCTAATTGTCTCCATTGAAATCAGAGAATCCTGTAGATTTCTCTGGCCTCTTTAGTCACTGTCTCTTTTTAGCTGATGTTTTTACAGAGGACATTAATATTGAAGCAGAGTGGTTTTACTGCCACTTCAAGGACATGTGGAATTAGAAGCAATTAGGAGAAACTGCTGAAACCACAGAAATATATTAGGTGACGGCTGTGTCATTTAGAGGCGTGCTGGAGATGGAGCTATGACGAGTGTACTATACAAGGGACACTGCCACCCCAGTTGAGGGATTTGACCCCATCATAGGATTGCTGAGAAATGATTCCAAGACCTAACAAAGAAAGGCATTATTCATGCTGTGGACTGCATCCACGGTGCTTATTTCTTACAGTGTGTTCCTCATTTTAAATTCTGCAGTACATTGCTTACGAGAACTGTCATGGCTTCCGACTTTCTTATCACATAGATGCTTTTAGTGAGAAGCTTCTGAACTGAGTGCATGGTACTTAATGAAGGAGAGGGGTGAGAGGAACTTTCTTACAGAACAGCAAACAAGAGAGATCTCCTATGTGGAAGGAGGTTTCCTCCATGAATAGACCACAGTGGTTACAATGTTCAGATAAAACACACGGGCATGCTTAAGAAGTAGATAATGAGATGTATTTCCCATTGCTAATCTTAATCAATAGTCACACAGTAGGCTTTGTAGAGACAGACAGATGTGCACAGTGTAAGCCGGTGCTCATAGCTGGTGTAAGGGAGAGCCTGAGGGTGGAGTCACTTGCGATGAGTGTGGTGAACAGAGACTTGCCTTAGCTGGTGCTGGGAACATTTTCCGAGTCAAGGAGGCCATGTTTGGGAAGGGAGGCATTGCATGTCTCTGCTGCTCCTCCACTCCTCTGAGTTTGCATTTCTGTTGTACTTAAGTTCCAAGGATGTGTTTCATTTACAACTTTCTCTCTGGCATCACTAATCCCATTGAAGAGCAGGGCAAATGGTTCCTAGGGTTTAGAAGAGAAATTGCCAGAGTCCCAGGGAGGACACAGGTGGGAGTTCTATGGTCCTCAGTTTGATCAGCATCATAGTCATCAGAAACTACCGTACAAGACGGCACAGCCACCTGTGTGCTGCATTTGACTGTTGTAGGATAGAATCTCTTAGATCCAAGTGTCCCAGTGTGTGGAACCATCCTCAGTCCTCTGACTATCTGATTGACTCTAAAACAGTAATACTGTCCAATGGTTGCATAAATTGCCAAGCCGTGATGCCTACCAGGTGTGGCTTATATCACCTCATCTCCGTATCTTCTTTACTATTCATGAAATGGCATTTTGTCTTGGAGATTTGACCTCCCCCTCTTCCCTGAACGACTCTCATAACTATAGTCAACAGTCAGAAGGTGAAACATCAGGGGTTGCACAGATGGCTCAGTGATTAAGAACATTTGCCACCAGTTCAGAGGACGCCAGGACTTCACTCTCTGCACCGACATCAGCAGCTCACAACTACTTCCCACTCCAGCTCCAAGGGCTCTGATGTCCTCTCGTCCAGCCTCTATGAGCACCTGTGTCCTCACTGTATACGTACACAAAGATACATACACATGCACATACACAAAGACACACACACATTCACATGATTAAAAGAGTAAAAATAAGTCTTATGAAAACATGCCAAACATTGAAAGACTTGGCTCAGCAAGATTATCAGTAATTGTAGATTAACTTTGTAAGGCAGATTCCTGCTTTTCTTCCTGCCCTCTCCCTCCCCACCACCCTACCCAGCCATATTATACTGTACAGTGCTTTGCACACGGAAGCTGCCTGACCCGTGTCTTTTTTTGTTCAATGAAGATTTTTTTATTGGATATATTCTATATTTACAATTCATTTCCCTTTTTCTGGTTCCCCACCCCCCAAAGGTCCCACATGTCCTTTTCCCTCCTTCTGCTCCCTCATCCACCCCTTCCCACTTCCCTGTTCTTGTATTCCCCTACAATGATGCTTTGATCCTTTCCAGCACCAGTGTCCACTCCTTTCTTCTTGTCAGGCATTATTTGGTATGTGACAAATGGGACCTCATAAAATTACAAAGTTTCTGTAAGGCAAAAGACACTGTCAAAAGGACAAATCAGCAACCAACAAATTGGGAAAAGATCTTCACCAACCCCACATCCGACAGAGGGCTAATATCCAATGTATACAAAGAACCCAAGAAGTTAGACCCCAGAAAACCAAATAACCCTATCCAAAAATGGGGTACAGAGCTAAACAAAGACTTTTCACCTGAAGAAATTCAGATGGCTGAGAAACACCTTAAAAAATGTTCAACATCATTAGTCATTAGAGAAATGCAAATCAAAACAACCCTGAGATTTCACCTCACACTAGTCAAAATGGCTAAGATTAAAAACTCAGGAGACATCAGGTGTTGGCGAGGATGTGGAGAAAGACTGACCCGTGTCTTTATTGCACATTTTAAACCATTTGTGGGGTCTGTTGTTGCTGTTATTGCTGCCAATAGAAGGAGAAGTAAGGATCCATTTTACAGTAACTTGGTGTTATTGCAAAGCACAGGGACAGTTTTTTTTTTCTGTTGAAATATTTCTAAATTAATGTGTGATGCTTTGCTGGATATCACTTTGAAGACAGTGATAACTTCTGAGGAAAATAAATCACCGAGATAGACGGTGTTTATTAGCCTGTGTGCTGTCATTTCCTAAAGCACCCTACCTCTGTGCTGGAATTGGCAGCCGGAGGACATACTAGTACACATGGAAGTGCTACATCCACAGACCCTGAGGAGTTAAAGGCCAGCCATGTGTGCTACATGAAATTGTCTGCTTGCTGATTTCACCTAGCAGCCTTAGAAAAATATGATTTCAAAAATATCTCTTGACTTTTGTCTACCTCTCTTTAATTAAAACATTTCACAGTTACAATATTAAGAGAACCAGCATTCACTCATGTATCCCCCTTCCCTCAACAGCTAACTCCTGGCGTTTGCAAATTGCACAGCAGTTTCTTATCTGGTTTCTATTCTGCAGTAATTACTCATATGGAAAATTGCTGTCTCCTCAGTCATGGTAGTGTATTTCAGGTATACCATGCTTTTTTGTTTTTGTCAATGCAACTTGGAACAAAAAAAAAAATGACTCTTCCAATGCCAAGAGACTGTGGCTGGTAAGTTGCAGAGTCACGTAGTAGGTGGGAAGGGTGCCCTGCTGCTTGATCCCCTGGAGGTTCTGTAATGACATCTCCTCTTGCTCTGATGTGCCTGCTCGAGGCCCTCATAAATTTTAGGTTTTTGTAAAGCTTGTTGCGTTTGGAAGCTCAAGGAGCATGCGACTCAGGATGCAATTATCAAGCACACAGGAGAGGCTAGCTTAGTGGCCCTGACTGTTCTTGTCTGTTCACACGTTTGCAGCTGCCTCTGCAGCATCTCAGTTTGCCAGCGTGCCTTGGCAGCGCCTCAGATCTGCCGCCATCTTCCAGTCAGCTCTTCTCCTTCCTGCCTTTTCTGTGTCTCACAGGACTGCATGAACAACCACAGCACAAGGCGCACACACTACACGGAATGGGTTTGGATGAGCATGGGTGCATGGGTGAGAGTTCCTAGGAGTTCCTCCATGCAGTGATAAGAAGCTGCTGCACATTCAAAGTCAGATGACATATTGACCTTAGAAGAAGTGCATTCCTCGGTATCAAAAGCGTGGCTCTCAGAGGTGTCTGACTGTGCTAATAGCAGTGGTGTCCTCTGTCTGACTGTACTAACTGGAATGTCTCTGACACTTTCTCAGAACCTAGTGGGTCATGACACTGGGACCAGGCAATAGGTTGTCACCCTTCTTATGACGTGAACCATCCAGATAAGGCTTGTCCTAATAGTTTCTGTGTTTTGAAATATACTGTCACTTCTCTGGATTTCAGTCAAATTCACAGCTCTTTGTTTTGTTTTAGACCATTTCCATAGCGTTCGGAGCTTTCTTTTGTCAGAAGCAAGCTAGCTAAGGTGTATCACACTGTCCATAGCCTTCCCGATGGGCAAACACGATGCCATTGATTTCTTGGCCGAGTCTACTTGGGCTCATGCTGGCTGCTGGCTGCACCCACAGCAGCGAACACATTTACAAATCTCATGGCAAGTGTAGGGATGGGATCCCTCCCTTCATTTGCTACTCACAGCTTGCAGCCCCGTGAGCGTCTACCATCTTATAACCTTTCTCAAATGTAACCTCCTATTCGAAATTGGACCTCATTTGTAGGCGGCCTGCTATGTCATGAGAAGATGCTGCTGCCCAGGGAAGCTTCTGCTGCTAGATAAAGCTGGGAGTGAAGATGACTTAGAGTGGAGATGGGCGACCAGCAACATTCTTACCCTTTCCTCTGCGTAACAGCTGGGAGGAATCAGTTCATTCTCCAAGCATGGGCTGCTCCTGGCCAGCTGGCAAGGATGCCGCCAAGCAACAGCGCCAGATACTTAACAGCTGCATTAGTGCTTATCTGTCTGTGGAGTGCACCATATGCCAAGCCCGGGAGTAAGAGGGGAGGGGGTCCTTTTAAAAAGACATTTTCAAAGCCACACAGAGAAAGCATTCCCCAGTGTTGTACAAGGCTTTGATCCCATGTCTCCAGGCTGGTGACCATACATCCCTTAGAGCTGATGCAGTGTGGTGATGGGATAGGTTGCTGGGCTGACTCCAGCACTTCGTTCCAGCAGATAACTTATAAGGAAGCCTAATACTGTAACCATTGAAAATTATTTAAAAAAAAAAGAATCATGTGATCTTTTAATTGAGAGATGTTTCGTGTGAAGTTTTAAAATCGTTTATATCTCAAATGTCCATACACCGTCACAGCTTGAACTTTGGACAGAGCCCTTCAAGTACCTTTGGGAAACTGTCTAGTTTTCTAAATCTAAGTAATTTTAGACGTTAGTAATTCACAGTGAAGGAACACCCTATCCCAAAAAGATCTTCTGGTAGCATTCTTTCCTTTCCAAGGTCGCAGGAGATCGTGAGAATTGAACTTGTATGACAAGTTGACCAGATATCCCATTTTGTAAAGACATGCCAGTCAGGAACTCATGAGATTATTTCCTCTTGGAGAGGAGAAGATACTTTCCCACCCTTATGAACACCCCCAAATACAATTGGCTAGTGGCCAGTGTTCGTGAGAATGGGGACGGGCACAGTGGTCACCCAGGGAGGGCGGAATCATTGTGGGACTCAGAACCCAGTCTTCATGTGGTGTGGGTGGAGGTTTGGATGCCACTGCAGTTGCTTCCTGCTGTGGCCTCTGCAGCTGTGCAGTTGCTGCCTGCCATGACCTTTGCCACTGCATTTCTGTTGGTCAGGGCACCAATGTCTTCATTGCACATTTCTCTTCATTTCTTACTTCAGATTTTGAGTTTCCCATAAGGATTAACTTGAGTATATAATATTTGTACCCTACATACACATATAGGTACAGATATAAACTCATGCATGTATATTTTCCAGTTTAACCCTGAATTTATATCATTGTAATGACATGTTATTAATCTTAGGATGCTAGAATCATAATCAACTCATCTAATTTTTATTTCCATGCATTCTCTAAAACTGTCCAACAGATACGATGAGAACACAGTCCAGATGACAGGTCCTCATTTCACAGAAGCAAAAGCCATCATCTTAGTCACAATTTCCCAGGGTGAAGGATTGCCACAGGAATGTATTGATGGGCCATTATAGGCAGTGAAGGAGATATCACTAACCACATGTCAAGAGAAGTGTGCACAAGGCCAATAATAGTGTTGATCTCTTTCTTGGTTGTGGTATTTTGGTCCATTGAGGCAGCCATAACTACATGCCGTAGCAGGTAGGATTTGCAACTGAAATTTGTTTTCTGGTAGTTCTGGGGACTGGAAATCCAAGATCAGGGTCAGTTTCTGGAAGATGGTAACCTTGTCTCTGTGCCCTCAAATGATGGAAGTGGGCAGAGTGAGGAGAGAGGAAGGAGAGAGACAGAGAGAGAGAGAGAGAGAGAGAGAGAGAGAGAGAGAGAGAGAGAGAAAACCATGCACATTCACGTTAATGTTTCACTTATTTCTCTCAGAGGGAAGCCCTGTATAATTGACAATGCATAATGTGAATTCCTGAGATTTTCATCTACGTATGAGTTTAGGAAGGAGCACAATTAGTTGTGGCAGACACATCCATAGTTCTACTTAGCAGCTTTTTGTAGGCTCTGGTTCAATAACGAGTTCAATATATGGTTCAATAGCAGGCTTGCAGGATTGTCGGGGCATCTTTCCTGGAAGCATCCCATGACAGGGCTGGTTTGGAAAGAGCAATATGACCAATATGGAAATAGCATGAATACCCCTTAGGAGCCTCTTGGGGTAGTATTCTCCTAGAAACTGTAAGAGGCCCCTCAACTCAGTATGTTATTTTCAATTCAGTGCAGATGATAGGAAAAAGAGGACTATATACAAATTAAAAGAAAAACAAATTCAAAACAGATGTCAGGAAATACTTTGTTCCCTAGAGGAGGAGTCTATAGAGGAGAAGACTATTTACACAAGGCAATTTACTGAGTTAAGAAACTGGGGTCATCATTTAGAAATAGAGACTGGCTGCTAGGCTGGGAGAGAGGTAGGCAGGCAGTGAATCTAGAGGGCGAAACACAACCTTCCATAGAGAAAAATGCAGCCAGTATAAGCTGGTCCTATTTATTATACCACTTGCCCATAGCTGAAGTCTCTCCTTGGGCGTCTGAAAGGTATACTAAAAGTGTGTTTACGAGACAGGAAATACAGGTTTTAGCAGGAAATAAATCTGTCCCTGCAGACACAGAGGGCTGTGTATTTCATTAGTCCTGAGCCAGTGTGGCCCTTTCACCTTAGTTTCCACTTCAGCTTCCACCAAACTGACTGAGTTTTCCAGACGAGAGTCTCACGGCTGATTTTCTGAATGACTCCAGGTCAAGTTTACAGACCAAAATTTCCTGAGTGATTATCATGGGTACAGTCCTCATGCAGCTCAGTGTTTAACACTGTCTCTTGTTTCAAGTGTGAGAGGAGTGTGGGTTCAAGTGGAGGGGAAGTTTGGGGACCAAAAGAATGTTCATTTATTTTAGAGAAGCTTGTTTAAGAAGACCAAACACTGTGAAGTGCTCCAGACTTGGCTCTGTGGGTACCATGAAGTCATGCCTCAAAGGGACTCAAGAGATCAGGTTGCTTATTGATGATGTATGAAGAGTGAGTATGTGATGTTAGGAATGGAAGGTTTTTGTGAACTCTACAGGCAGTTGAAACAATGTGATGTCAAAATGCAAGATGATTAAAAACTAATAAAGCACCTGCACCATGTAATTGTGGGCCCTATAACTCCACATATAACATCATTTTACTCATAGGCTTCCTCTCAGTGTCTGCTACAAAGCCTGGCATGTAATGGGGCTCTGTACCCTGCACTGAAGGAGAAAAGATTCCATAGGGCTTAGTCTGTGCTAATATCACTTCTGATTGTGTTCTGTTTTCCATGTAACATACTATTTGATATTTCCATTGTTCGTAAACTTCATTTCCTGAAAAGTACCCAAGAAAGTAATCCTCTGCTCCCACTGAAAAAGGATTTATTTTTGTGTCCCCCTGAGCTCTTATAATCTACTGGGTAGAACCCATCATAGCCATTGTAATATCTCATGTCATAATCTGTATATATGTCTTCCTCCCACAAAACAAGCTTGAGATGGGAGAGTGTTTCAGAGTGTAGATTATCCACGGAGTCTGATATTCTATTGTAGAATTAATGGCCAATGGAACTCGCTGAAATAGTGACTTAAGAAATTGTCAACGAAGAGAGGCTGGGATAAGGCTTTGAGTCTAAGTAGTCTTATGATAAAGCCCATCCCAGGAGTAAGTCAATCGTGAGGAGACAGACCAATACAGCAAGCTTTACATAGTCTATTCTGGTGACCAACTGGGGTTTGAGTCTGGTGGGGACCGTCTGAGAAGCTATGAAGCAGTTAGCTCAGATTTTTTCTTCCAGGGAGTAGAGGCTAGAGGAGTCTTACCCTTTCTCTAGCATGTTAGTAATGGTAGTTCACACTCTTTGGATGCCCTGGATCCAAAGACTTTGGGGGAAAACCACAAGTTGACAAAGCTCAGAGCCACACCAGACTACTCTGGATGAGAAGCTGTCAACAATTAGCCCATCCCATCTGCTTTTGAGGGTTCATGGAGGATGAGGTAAAATAGTATCTACACAATCTTTTGGAGTTGATTTTTAGTGAGTTGATGCTTTAGGAATAAACGAGAGGTATGGAGAATGTTGAGATTGAATGCATTAGAACAGGCATCACATGATGATCACAGAATGATAGACCTTATAGATGTGGCTAGAAACAGTCTCAGAAGAGGAGTCAGAACATCCAACAATAAGAACAATAAGCAGATTGCAGATGGACATGTACGCACATATGGAAGATCAGGGTGTCACTGCTTCAGGAGATGAAGAAGGCATGCTTGTGTGTTTTCAGATGCTCACAAACATCAATTTAGTTCCACATTCATCACCCCCAGGCCTCAGGTACTTCATGTTAAGTTGTTGAACATGCAAGTCTGTGTCAATCTTGTCTGGTATATTTGCAAACTTACTGATCCAGTTGTGTCTTCTCTCAGACAACTCGGGTGGGTAACACCAGAACTGGAAAATGCACTCTGTGGTGATGTGAGAAGTGTTTCTCATTCTGGTGCTTTCAGCTAGAGTCAGCGGCCACATGGAGGTGGCAAGTGAAAGAAGCAACAGGTCAAAGCAAAGGCTCCTGCTGAGAAATACGGAAAACCGTCCAAACAGTGGAACCATGGAAGCTTCAGTTTCTCCTTGTGGTAGACTTTCACCAGATGTTTTATTTATCATTCCCCCACACACGCTCCCAAAATCATGTTTGACTTTGGAAGCTTGATTTTACTTGGTAAAGAATTAATCTGACTTAGAATTTAAAGGTTGGGATTATATGAAAAACGAGAGTGTGATATTTAAAAGAGAGGATTCGAAAGACTCAGAAAGCTATCTAATTGGAATTGAAATGATGCCTTTAAAAAAACCAACGATCCCCGCCTTTTCTATAAAAGACATTCAGAATGATATTATATATTAACATGATCAGATCGAATTAGTATAAATATTACATTTCAAATTAGGATATGTGGTGGTTTGAATACACTTGGCCCAGGGAGTAGCACTATTAGGAGGTGTGGCCTTGTTGGAGAAGGCTGTTCTTGTTAGAGGAAGTATGTCACTGTGGGCGTGGACTTTAAGACCCTTCTTTTGGCTGCCTGGAAGCCAGTCTTCTCCTAGCTGCCTTTAGAACAAGAGGTGGAACTCTCAGCTTCTCTAGTTCCACATTTGCTTGGACGCTGCCATATTCCCACCTTGATGATAATGAACTAAACCTCTGAACCTGTAAGCCAGCACCAATTAAATGTTGCCTTTTATAAGAGTTGCCATGGCCATGGTGTCTGTTCACAGCAGTAAAACCCTAACTAAGACAGTATATATCATGAATTTAATACAATGGAGAACCATTCATGCTGCAACATCAAGTTTCCTTGGGACCATATGTGGAACAAACCTAAAAGTCTAGTAAAAAGTGAATAAGAATACCCAATTTTTGAATCTTATAATTTAAGAAATAAGGAACTTTTGCTAAGAGGTGATCTTAAGAATTTGTCTTTTGGGGGAGGGTGTCTTCTCAAGGCAGCTGAATCAAGACAGCAATATTGATGGGGAATGCCAACCCTGTCTAATCACACTCTGAGCAGTGACCTTCTCATGGATAAAATTGATCTGAACAAATAATTATGGGCTAGGTAACAGAGATTAAAACTATTTAGAAAAGATAAATCCTGGGCCAGTAGAACAGAATGGTCAGTAATTTATCGGGTCTGAAATGTACTCTGCATATCTTCAGGAGCTAAACAGGATGAATATTTACCCTGTTCTCAAGAGAACAAGATAGTGAAAGACAAGCTGAGTTTTACAAAAGAGTTCTTAGTTGTTGGCACAGATGTGAAATGTGCGGATAACAAAGCCCATACGTGGACTGTCCTGTCCCCCAAAAGAGCCAAAGAGCACTTTCTCCTATACTTTTTCAGCCCTGTTCCTAAATAAGACACAGAGAAAAAAAATTACCATCTGAAGGAATTTCATCTTCTCTGGATTGCAAATTTCACTGATTTTCAAGTTTAATTGCTCATATGAGATTGGGAACTTCTAACATCTCTTAGTGGTCTTTGGGCATCTGCTGGAGGTTCTGTGTTATTTTAAAATTTCTTTACTATTCAGACAGCAGTTGCTTATATCTCAGGTATCTGAAGATAGTTTAATTTTTTATTGGGATGCATGAGTTCTCAGAGAGTTTAAAATTTCTTGAGCATTTTCCAATTGGTGGTTTAGTATTCTTAAAATATGGTGTCAGGGCACTCCAGAAGTGAACTGGATATTCAGAGTATTAAAATCATCATATAATAAATTATGCAACTCCTAATGTAATGGGTAACAGATTTGCTGTGGTTTGGCAGTCATTCACATTGCACTGTTAATTTATAAAAAGCTTAATCTACTTATGACCCCACAAGGTTCTCTTATGCCTGCTCCACTGAGCCATGAATTCTCTGTCTCCTCACAGACATTTTGAAGACTCTCAGGTAATTTTGAATTTGTATAATATTACTACTTATATACCATGTCAACTGGCATGCCAGGTTCCGCCTATGCCCTTTGTCAGCTGCTCTCTCTGAGCATCATGGCCTGGACCTAGAGAATGTGGCTGGCATGGAAACAGCTCAGTGTTGTGCTTGCCTTCACAATGAGCACTTGACCTTTATGTATCTGTACCCATGATTTGTCCCTAGGATGCACTGGGTACTGTCTGAAGATATGTTTGACTGTCGCATTCTAGAAGGTGGGGGCACTATTGGCATCTAGAGGAGAGAGTCCAGGCATGGAACAGAGCATACTGAAGTGGACAATTTAGCCTACCTCAGAATTTACATGGCCTACAATGAGAAGACATGCAAGGTTAAAGCCCCAGGTGTCAATCATTAGAATTATGATCTATAGTATTAAGTCATGTCTATAAGCTCTCAGCATTTGGGAAACCCAGTAAGGATGGTTGCTATGAGTTTGAGACCAGTTTGAGACTTCACAGTGAGTCCCAGGCAAGCCTGGACTACAAAGAATGTGTCTTAAAAAAAACCAAGTGTACAAAACAAAAGAAAATGAGAACCCAGTGTTGACCAGTGTCTCCTGTAAGACTCACTATCCATAAAGGGTTGAGATTAGCACCTGTCAACAATATTCACATGCCATAGTAGTTGCTCCTCAGAGGTGGGGTGGAGGTGGCTGCATTGTGAAGCATCTCAGGAGGGCACAGAGATGTGAAGAACACTGCTTTTCACAGTGACACATTCTTTAAAAAAAAAGTGACAATTTCTTCCGAGAGTGTAGGTGTCAGAAGTTCCTGATGTTAGCCTCACAGTTCCAACCCACGGAATACCAGAATGCAATCCCACACTCAACTCTGGAGAGCTATCAACAATGCGAACTTCAGGTGTTAGAACTTAATTATTCAGACTGATCTGGTCTATAACTCTTTATACAGGCAACACCCATCATAACCCCACATTGTCGTATCGCAGATGTTCCTCCACAGCAATTCTGGCATCAGAATAGGAAGTACGCATGAAGGACTAGGACCTTGGAAGAGATTCCCTGTGGGTCTCACTTAAGCTGCCACCCACGCAGTGTTATTCCTCGGACATGAACAGGAAGATCAGGAGCTCAGCCCTGTCATATTCTAGACAGAAGCTTCTGGGACCTAGAATGAAAGGTTCCAACTACAGAGCTGGATCTAGAGCTCAGCAAATAAACATGGGAAATGTAGGTTGGGGCTTTATCTGAGGAGTCAGGGGACAGCAAGAGAAAATCTTCTGGGAACACAGACACCAGAGAAGTGAAGCCACCAAGGGAGGCAGACAGAGATGGTGAACACTCAGGAGGGTGTGCAAACTAGGGACAAGGAGCAGGGTGGTTTAAATTTTAACCATCTCTTAAGTTTCTTCACTTTCTTCTACACCATATCCCATTCAAGGCCAAGGAAGGACTCAGAGAGGTGGCTTAGATATTTTGTACTTTATTAAAGATGATATACTGAATTGCTGAGCTAAGGCCTCTGCCATACTGAGATCAGCCCTAGATCTTTTTTATTCTCTAGTGATATGAAAAGGGATGGGTATATTTTCATATGGAAGGAAAAATGTTAATCACACTTCTGTTATGCCAAATATAGTAAATATATAAATATAGTAAAAAGTCAAGATCTAAATGGCAAATTCCTTTCTAATATTTTTTAGAACATCAAAGTAAAATAGCTCTAGTATATTCTTTAAATACCAAGGAACTAATAGTTACTTTTATGGCATGATACTTATATAGCTAATCATGTACCCAGTGTTGTGGTTTGAAGGTAGGATGTTCTTATAGGCTTATGTGTTTGAATGCTTAGTCCTCTGCTGGATGTACTGTTTGAGAACATTGTGAAATATTTAGGAGATGGGAGTCTCACTGGAAGAAGTGGGCACTGGAGAGGGGACTTTGGGGCTTTGGTCAGGCCATACTTCCTGCTTATTCTCTCCTCTCTGTTTCATGCTGCCAGGCCTTCTTCACCTAATGCTATGTCTTCCTTGCTGTGATGAAGTGCATCTCCTTGACCCATAAGCCTGAATTAGTACTTCTGCCTTTAAATTTCTTCATGTCACAACAACAACAAAAAACGAATACACCCAGCAACCACTACTGGGCATGTGCTCACAGGACCTGAAACCAGAATGTTGAAGAGATATCATGCTTTCTTCAGCAGGATTCACAATAGCTAAGATAAAGAACCATCTAAGCATCTAGCTACAGATGCATAGTGGCCTGGTCCCAGAGGATGTGGTACACTAGGCCTGGTGTTGGAAATTAGAAGGCGTCTATTCACTCCTTTCTGTGCATACAATGGAATATTACTCAAGTATAAAAAGGAATAAAATCCTGTCATTAGCAAAAACTCTAGGGCATTGTGTTCAGTAAGATATACCAGGCTCAGAACATAGATATTGTATGTTCTCACATATAAATAGAAGCCAAAACATTGGTCTTCAGTAGAGAACAGAATAGAGGCTGCCAACCAGAATCTAGAGAGAGAATTGCTAGAAAGAAAGCAGTAAATGGATATAGGACTGCAGCTGGATATTGGGGCTGCAGCGGGATATGAGGGTGTCCATGATGATCTTCTAGCATGGTAGGGGAGTTACAGCTGATGACAAAAATTTAATCTTCAAAGGAAATTGGTAGAAAGAATATCTTAAGGTTCCAACACAGAAAGGATTGTTGGCAAAAGCCATGGGTGTGTCAATTATCCCAATCATTGTACAGTGTATGCATGTATGTGTGTATGCATGCTTGTGTGTATGCATGTATGTATGTAAATATCATACTGCAACCCTCTGCTATGAATTATTTCTGTGTTGATTAAATATACATGTTTATCCTAACAAGATTCATGAGACAGGTAATATGGCCCCCTTTGGTGTTTCCCACCAGGGATGGTCCTGGTTTCTGTTAATCTGTCTTCAGCCTATCACGTGTGAAACACTGGGATTCTAATTAATTTATAGACTGAACTATCAGGTCAGAAGCAGCATTTTGGAGTACAGGAATGTATGCTGCATTCGTTAGGATTTCAAGAGGGTGACTGAAATGTGAAATCCTGACAAATTGGAAATGGGAACATGTCATGTTTCCAGGGATGTCATTTCCCAGTTTAATGCATGCCCTTAAAATATTATACTGGATACAGGTAATTCTCTTGGTAGTTAGTCTCATTGGTAATCTGCTTACATAGGACAATTCCCAGTGACTTAAAGTCCAAATTACATGATTTGTTGGGGTGAAACAGCACATACTCTTAGTAGCATTCAGAACACGAAGAAGGACTGTTTCAGGAGGTATGTTGGTCACACTGATGGTGGGTTAACCAGCCCATTGTCCATCACTGGAGGAAAGGGAGTTTAGAAAATAAAACCTCCATTTTGCTTCTTGCCTTGGAGATCTTTCCTTTTTTTTGCATCAACAATTTGCAATTAACAGACTAAATGATGTTTCTGTTTTTGTTTTGACTGAGGTCAAATCATTAACAGCAAATGGGCTTTAGGGAGTCCTCAGCCAAATGTCTTGCGATGTGTAACTCTCTATGATTAATTGACGAAAAAGCCCCTATACAAAAGATTGAAAAGGAGTTAGTTATTTTCCCTGTGAAAAGAACTGGAATTTCATGAGGGTGACAGAAATTTGAAATCCTGTCAAATTGGAAATGGGAACAGGCCATGTTTCCAGAGTGGTGTCATTTCCCAGTTTAATGCATGCCCTTAAATGATTATACTGGGTACAGGAGAGCTCGGGGAAACACGGGCTCTATGATTATACTCTGCACATGGCTATGTCTGATGCTTCTTCATAGGTCAGTTCTCTGATTCTCTGCTGCTGCTAGAACTGCCAGAAGTATTCTCGCTCTTGTCTAGGCCTCTGCCTTTGCCCTGAGATCAAGATGGACCATGATTTGGGTGACCCTTTTATCATCTGAAAACCTGAAGCTATCCTCTTACTCATCTGCCTTCCATTATAAACCCAAGGAAAAGGCAAGGTCTCTAAAAGTTATGGCTGTTCAGTTCTGCCTTTTTTGACATGACCCTGGATCTATCAGCCTCTCTTTGTCCTTACCCTCTGCACACGTTCTCAACCTCAGGGCTTTTGGTCTTACTGTTCTCTGTAGTTTGAATGTTTTCCCATGTATTCTCATGCCTGCATGCTACATATCTTTTTTGGAGAGGACAGGTCATCTCCTCTTAAGAGATAACCTAAAGGTGGGGCTTCCTTTGAGTATCTGTTTAGAGTTTCAGATGCACACCTAGGTGTATACACATGTGTGTACACATGTACAGTGCATTGTTTATGTAACATTAAGTATCCTCAAAATGTAATTCCCAATGAATCAGAGAAATGAAAAGTGTTAGAATCTCTGGCACTAACAGTGCACAAAACAGGCACAGACATGCAGCAAGAAAGTATACCTAAGGCAACTGATCCCTAACAGTCTCAAATACACTCAAAGCTTCTCCGTGTCTGCCTTCTGCGCCCCATGGTTGTCTTGGAGACACTGCATGAGGGGTTCTGCCTGTGTGTACTGCCAGTCATGTTTCTCTACCTCTAACCAACCAGGATGGGTTTCCCCTACTTTCTGAAGCCTGCTGATGCTTACTGTAAGCTATTCTGATCTTGGACAATCATCGTATTGACTTACACATATGCTGATTTTCTTCAGAATAGGAACATATCTACGTGTCACCTAGTCATATTATTATCAATATTTATTCAATAAGCATTTGCTGACCCTCTAAAGAGAGACAGGAATAGAGAGACACAAAAGAGTGACTGGCTCTATAGCTTTAGACTAGGATTTGTAGTGTGGAATCTGGAAAGAATTTATCCTTGGGCATATTAGAAATATCCTCCAAACACACTGATGGATTAGGCAGCTGATAGCTTTTAATCACACACAGCTTGAGTGCTTTTTCATCTGATTGAACTTCTTTTGGAAGAGATTATCTATTGAAAACTTACATTATCAAAGTTAAGAGCCACATTTCAAAGATGAGATTTCTTCTCCCTGCCCCAATAATGACTCCTTCTTATCCAATTGAAAGTTAACTTTTCTGATTATCATTAACCATCTTCAGCTTAAAAGCATTACATAGGAAGAAGGTTTCTAAACAGAGCAAAGCCATATGACAGACCTGTGAAAAGGGAAAAAAGTTTGAATAATAACTTGGGTGTTAGTTAGAAATATTATTTTTGTGAAATAGAATAAGAAGGTGCATAGCCTCTAGTCTGGCTGCTCTGAGGAACAGCAGAATGTTGGGTGAAGCTTTGTCAGCAGGGCCATGCACATATTGACTGCACACACGTTAATGGTCCTTAAAATAGTGGACACTTGCACTTGTGTGCTTTAGTGATATGCCTGAGATATTAACATAGGGGTGTCTATTCATTAATGTTTAATCTGTTTAAATGGCACCTCTATCTGTTGTTACCTGTTAGAGAAGCATCGTGTGTGAAGTGTTCCCAACCTAGAAATGGAACACAAGCTTTTAAATGATAACATTTAGAAAGTACCCCTGTAGTGGATACAGTCTTTTGGGAATATGCTCAGGAGTGATACAGCTGGATTGTGAGGAAGTTCTATTTTTATTTTCTCAAGGCTCCTTCACATCAATCCCCACAGTTCTGCACCAGTTTGCATTCGTACTATCAGTGAATAATCTCCCCTTTACCCAGAGCATTTGTTGTCTTTTTGTTTTTAACTTAGCTGATCTGAGTGGGATAAGGTGAAATCTCAAAAATAGTTTTAATTTGCATTTCCTTGATGGTTAATGATGTTGAATTAAAAAAAATTCTGTCATATGGTTTTTCTCTGTTTAGAAACCTTCTTTATATGTAGTGCACTTAGGCTGAAGCAGATGGTTGATGATAATAAGAAAAGTTAACTTTCAATTGATTTGTGTATCTTGATTTGAGAACTTATTTAGTTCCACAGTCCATATCTTAGTAGGGTTGCTTGTCCTTCTTCTTCTTCTTCTTCTTCTTCTTCTTCTTCTTCTTCTTCTTCTTCTTCTTCTTCTTCTTCTTCTCCTCCTCCTCCTCCTCCTCCTCCTCCTCCTCCTTTTCTTCTTCTTTCTCTTCCTCCTTCTTTTCCTTCTCCTACTCCTTCTCTTCCTCTTCCTCATCCTCCTTCTTCTCTTTATGATCTAAATCAACCCTCTTGTTAGATATATAGTACATAAAGATTTTTTTCCCATTCTATAGGCTTTATTTTTACTCTAATGATGATGTCTGTACATAAGACTTTTAGTTTCCTGGGGTCAATTGTTGGTCTCAATGTCTGTGCTATTGGGTCTTGTTCAGAAAGTACTTCCCTGTGCCTATAAGTTCAAGTATCTTCCCTATTTGCTCTTCCATCAGATTCACTGATTGTGATCTAATGTTGATGTGCTCCATCCATGTGGAGATTTTTTTTTTTTGGGCGACATGAGCAATAAAGATCTAGTTTCACTCATCTGCATGTAGTTTGACTGGCATCCTTTGCTGAAAATGCTGACTTTCTCTATCTCAGCTCTAAATGGGGCATCTATATCACACTTCCTTTCTCCAAAGGTCAGGGATCACCATAGAAGAGGGAATATGGTAAGAACCAGAGAGAATACATATCTGTAGCTAAACAGTATTTGCGAGGCACAACAGGAGGTTACATAAGGAATTCACAGTAGCTGGGACTGCATGCACAAGACATATACAATTTCAAGCCAAGCAAAGCTAGCATAGATGAACTATTGGCATTTCACAATTGATAGTGTCTAGAGGTGATTGAATCTCTTTATCTTTAGGGATTTGGGTCTGGAGATATTACCCAGGAGATAAATTCATGCACATACATGCAGCAATAAATGGACTTGATGAATATGTATATATATATATATATATATGTATATATATATATATATATACATATATATAAATGAGAGACAGAAATAGAGGAGAGAGAGAGAGAGAGAGAGAGAGAGAGAGAGAGAGAAGAGAAAGCATGAAATTGGAAGGGAAAGGGAAGAAATTGGAGGTGAATGAGTCAGAATGGGATTTAATCTAATCATGTGAGTATATCAATGTTAAATAACATACTTAAACATAAACAAGCAGATAAGTATTTTAAAAATAAATAAAGCAGATTAAAAAAAAACAAATAATAGTGTTGCCATAACTGCAATCTACTTGTGGGATGGACATTTTGTGACAAAGTGCATCACACATCAGTAATAGTCCCAGCAAAAGTGTCAAACAAAGGCTGTGATTCCATCTTGTCAGGCAGGAAACTGAGGCACACTAGAAGCTATGGAGACTGTGAAGGTCAGTATCCGGACACAGTCACGACAGACCATCTGACTGCTGTACCCATGTTCTTCCGGAGACTTCAACAACGTGGCCCAAATGGGCCATTAATCACTTCTGCTACTTTTGGAAAGTTACCTACTAAGTGTCAACCAGCTGGTCTCCCTGGACAATAGCTGCCATGCTTCTGTGGACTGACATCTTATCTTCAGAATGAGGAAATCTGAGCTGTCCAGTTGATTCTTTCGCCTGTGCTATATTTTCCATACTACCTAGGGAATGACTATAGAAAAAGCCATTTAGCTGCATTCTTAAGACATCCCAGAGTTTCAGGATAAGTCATTATTTGTGTGCGTGCGTGCGTGTGTGTGTGTGTGTGTGTGTGTGTGTGTGTTTCACTAGCATGGATACTGCTATACTCAGCTAAGACAACACACTTTCCATCGCTCATATTCCTTCGTTACAAACCCAGGGACCATTTGATGCTCAAGCTTAATGCACATCTTTGTCTTTTATTTCAAGAACAAGAATGAATTGAGCTCGGACTTGTCCTTGATATTTTTTTTCCAGAACACACTTAATTTCTTTACTTACCAAACCAGCCATCAATGAAACATTTGTTCTCAACACTGTATTCCTCTCAGTTCAAATCCTTTTAGACTACATTTCTGGTCAAGTGCAGCCAGGGAAATAAAATAATCTTTTGTCCATATAACTTTACCATCCCCATTTTAGATTAAAATTACTTAAAGTAAAGGATTTAATTATTTGCTTTGCCACTGACTACAACTATTTGAAAAATTTCTCTTTTATAAATCAATATTTTTAATCTACTTTAAATACATTCATAAGTGTGGGTTCTTTTTTTTTTAATAAAAGCTTTAAGATGCACAGTATGTTCACTGCTTTGAAGAAATCCTGTTGAAAAATGGGTGCTTCAGATCTCCACTAAGATGTATTTGTTGTGTAACCATCTGGCAGAGAGGGACAAGTTCAACTCCTGAACTTTGTGGCTGGCCTTCCTGTTCACCTTCCCCACTAGGAAGATCCGGAGTGTTCCTAGCTGCATGCCATGCTCAGACTTGGTGGGGGCAGGGACGCAGGTGCTTACCCACCTGTGCTGCAGCTGCACATGCTCTTGACTAAGTAAAATGGGCCTTGTAAGCTCTCTTGAAGTAATCACAAGTTTATCTTCTCGAAGGATTCTTCTCAGCTGAGATCTGCTCTTGACCCTCACCTCATGGTTTCTGTGTGTGGGCAGTGGTGAGGATGTCAAAAATGTCTGATGAGGAGGGAACTTCAGTATCTGCCTCATGAATCGTGGGAAGACACATGCCTTGCTAAGGCCACTAAAAACTGTATTTAATTAAGCACTGGCAACTGGCTTTCATATAGTATATGAATGGATAATAATGTATAGATACTGTGTGTGTGTGTGTGTGTGTGTGTGTGTGTGTGTGTGTGTGTTCTGTGTGAAGGGAATTATGCTAGCTTCATCTTAGGATGGTATTAACTGTAGAGTGTCATCCAGCATCTTCTACTGCCCAAAATGAGCACAACCCTGGGTTCTGTTGGAGGACTAAGGGAGCTAACACCTGCTAGCTCTAGTCCAGGCACTGAGAGGTCTGTGCTAGTTTGTACACTAGCTAATTCATGACCAGAAAGAATGTACCCATTTATTGTTTTAATGCTTTTTTAAAACCATATCCTCATAACTGGAAATCAATAAATGACAATAAAATCATTGTAATCTTATTTCTAGCAGTTTCAGAAGCCATAAATTTCACTAGCCAACCATGTCTGAAAAGTGATGCTCTTGTGTTCCCATCTTTCAGGGCCTTGAAACTTGCATCTTGAGGAATGCACGCCTGAAGTACTACATGCTGAAAGAATTCAGCTGAAGCTGGAGCACTGAATGCAGCAGATGTCCATACATACACCCTGAAGCAGAGATGTGCCTTGCATTCTAAATCACGAAACTTTAAAGACAGAAGTAAGTCCACTGTGACATGAATTGTTGTAAGCAATATAATTTGCTCTGCAAAGGCTTCAAAGTAGATATTAACAGGTCGAAACAAATATAGTTGTCCTAGCTAGCTTACTTATGCATACAATCTAAACTGTGTGCTTATGCATTTATTTTGGCAAAAAGATGTGCACTGTCATATGAAGACTTTGGAAACACATTTTTCAATATACATTTTGCTACTAAGTAGAATTCTATAAGAAGCCACATAAAAATCAAATATAGAAAGCAATAGATGAAACACGGTAATTTAAAATAAGCATTCTTATACAGATTTGGGAACATATACTCTTGAAATGATATAAGTGGAGTGCACTAATGTACTTAGTTCTTTAGGTGTACTTAGTACTAAGGTTCATGTGCACACACACAGGAGTAGTGTAAACAAATATATGTGAACATGCAAAATTGGACAGTAGAAAGAACCACCAAAATCAAAACTAGTAGTGTTAAGGAAATACTTTTTTTCCCCTTGAATTACTCATGTTTTTGGCCAGCCTTATTCTCAGCACAGATTAGGAATAGTGTATACATAGTTAATTTTCAGTTAATAGGACTCGATGAGTGAGTTATGAAAAGATGCTTTTGGTTGTGATGGGCTGGAAAACCTAGAGTGTTTGAATGTCAAGTTCGATTGTGTGTCTTTGGTGTGTCCCACTGTTAGACTCTGGGAACTGGGAAAATACCCCGAAGTTTTGAAAAAGCATGGTTGGTAGTGCTCAGGAGTTTGCCATCTTTAAAACACAAGCGTGCGACTGTTCTAGATGGAAAAGACTGCTGATAATGTTAGCATCTCTGATTGCCTGTTTTACTAACATCAATCTCGTTTAGAATGAAAACAATATCTTTAGAAAGTGAGAGACACTTTTCACTTTCTTAATAACTAAATAATGTATTATGTGACCAAAGCTGTGGTCAAGCTAGCATGAGGATGGGAAATTATAGTCACTCTGTTGCTGTATGAGAATTTCCAAGTTTGGCTTCTGTTTTCCACAGGAGGGCTTTTGCACAGACTGTATTTCTCCCTCAATATTATCTTTTAATTTTTCTTCTCAAGGAGACCATTCTGAGAACTAGAATTTAGCCAGGTAGCCAAAGGCCTTGACTTCCAGGGTCCAATCTCAGCGAGTTTCATGTGCTATCAACAATTTGCAGCCTGTGGATGGAGCTGAGGTCCCTCCCAGCGGATGTAAAAATGCGATAGGACTCCTTCAGCAAAGTCCTCTAAAGTCCTAATCTAAAGTAAATAGTGTCTCCCTGTTCTCAGGTAGAGTCTGCATTCCTAGCAGCTTTCCAGGGCAAGGAAAAAAGGTCAGTATACATCACCAGAATAAAAGACAAAGCCCATACATAAGACTGCCTCACAACGGGTAAAACCCTTACACCCGGGGAGCAACAAGGATGCTTAGTGTGGGCAAAACGTTGGGTCAACTCCCTAGCCTTGAAAGGACGTGGGGGTGGAGGTGGGGTCTCTGGAGTTTACTGCTCTATAAAGACAAAGTATTGATCAAGCTGGCAATTCTGCCTGATAATGTTCAAACACCAGCAAAGTAATTGGTAACTTATTTGAAAGGTAGGATGGATACATTTTTAATAATTGCTTTGATGGGAAAAACCTTTTGTATTTATGGTATCTTATAGAACAAGTTGATTCCAAGAGGAAGTTCTCTGTGTTTCAGGAAATTCTAAGACAAGAGGAGAAAGACAAACTCAAACCCAGACGTGTATGAACACCTCACCCCCATAGAAAATAGTGAGGAAAGAGTCATTTTTCTTCATTTCCCATGGGGCATACAATATCTGAATTACAAAATAGGTTCATTCTGCTGGGCTTGTGAATCTAGAATCTAGAATCTAGAATCTAGAATCTAGAATCTTCAGTTTAGGCAGAGTGCTGGGGACTGCTCTTGGAGTGATCAGATGGTGTGGACAGTAGGAAATCATTTTCCTAAAAGCTGGGGATGGGGATCTGTTTTCTCTTTGATTTGGGGCCTAAAGACAGTACCAGAGCTGCTCTGACACTGACTGAGACCATCGCCTTCCCACCATTAGGTCAGCTGACTTGAGAAGTCTTCAGTGTCTACCAGACTGCAGGAATGCACCCGCCACCCTCCACATCTCTAACCTACTTCGAGTTTATTACATGTTCTGAATTTGTGTGGAGCTGGCAATTTGATGAAGGAAAAAAATACTGAAAAGATTCTTTTTTGCTTCTTTGTTTAAAATTAACATCTGCTGTCTTCCTGACCCGAATTCTGACAACACAATTGCTATGAAATATTGGTTTGAACTCCAAACCAGAAATCCTGAGTATAGCTCTCTGCCAAATAGGTGCTAGTTAGAACCAGCTGCCCACAGCGGAACTGCTGAATGCTTCAAGGCCGCCTGTGATCTGAGCAAACCCTGGGCTCAGCCTTTCAAAGGGAGATTGCCATTTTGTAGAATTCTCCAGGATGGATGATGTCACCTGTGATAAATCAGTGTGTTATCTCTTTCCTTCTTGAATTTATCACTGTGAACATCTTAGATGGGAGGAGAAATAATGAGGGTTTATGGTAGGCATTCATGTGTGCTTGCATGTGTGTGCACGCATGCATACATCTGTGAGTGTATTCCTATTCCTGCTTGTGTGTCTGAGGGCGTGCGCTGGTGGTGCTTGTATTTATGTATATGTGCATGTTCATATGTGGACATATGTGTGAATGTGTCTTGGATGCGAAGTTCTCAAGATAGAGTCTCTGAGCATGACTTGAGCACAGAGGCCATGGCTGGCAGTCGAGGAGCAAGGCAGACCCCTGCTGCCTGCTGTCTCACCGCTGTGGCCGCACTCCATCCACATCTCCTGAATTTTACTAATAAGAAAAAATTCTCTGAAGGGCAACACTGGCTGTGGTCATCTCATTAGGCACAGAGTTCTGTTTTCAACATAATTAGTCATCTAATTACTCATCCAAAATTAGTTAGTGCATTCATATGCCTAATTAATTAAAATTTCATTCAAAGTACCCTGTTGGTTGCTTTTGTTCTCTTGTTCTGACAAATCAAATTACTGAGGGACAGATTTGATTTGGAAATTGGTTTAGGTTGAGTCTCATCATAGGCATATTAAAATATTAATGAATAAAAACAGTGAGATATTAATTTCCATAATTAAGATGTACCCCCTAGATGTTAATGATTTCTAAGGAACACTGCTCTCAAGCACAGGAACCATAAATCCCCTAGCATTTCTGATTGAGCCTGAGGTTGAGGAGAAAGATCTGAGTTCAATACTTCCATCCATTCCTAGAAACAAAGCTGTGAGCTTATGGGGGAGCAAAGCCTAGGGTGAGAAACTTGGGGTGAGTATCAAGGCCGAGGCTCAGTATCACATGCCCGTGGTACATGGCTACCAGAGGAGACATTCCTAAAAGACCCCCAGCTTCTAATAGCTAATTTACATACTATGGATTTTTCTAGGACAAAGCAGTAACTGGTGGTGTGCGGGTCTGACCATGTAGACATTGCTAGACTCGTCAGTGCATATGAACTCACTGAGTCTTCCTGAGGTATGTGTCGCTTCAGAGCTTTTGCAGAAGAGAAAACTGAGGCCCAGAAAGAAATGCCTGAAGCTAATGCATGGACAGCAATAAAGAACTGTTTGCTCAGAGAACCACCCTTAAAGATGCAATGCGTCGCATGCTTTGCTGTTGAGGTGCCACAGAGAGAGATGCCACCAGATGGAAGACAGCCGGTGCGGAAGGTTCAGGAGGAATTGTCCTTTACAGGGGAGAGCCATACTTCTGACCAAGGGAAGGCATGGAGGCTGGCTGCCTGTCTTTAGGTTAGCCCACAGGTAAAGAGGACACTGGAGAGTGAAACATGACATTTTCAGAAGTTAGAAAATTATTTTTAAGGTCATCTTCATTGAGATAAATATCCGTTTTAGTAAGAGCTGGGGAAAGCAATACTGGCTGCTTCCAGGGTGGCTTTGAGAAAGACAGGAGAAATGGAATACACCTGAGTTATAGTCCAGTCCGTCTTGTCAAGTGTCTGTTACTAACCACTGAACGTAAGGTCATTGCAATACCAGAAACGAAACGAGAGTACCTCGAGGCCCACAAGTCACTGTGTGTCACTGCCTCTGTCTTCTGGAATTGCAAAACCTCATCCAAGGCTGGTTCTCTGCTTTCTGACCCATTTGGGAGGTCTGATTTCTGCTTTTAAGTTTGTTCTCTAGCTAATTGTATGTGCGGAGCTGGGGCCTGATTTCCCCGAGTCTCCTTCCCCATTTTCAAGAGAAAGTTAGGTGTCATTTTAGATCTAAAGCTGAATTTTCTAAGTGATCTTGTAATGACTAATGAGCGTCGATGTCCTCACATGTAATAGAAATAAGAGCAGAGGAGCAAACACACTTCACACCGGAGGCTGGCGAGCACAGAGCGCACTGGGTTGTTTCTCTGGGTAACATAGGCTCACTCCACATCTCTCATTCAGTCATACAGTCTCATCATCTGCATTTACCTTTTCTCCCTTCCTTCCAAGTCAGAGCTAAGTGCATTCCCAGGACGGTTCATTCTCAGATCAGGCTTTGCCATAAATCAAGGCTGTTTCCTTTAGCTATACTGTAAACTCTGCTTAAAAATCTAGTCCTGAAAAAACAAAAAGGGCCAGCGACTCATCACTGTATTAGCGTCGTAAGAGGAGAAATTTAAAACCAAGGGAAGGAGATAGGATCCCCGTTACCCAGCGAGCCAAACAGGCTGCCGACCCAAGCTCAGAGTCACCCAGTGACTGTCGGGAGCCTCTTCTCCGGGAGCTTCGTTTGTATCCTGCTTCACTAACCTCCTATCTTCTCCCGAGGCCGCCCTTGCAGTGCAGCTGCGGAGAGGGGATTCCTTGTTTCTTCTTTCAGCTCCACCTCTTAATTTGGGGGAAAAAATTAATGCTTCCATTTTCATGTTCATTTCTCAAGAGGGTTTTTTGGTTTTGTTGTTTTGTTTGCCTTAGGGATTTATTTTTTATTTTTTTATTTTTTGGAAAGAAAAATAATGGAGATGAAATTTCAGAGTAGGCTTAATACATTCTTAAAGGGGCAATTGGGTAGAAGGAGGCAAAGGAGGGAGTCAGAGGGAAGAGGCTGGAGTGGGCTGCAGGGGCGGGTGGGAGGCTGGAGTGGGTTACAGGGGCGGGTAGGAGGATGGAGGAGGATGGTAGGGGTGGGTAGGAGACTGGAGTGGGTGACAGGGGTGGGTGGGAGACTGGAGGTGGGAGGGGGTGAATACTCCCCTTTCTCCAGGTCTCCATCTCTCTTCCCCTCTGTTTCTGATTCTGCCCCCCTGCCCCAGCTCCACGGAATGAAAGAGATCAGCTCCCTGTCTTCCATCCCTCCCTCGCTGGGAATGGGGAAGCGACACACAGAAGGTCCCTCCATAATTGCTCTGGGTTGCCCAAACCTCCTTTTTGTTCTTGTTTCTCCAGGTAGTCTTTCTTACAGATTCCCTGCTGCAGATGTTTCTGTGTGTAGAACACGCCTCCATTCCGAATTATTTTCTCGCCATTTTGTAAGTATCCGGTGCCTGCACTGGAACCGAGACACTTTAATTATCAAATTAACACAATTTCATGGTCGATATGTTCAATTTCTCACTAGACTTTACTTTCATTTTTAAAAACCAACCATTGCTTTTGCCCTAGTGATATAGGGAAGTGTATAATGCCTTTGCCTCTTACTCAGGAATACTGGACACCCCCCTCAAATCTCTACACGAGGAGCCTTTCCTGTGCTTTGTCTCTATTAACTTTTTTTAAAAAAAAATCCATGGCAGCTTATCAGGTGTTTAGAATATTTTTACTCAGTAATATACCATAAATCTTACATATGTCACAGTGTTCTTCATACTGGTATACACACCAACATTCTTATATGACAAGTATGATGCATATCCAGTTGGTTTTCTTTCATTTACTTGTATTTTAAATTTTGTTCATCTGAAGTAGATTCCATTGTGAATTGTTCTTATATATTATAATGATTTGTTCTTATTTAGCCCCATATGTTGCCCTCCAGCATCTCTCTTCTGACCATGGGCGTCTCCTTCCTTATTCCTCACTCTTGGCTTATTCCCACTTTCACGATTCATGTATTCCACATTTAGTAACAGGCTGGGAGCTTCAAGTTGGAAAGAGCAACATCTCCTCATTGTTTCTACGGCAAAATTGCTTGAACTCAGTCTCATGTACAGTGAGGAAAGAACTCTGTGTTCATGTAAAAGAGGCACCAGAACTATCCCTGCTATTAAGTAGCAAAGAGATGTAGGGAGAGCTTTGTTTTTAGGTTATCAAGCAGAAATGATAGACAGGACCAGGCAGTGATTCAATCAAAGCAGCGGTGACTGCAGTGGCTGGACGTTTCTGGAGTTTTCTGTGGAATTTCTTTGTACTTGCTCAGTACAGAGTGCTTCGTAGGTTCTCTCTGCCATGCGTGGGGCACGCATTCATCTGCCGGCTCATCTACTTTGACATTTAGAGCTGTGGAGTGGACGGAGACACACCTAAACAGAGTAACTGTGGTATGCATAGATTCTACTGGAAGATGGCCATTGGCTGAGTTTGGCAACCCACACTGCCATCTTGGTAATCATCCCTTTCAGAACAGCTTTATTGAGGTGCTGTTTGATTAGCGCCAAAGTCCATCTTTAAGGGTGAAACTGGATTAATTTTGGCAAATTTTGCAGAATCGTGCAAACGTTACATAATCTAGATTGCTGGAATGACCTCCTGGATTCATTTCCAGCAAACACATTCCTACCCTACCCAGGATGTATTAACCTGCTGTATTCTCTTTAGGTTTGTCTTCACAGATTCTCCACATAAATGCAATCATAAAGTCTATGGTGTCTGAAAGGCTGTATTTGGCATAGTGACTTGACATTCATTGCATTATAGACACAAGATTTCTTTTTACGAACCTGAGTTTTATCATTGAACATGTTCTCAGTTCAAACTATCTCTCTTCCCATCTCCCTCTCTTTTTTTGTCCCAGTGGTGTCTACACAACACAGCCCATGTAGGATAAATAAAAGATCATGTTAGGCAAGAAGTTGGTGTTCTTTAATGACTGGGAGAATATTATCAAGAACTTGATGAATGAGATTCAGAGAGAGAAATCTAGAAGGAAGTGCAGGGTCATGTGAAATGCTAGTAGTTTACCATGAAACATTCACTCGGGAGAAGGCCAACAACAGAAAAACAGACCCAGAGCTTCATGTGGACAAGAAGGGAAATGCCAAGATCCTCGTGTGGAGGTCAGTGAGTTCCCATGCATCAGATACCACGGAGACTGCAGTCGGGACAGAGCAGGAGTGCTCTGGGAACTCGCCATGACTGTGGCAGGCAGCTGCACGGCGCTACTTTCACACGGAAGTGTCCACAAACTACTCAGATCTCCCTATAAGACCCCAAGTCTCATTAGGATGCTCTATTAAAACCCAGAGAAGTCAGCCCAAGTCATGTGAGGGAAAATATCTTGAAAGATGTATGCTACTACCAGGGGCATTAGCAAAAGAAAGCATTTTTTCAAGTTGGTAATATTTTATTTTTAAATCAAAATTGCTAGAATATAGTAATATTTTCTTTTTATACTAGTTGTGTGTGTGTGTGTGTGTGTGTGTGTGTGTGTGTATGCTACAGTGGATGATTCTGGGATCTAACTCAGGTCATTAGGGCTCAGCATAAGTGGATTTACTCACTGAGCTATTCTACTGGCCTGCTGGTATTGTTTTCTAAATTTTTTTTTGTTACTAAGTCTGAAGTCGGCCCTTTATTATACACTATGTTTTTATATAGCAAAGTATTCATTTATTGACAACTTACATATTTTCCAGCACACACTAGTATCTTCTCAGATTTTATGAAAACAGTGAGCACATATGTTCATTCAAGGAGTGGATATTCTGGACAGGGCATCTCTAGTCACATAAATTGTGGAAACAGCCATTATCTCTGGCAGTCACGTGGGAGCCCATGGCTAAATAGAAGTGAGTACTTTTATGTAATGTCCTTATTTTAAAACTAAACCTTATTTTTAAAAGCCATTTTAGAATTATAGGAAAATTAAAAATAGAGTAGTGTTGCTATGACATCCTTTCCTGCTTCCTTGTACAGTGATGAGTTTATTTTAATTGATGAATGAACGCTAATGTATCATTGTTAATTAAAGTCTGTAGCTTACCCTGTTTTCCTTAGTTTTTATCCACTGCCATCTTTCTATTACAGAATCCTGTCAGGAATTAGGAATTTCACCTGGTTGTCATGCTCCCCCGGGCTTCCCTTAGCTACAACACCATTTTTAATTTTGGCATCTTTGAGAGTTTTGAGAATTAGACACAGGCTTTGAGAGGCCTTTCTCTGCCTGGGGTTTGTTCACGGTGGTATGAATGTACTAGGGGGGAGGATCACAGAGGTAAAATGTCATCCTTATCCTGTAGTGTGAAAGGGATGTGTGAATTTGTCACCATAGATGTTGTCTTCCAGCACCTGGCTTTGGTCGAGTTCATCAGATGTCTCAGCTGCAAACTCACTGCCCCGGGGTCCCCTTCTGTGTTAGGAAGTTCTATTTCCAGATCACAAAAGAGGAAGACTTGTGCTCCACTTCCTTGAAGGCAGACTAGGAACATAAATCACTCGAGTTTCTTCTGGGTGAGAGGTTTACCCTTCTATCTTGTATCACTGGGAGCTCAAGCTTCTTTGTACACTGTTGAATTCTGTGGGCTGTGATTATTTACGTCATCACTTTATTTTGTTTCTGTCTCTCAAACTGATCTCCTCCCAGCCTTTGTCTTTATTTGGGTCTGTATCCCTCTGAAACATACTGTCCATGTAAGGATGTTGTTGTTGATTCTTCCTTGATTTTCCCCAGGGAAGAAGCGGTTGTCTCATTGTGTACATTTCCACTTTCTGTCATTGTCTAACCAACTTGATCAACCCAGCAAGCCAGAGAACCCTGGTTCCTCTGTCAGAGAGCCATATGAGAAGCGGTGGATGTTAATTGTTCTTTTCCACTTCTGGCACATACTTTTTAAAGGTGATTTCAAAAGACAAAGGAAAGAAAATATGTACGGTGATATTTTGAGATTATGAAAACTACCTTCTATACATGTTGAAAGAGCCTATAAATCCCAAACAAATTATTTTTTGATAATAAAATGTTGCAATATTCCAGACCAAACATATTTTCTTTGATTTCTGTCAAATATCTTTCATTAAAAAATGTTTTCATAAAAAATGTTTTCATAAGGTTCTTTGGAATGAATTTAAAGGAATAGATGGTAAAAATTCATAGCCCTTTTGAATTAATTATAATTTCAAATAAATGCATTAAATTATGCATAATATTCTAACAAGCAAGTTTTATACAAAACAGTTTCTCTTGTGCACTCCTAAATGATGGGGATACAGGAATTTTGGTCTTAGGCAGTTTTGCTGTTATTATAATATCTTAGGACATCAGGGTTACGATATCCCTTGGTAATATGACTTCATGAAGGAGTAGTGAATCCTACCTAGTAGACAACAGGAAAGAGGCACAGCCTATGTTTATATGGCTTTTCCTTGACTAATGTATGGGTGGACAGCACATCATTACAGAATATTATTTTTTCTTTTTTTCTTTTATTTATTTTCTATATTCTTTGTTTACATTCCAAAGGCTTTCCCCTTTCTCAGTTCCCCCCTCACCATATGTCCTATAAGTCCTCTTCCCCCCTCCCCCTCCCATTCCCCAATCACCCCACCACCACCACCACCATTTCTCTGTTCTGGTACTCTCCTAAAAAACTGGATCCAGTCTTTTCAGGACCAGGGTCCTCTCCTTCCTTCTTCTTGGGAATCTTTTGATTTGCTAATTCTGCCTTGAGACTTCAGATCTTCTGGGCTCATTAATATCCACTTATCAGTGATTGCGTTTCATGTGTATTCTTTTGTGATTGGGTTAGCTCACTTAGGATGATATTTTCCAGATCCAACCATTTGCCTACAAATTGCATGAATTCATTATTTTTAATTGCTGAGTAGTATTCCATTGTATAAATATATCACATTTTCTGTATCCATTCCTCCTTTGAGGGACATCTGGGCTCTTTCCAACTTCTGGCTATTATAAATAAGGCTGCTATGAACATAGTGGAACATGAGACTTTATTGCAAGCAGGGGAATCCTCTGGGTATATGCCCAGGAGTGGTATGACAGGGTCCTCTGGAAGTGTCATGCCCAATTTTCTGAGTAACCGCCAGACTGATTTCCAGAGTGGTTATACCATCTTGCACTCCCACCAACAGTGGAGGAGTGTTCCTCTTTCTCCACATCCTCACCAGCACCTGTTGTCTCTTGAGTTTTTAGTCTTAGCCACTCTGACTGGTGTGAGGTAGAATCTCAGGGTTGTTTTGATTTGCATTTCCCTGATGACTAATGATGTTGAACATCTCTTAAGGTGCTTCTCAGCCATCTGAATTTCTTCAGGTAAAAATTCTTTGTTTAGCTCTGTACTCCATTTTTTGATAGGGTTATTTGGTTCTTTGGGGTCTAACTTCTTGAGTTCTTTGTATATATTGGATATTAGCCCTCTGTCGGATGTGGGGTTGGTGAAGATCTTTTCCCAATTTGTTGGTTGCCGTTTTGTCCTTCTGATGGTGTCCTTTGCCTTACAGAAACTTTGTAATTTTATGAGGGCCCATTTGTCAGTTCGTGATCTTAGAGCATAAGCTATTGGTGTTCTGCTCAGTAACTTTCTCTCTGTGCCCATATCTTCCAGGGTCTTCCCCAGTTTCTTTTCTATTAGTTTCAGTGTGTCTGGTTTTATGTGGAGGTCCTTGATCCACTTGGAGTTGATCTTAGTACAAGGAGATAAGAGTGGGTCAATTGGCATTCTTCTGCATGTTGACTTCCAGTTGAACCAGCACCATTTGTTGAAAAGCTTATCTTTTTTTCCGACTGGCTGGTTGTATTCAATGAAAATGAAGGTACAACCTATCCAAATCTATGGGACACAATGAAAACAGTGCTAAGAGGAAAACTCATAGCCCTGAGTGCCTTCAAACAGAAACTGGAGAGAGCATATACTAGCAGCTTAATGGCACACCTGAAAGCCCTGGAACAAAAAGAAGCTAATTCTCCCAGGAGGAGTAGAAGACAGAAAATCATCAAACTAAGTGCTGAAATCAATCAAGTAGAAACAAAGAGAACCATACAAAGAATCAACAAACCCAGGAGCTGGTTCTTTGAGAAAATCAACAAGATAGATAAACGCTTAGCCAGACTAACCAATGGGCACAGAGACAGTATCCAAATTAACAAAATTAGAAATGAAAAGGGGGATATAACAACAGAAACTGAGGAAATTAAAAAAAAATCACCAGATCCTACTACAAAAGCCTATACTCAACACAACTGGAGAATCTGGAGGAAATGGGCAATTTCCTAGACAGATACCAAATACCAAAATTAAATCAGGATCAATTAGATCAGATAAACAGTCCCATAACCCCTAGAGAAATAGAACGGGTTATAGAAAGTCTTCCAACCAAAAAAGTACAGGACCAGATGGTTTTAGTGCAGAATTCTATCAGACCTTCAAAGAAGACCTAAGACCAATACTCTTCAAACTATTCCACAAAATAGAAACAGAAGGAACACTGCCCAACTCCGTTCAACGAAGCCACAATTACACTGATACCAAAACTACACAAAGATAAAACAACGAAAGAGAACTACAGGCCGATTTTCCTTATGAATATCGATGCAAAAATACTAAATAAAATTCTTGCCAACCGAATCCAAGAGCACATCAAAATGATCATTCACCATGATCAAGTAGGCTTCATCCCAGGGATGCAGGGATGGTTCAATATACACAAATCCATCAATGTAATCCACTACATAAACAAACTAAAAGAAAAAAAACCACATGGTTATCTCATTAGATTCTGAAAAAGCATTTGACAAAATTCAGCATCCTTTCATGCTAAAAGTCTTGGAAAGAACAGGAATTCAAGGCCAATATCTAAACATAGTAAAAGCAATATACACCAAACCAGTAGCCAATATAAAAATAAATGTAGAGAAACTTGAAGCAATTCCACTAAAATCAGGTACTAGACAAGGCTGTCCCCTCTCTCCATATCTTTTCAATATAGTACTTGGAGTTCTAGCAAGAGCAATTAGACAACACAAGGAAGTCAAATGGATACAAATTGGAAAGGAAGAAGTCAAACTATTATTATTTGCAGATGATATGATAGTATGCTTAAGCGACCCTAAAAACTTCACCAGAGAACTCCTACAGCTGATAAACAACTTCAGCAAAGTGACTGGTTATAAAATCAACTCAAGCAAATCAGTAGCCTTCCTGTACTCAAAGGACAAGCAGGCTGAGAAAGAAGTTAGGGAAATAACACCCTTCACAATAGCCACAAACAATATAAAGTATCTTGGCATGACTCTAACCAAACAAGTGAAAGATCTGTATGAGAGGAACTTCAAGTCCTTGAAGAAAGAAATCGAAGAAAACCTCAGAACATGGAAAAATATTTCATGGTCTTGGATTGGCAGGATCAATATAGTAAAAATGGCCATCTTGCCAAAAGCAATCTACAGATTCAATGCAATCCCCATCAAAATGCCAAATCAATTCTTCATAGATCTAGAAAGAGCAATTCTCAAATTCATCTGGAGTAACAAAAAACCCAGGATAGCTAAAATTATTTGCAACAATAAAAGGACTTCTGGGGGAATCAATATCCCTGACCTCAAGCAGTACTATAGAGCAATTGTGTTAAAAACTGCATGATATTGGTACAGCGACAGGCAAGTAGATCAATGGAATAGAATTAAAGACCCAGAAATGAACCCACAGATTTATGGCCACTTAATCTTTGATATTATTTTTTTTAAATGTAGGAGTGCTCTGTCTGCATGTACCCCTGTGTGCCAGAAGAGCGCATCATCATTTTATAGATGGTCATGCATGAGTCACCATGTGGTTTCTGAGAATTGAACTCAGGACCTCTGGAAGAGCAGCCAGTGTTCTTAATCACTAAACCACCTCTCTAATCCCAGAATGTTCAATTAAACCTTGCCAGTTAATTTGTTTATTTTTTTACATACTTTCTAAGGAAAATGTTTTAATATCATCTAATTAAGAATTTTTTTTTGAAATTATTACTTGCTAGAAGCTTCACAGCCTGAAAATATTGGGGACTCTTCATATTAAATAAGTAAAGATTTTTCTACTGATTTTGAGCAAGGTGAACATGGATATATCAAGGATCATGATATGTATGTTTACTTTTGAAATGATTCTGGCATTCTCCAAAGGCTTGTTCTTCACAAAGTATCATGGGTGATGGAGAGCAGAGAACCGGGGTGTTGCTAAAACAATCTTCCATTATTTCAGCTGTTATGAATTATATGCCCAGCACAACCAGAGCCTCTTGTTTCTTCTTTCAGTGAAAACCTTGCTCTGCCATACTGATATTCTCTGCAAAATGTGTATACTATATTGTATTATAGAAGTAAGGACATGGACCAACACACATGAGTTTATCTTCAGCATTGAACTTTCAGTTGGGTTTCATAGCAATATTTACAGTAACAGATCATCTTGGAGAATTTGATTTCTCAGATTTGGTGAGCAAGATTTAAAAGCAGTTTAATTGTGGGAGTTAGGGTCAGAAGCATCTCCTGGCACTAACAGCTCAGGACATGGCAGGGATTATGCCTCTTATCTCAGATGCACAGGAAAAGTAACACAGGTAAGTGAGGGCAGTTTAAATGGAAGTTGCAACCACATAGTGAATAGCCACAGATCTCACAGTGTGTTAAAGGATGGGGAGACTCATCTCTGTTTTCATGTGACTCTTCTGCTACTCTTCATTTCTAGAATCTTCTCATGATTTCTAGAACCTTCTTACCATTCTAGAATCTTCTCATCAATCATTTCTGGAACCTTCTTGTCATTCTAGAATCTTCTAATCAATCATTTCTAGAACCTTCTTGTCATTCTAGAATCTTCTCATCAATCATTTCTAGAATCTTCTCATCAATAATTTCTAGAACCTTCTCATCATTCTAGAATCTTTTCATAATTTCTAGACTCTTCTCATCAATTATTTCTATAACCTTCTCATCATCCTAGAATCTTCTCATCAATCATTTCTAGAATCTCATCATTTCCAGAATCTTCTCATTTCTTTAATCTTCTCATCAATCATTTCACATATACATCTATTGTGAGGCTTAGATTCCGTGAAGTTATATGTAATTGCAGATTTTTTCCAGCAGTGAATACAGTTCCCCGAGGATTCCCATCTGTTACTTAATGGGACACTAATCAGTTTTGAATGCAGCTTCCCTAAGGGTCGATGCAAACCTCTGTCCTTCAGAGGTTCTAGGATTTGCCTCAACTTCCCTGCTGCTTCTAGCACTTGCCTGGAGCTGGATTAACTCTCTCTACAAACAGCTTTATCCTCTATTGGTATGCAGAATGTGGTTTTAACCTGTGAATGTTTAAATTTTTAATTTATTTTTATTGTATGGCATATATGTGTACATGTGTATGTATATGTGTATGTACATGTGTATGTGTGGAGGATGCAGGGTAGGGGGGTCAGAATACAGATTATCTTACTTCTGAGGTCAGGTCTAAAACTCACCAAGTAGGTCGAGATGCCTGGCCAGTACCTCTGTTTCCCCAGGGCTGAGACTATGAGCATGAAGGGCTCTTTTACATAGGTTCTGGGACTACATTTCAGTTTTACATACAGGGCTCTTTTAACATAGGTTCTGGGACTACATTTCAGCTTTATATGCTCATAAGGCAAGCACTTTTTGAGTCTCTCCAGCTCAAAAGTATAGCTTTGATATTAACTGATATTTATATCAATTGATAACAAGAACCTACAGTGGAGAGAGCTGAGTAAAAGATACAGCTCATTGTGTGGTGAGCCTGCCCTTCCTTCTGCTAACTTCTATCCTACTGATCACTAAGCAAGGATGGGGATATAGCTTTTTAAAAAACAAAACAAAACAACAAAAAAATGTTGATGCAGGCTAAAGTCTTCTAGGAAGAGAACCTCATTTGAGAAAATATTTCTATCAAATTGGCCTGTAGATAGAACTGTGGGATCATTTCCTTGATTCATGATTCCTGTGGGAATACCTAGCCCAGAGTGGGCAGTGCCACCCCTAAGTAAGTGGTCCTGGAGTATATAAGAAATAAAACCAAGCAAATCATGGAGAGAAAGCCAATAAGCAGAGTTCCTCCATGGCCTCTTGTGATGGTTTGTATATGCTTGCCCCAGAGAATGGCATTATTAGAAGGTGTGGCCCTGCTAGAGTAGGTATGGCCTTGTAGGTGTGTCACTATGGGTGTGGGCTTTGAGACCCTCATCCTAGCTGCCTGGAAGTCAGTATTCTGCTAGTGTCTTCAAATGAAGATGTAGAACTCTCAGCTCCTCCTGTACCATGCCTTGATGATAATGGACTGAACCTCTGAACCTGTAAGTCAGGCCCAATTAAATGTTGACCTTATAAGAGTTGCCTTAGTCATGATGCCTGTTTACAGCAGTAAAATCCTAACTAAGATGCCTATGCTTCAGGTTTCCACCTTCTTGCTTCTCCCTCAGAGATAGAATGTGATCTGGATGTATCAGCCAAAGAAACCTTTTTCTTCCAGGTTGCTTTTGGTGCTCATCATAGCAATAGAAGATCAGACTAGATCATGGCCTAAACATAGCTGTCATAAAGATGAGTTTAGCTTTAGCAACCAATATAGATGTCTATATACAGTGGGATTGGGATTCCCAGATTCTCTCTTACCAACTTCACTCCCACTGTGGTATGCAAACCATCGAGAGATATGCTCTTTAGGAAAACCAACAGCCATAGTTTCTTTCCATGTTGAAGACACATTTAAGCATACATGCCCCATATTGGGGCTCAAAGTTGCTGCCACAGGGAAGAGAGAAGTATATTATAAACCAGGGGAGATCAGAGACATGCTCTTTAATGTCTTTATACTGTCAAATATTCATTAGTCAAGCATGCATTCAAAAAGTATTTGTGAGAGTTTTCTTAAAAACTGGTGCAACTTTAAATTTTGGGATGTCAAAGTAGATGTAAGTAAGGTCAGCCTTGGAGAGTAAAGATGGGGAACTTACTGGTTGATAGCCTAGCTGAAATGGTGACTTCTTCTAGTTCAGTGATAGACTCTGTCTCAAGGGAATCCAGTAGAGAATGACAGAAGACACCTATTGTTCTCTGGTCTCTTCTGGTCTCAAGGAATTAGCTTCAGAAGGCTGTGATGGCTGGCCTGTGAAGACCCACTGAAACTAGGGAGTGGCTTACTGTACTAACTACTGTAGTTGGGGCTTGAATTGTGTTGAGGGCAGTGGAAGCTGCAAAGAAAGTAGAGATGAACAGCAGAAGAACTGAAGGAGCCTTAGTGATTAGATGTGTTTGGAGAATCTAAGCCTACCTTTGGGTCTGAAGCCTGGGCTATTTATCAATTCATGTGTTCCTAGTTGTAATGACATAGGGCTTGACACATCACAAGAAGTACCAGTGCTTTGAATGTGTGACTGACCAGCTGAATGGTTGAATGAACACAAGGGTGACATTGAAGATGACAGCATTATTTTGACCTCTAGCACCTGGAAAGCATGAGACTGCCAGAAACAGACTAGTTTGAGAGTAAATAAAATGAATTGGATTCAAATGCACTGAATTAGAAGTAAAGGTATTTTCCAAGAGAAAATGTTCATTGAGCACTGTAGCTCATGAAAAAACCCAGGGCTGTTGCACAAGGGTTCAGTGTTCTATTTGCATCAAGACAATCCAGACTGGGTATAAATACAGAGACAATAAAGACAACAATAACAACAAAAGACTAGATTCTGGAGTGGATGCAATATATCTTCCCCTGAAGTTCATGCCAGCATGCACTGCCTCTTTTAATCTTTGGGATAGATCCTAGGAAATCTATCAAAATTCAGCTAGAGCCAGGAGGAAGCTGGGGGATGTAGGGCTACCTTTGAGTCCAATACTCACTTTCTAGGCCCTCCTTCTTACAGGCTCCTTTCTCTTTTACCCCTCCCCATGGAGTATTTGTAGGTAGTAGTAGAGAGATGTAATTTTAGTTATAAAATAGTCCTTAAGGTGACCCAATGAAGGGAAATGTAATTATTTTCCCATCAAGAAATTATATATTTTACTTTTGAAAATAATTAAGGAGTTACTTGTGGCTTTGGATCCTTCTTTTCTGGTGTATACCATTAGATCTTACTGAGTGATATCAAAAGAAGGATATTTCCCAGCTTACACAGAAGAAAAGCAAATTTGTATCAAGTCATATTTGACATTAACCATATCTCGGCTGTCTGGGATCTTCTACTCATTACTATGTTTAGCAATGAAGTCATGAGAAAAATTCCAGTCTAACAGTAGAGAAGTTTACACATTGAGATGGGAGTAGGTCTGTGAAAGTAGCACCCATCAAGAAGAGGAACCCATAACTCCTGTTGACTAACTCCCCCAAAGACCTGGAGGCCTAAAAGCAAAGCATGGTTTGGAGGATGACTTGTCAGCTTGGTCTTAACTTAAATGGTACACAACTTGTCTACCTGTAGAGCCTAATCTCTTCCTGCCAGTTGGAAACAGCGGTATTTCAACAGCTTTTTTTAAAAATGGTTCATTGTATGGAGATACCATTATAACTCAGATTGGGAAACTGAGGCTGGACAGTAAATTGATTTTTTTTAAAGTATCTCCTAATTTCCCTACATCTTTCTCTTTCCCAGATCAGAAACATTTACGACAGAAATCTAGATAGTAAGAATTGCATGTAGTAATAATACATGCTCCACTATGTTCATAGCAGTCCTATTTATAATAGCCAGAAGCTGGAAAGAACCCAGATGTCCATCAATGGAGGAATGGATACAAAAAAATATGGTATATATACACAGTGGAGTACTATTCAGCCATTAGAAACAATGAATTCATGAAATTCTTAGACAAATGGATGGAGCTGGAGAACATCATCTTAAGTGAGGTAACCCAGTCTCAAAAGAACACTCATGATATGCACTCACTGATAAGCGGATATTAGCCTAGAAACTTGGAATACCCAAGACACAATTCACATATCAAATGATGTCCAAGAAGGAAGGAAGGAGTGGCCCATGGTTCTAGAAAGGCTCAGTGCATCAGTGTAGGAGAATACCAGAACAGGGAAGTGGGATGGGGTGGATGGGGGAACAGGGGGAGGGAAGGCGGTTTATGTGACTTTCAGGGAGCAGGGAGCCAGGAAAGGGGAAATCATTTGAAATGTAAATAAAGAATATATCAAATTTAAAAAAAAGAACTGCAAAAGTAATACTCAGAGGAATCAAGAAGTGGGGCAGAGGTAGGGAATTTGCACTGTATGTCATACCTGGAGCAATTTTAATCCAGCAACATGGCTTCTCTGGCAAGGAATCACATCCAGAGATCTGGCTGGAATGCAGACAAACTGCACACCATTAATCCCTCCGCTGGGACGCACAAATTTAATCTCTCTGGCTGGAACACAGATATGCCATTAGTACACATTTTTTGTTCCCTCTGGCTAGAATACAAACACACCTTTAGTACACTTCTTTAATCCCAAACAATGAGTTATGTTGAACTGAGTGGCAGAGAAAGATTTGACAGAATGAGTCACAGATAGGCCAAATCCCATGAGAACAGACAGGAAAGAGAGGTTACTTAAGGAACAGTGAGGGAGAGTTCACTTCAACACAACTCAACTCAACTCAACTCAACTCAACTCACTTCAATTTGATGCAGTTCACATTGGAGCAGTTCAGTTCTTGGAGTTCAGAGCCGTCTTTCCAAGCAGAACAATACAGTCAGAAGCCGAGAGAAGCTAATTTGAAACAGTCAGCTTGGAGAGGAGTTTGAGACCAGCTGAGTTAAACCAGTTGAGTTGAGCCAGAGTTCAGACCTAGAAAGGGTGAGTTTATTCAGCAGTAAATCTCAGATGGTGAAACATTCTAGGCCTAGGTTAACAGATGGAGGCTTGAAGCCTTCAATGTCTGCACTTGCAGAAAATTAGATTTTTATAAAGGATCTAGAAGCTTCCAGGCCTAGGCCTACGGACAGTTAGAACAGAGAATGAAATGCACTGGGGGGTCAGTCTAAGCCATGCATTTGTAAAGCTTGGATAAGTCTCTCATCTTGTCACTTCCTCTAAAGAAATAAAAACAACATTTACAGTCATTAATCTCATTTACCTTCTGCTCACCTTAAAGTTTACCTTTCAGTCACTACCATAGTCACACAGTCTATGGACTTTTCTTGCTATTAAACTGCACACATCAACAACAACAAAAACAAAAAATAAGTCAAAGGATAGATTACATAATATGAAAATGAAATAAAACACAGCCCCAGTAAGACAGCAACAAAAGACAGTATAAGAAAGAATATATTAAGGTGCAAATGGGAAGGTCTAGAGGACTTTAATCCCTGGGCATTGTTAAATAAATGATCAAAAGGGCAAAAATGGATTGGGTACCACAACAGTATTTACACCAGGTTCTCTCTTCTTCCATTATACTAGAGTGGATGGTAGCTACCTGCGATGTTTCTCAGAACCTGAGTGAGGCCCAAGACTGTTGTCTCAATCATTTTATGGATTGGATTAGTGTGATGGTTTGTATATGCTCAGCCCAGGAAGTGGCACAATTAGGTGTGGCCCTGTTAGAGTAGGTGTGTAACTGGGTGTGGGATAAGACCCTCATCCAAACTGCCTAAAAGTCAGTATTCTGCTAGCAGCCTTCAGATGGAAATGTAGAACTCTCAGTTCCTCCTGCACCATGCCTGCCTGGATGCTGCCATGTTTCTACCTTGATGATAATGGACTGAACCTCTGAACCTGTAAGCCAGCTCCAATTAAATCATGTCCTTTATAAGAGTTGTCTTGGTTAGGGTGTCTGTTCACACCAATAAAACCATAACTAAGGCAATTAGCATCATGGACAATGAGCTGAGACATAGCAGGGAAGTGATGAGACAGAACTTTGGGTTCACTTACAGATCTATAATTGAGTAGGTGTGGATCCCAGCTATGGTTGAAAAAAAGGAAAAGAAAAAAAAAACAATATAGAGGAATGCCACAGCAAATTGTGCTATTATGGTCAGGAAATGTAATTCTATCTCAGGCCTACATAAAAGGCATACATGCTTTATGAATGATCAAACTCAGTTTATAGGTAACTCTAATAAGGTACTTCCTTATTAACAACTTGATACAATATAGACATCCTTGATATGATACAGATTTGGCCTCCCTTGATATGACATAGACATGGTTTCCCTTGCTATGGTACAGGTTTGGCTTCCTTTGATATGATACAGACTTGGCCTCCCTTGATATGATACAAACATGGCCTCCCTGTGTAGAAGATACTGTCTTTCCTTTGTATTTCTTTATCTATTTATTTGGAAATTCTATAAAACACATCACTATGGGGAAGGCCACAGGGACTCTGTTCTACAGCAGAAAATCCTGCTAAGTTCACACTGAGAGCAGAGTGCTGTCCTTAGCTCCTCACCCACATGCCTCTCAGCTGACAGGGAAAGGCTTTGAGCACCTGCTAAGTGCCTCACTGAATAACTTAGAGGCCCACACTCATTGTCTGAATGCAAATTGTGAACATAATGTCTCAGGGAGAGCCGACCTTCCTTGCAAAACTGCTCATTAATTTCTTAGAAGACCTATTTTCAGACAGCTTGCTACTAAATAAACTATGCCCATGTTTCTGTTATGATTTCTTGCTATATATATATTAATAGCACTTAGGCACTTTGTGTATGTATGCAGGGTCTGCTCATTTACATTCATTGCAGTTCGATCATATTCCAAGTCATGAGCCTGGCAATGAAGAGGTAGAGTTTTTACCTTTAGTAAGGATATGCAGAGCAGTCATGACCAAACATAGAGTCAATTTCATAAGTCACGGGCCAGGGGAATACTGAGGAAAAATGTGTAAATAAGATCAGGTATCAGAGAAAGAGAATGAAGGATCCAAGTTGAGAATTAAAGAAGAAAGGTTGGTAGCCTGATGAAGGAGAGAATGGTATGTGACACCTACAGTGTGGATGTGTAGAAGGAAGACTTCTAGTGAGACCTGGAACATAGGGAGTGCACCACACCAGACAAGCAACCCTCCTTCCACAGATTCCCACAGTTTCCAACTAGTATTCTTGACATCTCTACAGTTTATTCTACACCCCATGGACAGCTGAAGGTCCCAAAGCCTTGTTATTGGCTTGTTGTTCACCTCATTGTGGGAGATACATATGATACTAATAGTTCAATCTTCCATCTGGGCTCATCCCCTCTTAATGGGCTTGTCCTGCACCTGAAGTAGAGGCAGTGACCCAGGGTGGTGCATTTGGCGAATTTTTATTCACTTTTCAGGGGTAGAATAGAGCAACAGAAACTAGGCGCAATATGATTGGTGGAACAGTGTGACTTTTAAACTGATTGGTCCTTAGGGAATGAGGTGGCAAGGACTTCCCTTGTCTGTAGGTGGCCGATGGTTGGTCAGCTCTGCAGTTTTCCTGAGGAATGTAATCCAGGAAGGGAGGAATTCCAACAGGCTTCATCAACCTCTCCCTTCCAGGAAGGGAAGGGTCTCTATGCTCTGGGGTCTGGTGGAATTTTCCAAATGCCCTGAGCTTGACCTCTTCAATCTTCTTACCGGGCTTGTTTCTGGTTTTTCCCTTACTTCTAGTTAATTACATTAAAACCCTGGCCAG